>VWZP01009881.1:430-198203 GCA_013396995.1 Dicaeum eximium | reverse complement strand
GGTTCGTGAATGGGGCCGGCGCGGGGAGCGCTCCTCGGGGCCGCGCCGGGACACTCCGCTCGCGCCCCGCCCGCTCGAGCCGGTGCCGGCGGCTTCGCCGGGAAGCGCCTGGCGCGAACCCCGGCTCCCCCGGGACCGAGAGTTCCAGACTCTTCCCTGCGCCGCCGGTGCGGAGCCGGCTGGCGCTCCGCAGCCCTGTGCCCGCCGTGGCGGGGCGAGGGGGGAGAGGCGCTACCGCTCGGGTCGTAGGACGCGGGGTGGCGCAGCGCCGGCACCGCGTGGGTTTAACCCGCCGTCCCCTTCGCCCGCGGGCTGCAAAACCGCTCCGGCGAGTTTAATGCCGACAGGAAGCTCTTAGAGCGTTCTGCCCGCAGATTACCCCGTGTCTTTTAAGTCGAGATGAAAACAGTGATTGTGGTGTTGCAGATGGGAGCTCAGCCCAGTAGGCCAGAAGCGGTGTAGGAACAGCAGGGCTCGCCCAGCCTCGTGCTCCCCTCGCTGCTGGGAAAGCGTCTCCAGGGCACGGCGCTTCCCGGCAGGCGGCCTTGGGCAGCCGCAGCCGGCCGTGGGAAGCGCCGCTGGTACCGCTGCCGCCCTCAGGGACAGCGGCACGGCCGGCAGCCCCTGCCTGGACACCGGGGAAACACCTCCGTGTGGGTCACTGCCAGCTTGGTGAAATAACAGCCTATTTTTAGCTCGAGTTCACCTGAAACTGTTCTAGTTGTATTTAATTAGTTAAGTCTTTCTTCTGCGTGGTATTTTATTGCTGCTTTACAAGAGCTTGTAAAAGTTGGTTTTGACATAAAAAATAAACAGCGCCAGTCTGAGTCTCCTCAAGTTATTATTGCCCTGTACAAAGGCGTGGCTGGTTTGTGATTCTGCCCAAATGTCCTGGGTTTGTAGAACCCGCCTAAGCCGGACTTTGTGCAGACGAGGTTTTCATGGTCTCTGACACGTGAGAGATGTGCTATGCGGAGCATGTATGCGCTATCTTTCATTCCTCCTGCCTTCAGGAGCCCATAAGCTAATTTCTAACCAGGAGCCATGTCTCTGCCGGAATAATGTACTTAGCTTCTCTGGGCTATAAATAGATCTGGGCTGTATTTATTTACATTGTGTTAGTATTTACTGGCTTAGAGCACGTGTCTGGTGAACTCGCAGCTGTTTCCACTTCTCCATATAAAACTTCTTGAAAACGTCCTCAGAATGCTATAAAATATGATGATCCCAAGGTTAATGGCTGCTTGGAATATTGTTTACTGTTTGGTGGTTGCAATGACAGGAAGGTTTTGGGAATAAAGAAATAAAGTCAACATAACTTCTATTGTTAGTAAAGTTGAGGAATTTGCTCCAAATCACAGAGTTCTGTGATTAAACAGGTCTTTACCTGCTTTAATCCATGCTGTTTTATTTTTGTGTTTGGAGTTTTTTCCTCCAACAATGCAAGGCTTTGTTTACTGCTTCATTGCACAATAAAGTGATCAGGATTTAAAAATCAAATTACTTTCTGCTGCGACATCCTTTGAGTGCTCTAGCACAGTAGTTTACACTGAAAATAAGTCTGTCAGTTTCTCTGAAATTATATACCCAAAGAAGAAAGGATTTAGCTCTGAAAACTTCTGGTCAAAAAGGATTTTTTTCTTTTTGAGTAAACAGTGCCTGGATAATTTTAACAATATATTAAGAATTTTTATTAGATTGACCCTATCTGGTCCCCCTAGTTGTGTTTAATTATGTCACACTAGTTGTCACTTACTGTGCAGCTCCTGTATTTTGTGATCTGAGGTGGCAAGAGACACTTGGAGACTGCAATAATCTCCTATTTCCTATAATATAGGGCAGAACCAGAGGTATGCATAGGGGAGAGAGAGAGACAAGTGGATAGTTACAAGGTACCAGTTAATGAACTGATGAAACAAAATGGGTTGAGGAAACAGAGGTGACACTCCTGAGGAACTTTAAATGTAAGAAAGAAATGCTTGAAAAGAGACATCTGTGATGAAGGTATAAGCAGAAGAGACTGATACTACCAGTACGAGAAGCAAAGATGTGATCATGATCATCTTGTGGTATTAGGAAGATTAATACAAGTTTTATGAGAAGAAGCTGTAATAGGAAAAAGCTTGAATACATTTTTGAAGCAGTGGGAATGAAAACCAAAATGTGGGTATGGGCTGAATGTCCTTGCCTATTTGGCTATTCTCGAGAGTTTTTGAAAGTTTTAATAGGCAGTTTTGCAGTAAAACAGTCAATTTAAAGAATACCAAAGTTTCAGAAATCCAAGTGGCGAGTTATACCTTATGATTGCTTTATTTTCTCCTAAGAGTAGTGAAAACAAGTAGTGAAAAAAATCCCTATTCACACTCTTTATGTAAAAGTGTAAATGTTTTATATGCTTTGCTAGCCATTTTTGTAAAGAAGGGGAATCTTAGTATAATTAGGCAGAAGTTTTTTACTTCTGCTCATCTTTGTCAACCTTTCTGTACATGTAAATGCTCCATTGTATTATTTTTTAGTCAGAGGGACCAGAACAGGAAGTAGTTTTCAACATACAGTCACACCAAGACCATGTATCACTTTGAAGTGGTTTTAATTCATTGCTAGTATATATGTTCTTTCTTGAGAATGCTACTCCTATGGGATTCGTGGAAGTTAAACTTCAAAATATTACTCTTATGTTTTTACAACTTATAAAAACATTACTTAAAGACTAAATAAAAGTACAGGTTATTAATATCCTTGTCTTTTGCAGACACTTGTTTAGTCCCTCTAATATCAGTCAGTTGTTCCTAATGTTTATCTGAGTCTTCTGTAACAACATTAGGGCAAAAACCCACAAACAATTTTATACTGGAAAGAAATATGAGAATCTGAATTTGTTCAGTTGGATGTAGTTTCATTGGGTTTATATGGACTAATCCTATTTTAAATTTTAGTGGAATTGGGGATTTTATATAGGTCATGTCTCTTACTAGTCTATATGTATAGGATTAATGTGTGCACTTAAGGTTCTACTGATTAGATCTTTGGTCTGCTGAAATTTACTGTAGCCTTTTGTGAAGGCTGTGCTAATGCCTATGTCATGCCAATGTATAAAAATGTAAAATGAGTTTACTATCACTGGGTTAGACTGTCATCTAATAGAAAACTCATACATGACTAAGCAGATTAAACAAAAAAATAATTAAAGGAAAAGAACTTAATTAATGCAAATCAACCTAGTTCTAGGGAAAACAGCTAGTGCCAAGAAAGCTGACTTAATGCTTTGATAAGATTACAAGATTGGCATAAAAGTAACTGCATAGCTGTAGCACTAAATGTTCATGTTTTCAAACAGTTTTATGAAAGGAGTGTAATCAAAGATCAGTCTAAAAAACAAGTGTGACTGATGCAAAGACTGATGAATAACAAGAAGTAACGATGCCAGCATAGTTCTTCAGAGTAATCTAGGGTGTTTAGTCACTTTTATTCACTCAAAAATGGGCTTTAGTACTGACACTTGCAAAGTCATACACCTAGAACAAGGAACACAAGCAAGATTTATAAGTTTTCAAGAATACTTTTGTTACTCTTAAAGGAGTATAGGGTTTATAATGGACAAGTCAATATGAACTCCCAGGGCAGTGCTTTGGTAACGATAAAAATGATCATTCTGTGATCCTTAGATATGTAATGTGAAATTGTGAGGAATAGAGGGATTTTCTTTTTTTAATAGCAAAATTTAATTTTATAATGAATTACCTTGTGCAAATCTGTTGACCACAGACCTTATCTGATTTTCTGATATACCTAAAAGCCCATCCAATTCATCTGGAGCCTGTGTATGGCACTTTTCATATGCCCTGTTACCTACTCCTTTGTTTATACCTACTGCTCCACCTCTTAGCCCTTTTTTGCCTCCCTCTTTAGATTAGGTTCAGTGCTGTGGGGTCTCTTGGATTCTGTGATCTGCTGGTGAACAGGGTAATGGAGTGGAAGGGGCTGCAGGGCAGTGTCAATTTGTGTTTGAGAGTGGTAGATCCACAGCCATGTCATAGAAGAGAGAGTGATATATTTTTGAGAATGCAAATTTGCAGAAAATGTTCAAAGACTGGAAACAGTGAGACATATAATGGACTCTTCCTGGTTAACTCAAAAAGTGATTTGCAGTGATATCTCACAGGGAGAAAATATAAGCCTCTAAAAGTTTCTTAATTTGAAGAGTAAGGTAGATTGGTTTGTAAATGTATGACAAATTCACTTAGATTGAAGTTGCTGGAGATACGAGTTACTGGTTTCAGTACAGGAATTACTGGGTGAACTTTAATGTGCTGTGATGTAAAGGAGATCATAAGCTGTAAAATACAGATTTCTACATCTTGAAGTGCGAATTTAGCAGGAAAAGAAGATTTTTAGTAAAAAATGCTTTACTTCAGGTTTTTTTAGTTAGTACAAATTCTTTATGTTTATGATGTTTTTATCTCAATGGAGCTGTAGAATTTCTTATATTGTGCCAACTGGAAATTCTGCTTTTAATATTTCTAAAGATTAATAACAATAATTTAACTGAGTGCTTCTTTTTAATTTTGCACTGATTATAATTTTGTTGTGTGTATAAAAACCCTCTAAATTACTGAGTTTCTTGCTGTTGTCAGTTCTTACAATGTCAGCTTCATTTCTGCAGCTTGGTCTCATTCATTCATTCTCCCCTCTAGCTTGTTTTCCTCTTTATTTTTTGATGGATGTCTTCAGTCAAAAATCTTTTTTCAAGCTTCTTTATTTTCTTTGGTTCTTTAAAAGGCCTCATGATTGTTGAACATTAGTTAATTTCTGTCCTGGCAAGAGCACCTAAGGAACACTGTTCTGCTGGGGGGACTGACCTGTGCTAGAAGAGGAGACAGGATTTTTACTGTAGGAAATCTATTTGTGATGCCTTTGCACACTATCAAAACTGAGAGACTTTGCAGTGGATTCTTCGTATTTGTTTGGCATCCTTGGCTGCACATATTTATGAAAAAATACTCTGAATTCATTATGAAGCTTTAACACCGATCTTTTCACCATTCATGTAAATGAGTACTTCATATACAAGGTGTGGTATGCTAAAGGTTTCTGGTATAGCATCATGATCTTGGGCTAGATCTTGCCTATATGCTTTTGTGATAATGACAATTATTTTCCATTTTCAGCTCCAAAACTGGGTTCTGTATTTTGAAGAGAAAGTAATTTTAGTTTCTTACTGGAACCCTGATTGTATGCATTGGCCCTGAACTGGTCAGAGGGATTAGAGAACTACTACTAAGACTTCACAAATGCAACCAACGTGAAACCTTTTTTCAGTTGTTTTTTGGAAAATTTTGTTGAATTTCTCATATTGCTTCTGTCTGTTCAATAAAATACTTGTCTCCATAATGCCCAGTTTGTATTAAAACTGTGAAGATGTGGTAAAGAAGGATTTTTCATGACTGAAGAAATTATGATCTTTTATAGGCACATGCTGTAATAGTCACTTGGCAAGTTTAACATTCATAATTGGCCCTTAGGCAACATGTAATCTGAGTAGATGGTATTTAAGTATTACCAGAGTAATTACAAAGATGAATAATTTCAGAAAATACTTGCACAATATTGCTTACAAGTAGGTTTTCTGTTGTTAGGCTCTTTTACAACATATCTGCTAGTTTATTCCTATTGAAGTAAATAAAGCCTATACACTAGGAAAACTGGACATTTTTGATTTAATTAAATTAGTTTTTTTCCAAACCCTTTTTGGAACAGTCGAATGGTTTGACATTCTGGATATATCACAGCTTGTATCTCAGGAAGCTGTTTGAGCTGACAGCCTGGGAATATTTTCTCAAGTATGTTAGTGGCAAATGGTAGCCCTGCCACAGGGATGACAAACAGGGCCTTTGGTGCTAATAGTGCATTCCATATTTACTACTTTTTAGAAAATTTTGGTGTAAGTATTCTATACAGCTGCTGTTAAAATACTTCTTTTTTTTTTTTTGTGTAACAGTTTTTCAACAATGCTACCCATGAAAACTGCTAAACTGGTACTCTTAATTGTGATATCAAATATGTTAATGGCAATTACAAGAGCATACATCAGTTACAAGGACTGGTAATTTTTCCTTTTTGAAAAGTTTCTTTGGATAAGTGTGAAAATTAATTTATGCTTTTGTTTCTAAAATGTAAACCACATCTTTTATTGCCTTGCATTATTAGTGCTGCAACCAGAAATAAACTGCAATCTCTTTGCTCAGTCTGTTCAGATTACTACAGCTATCAGTCACTTACAGCCTGTTCAGCATCCTCTTCACACCACTCCTAATTTTTTCCCCTCTGTTGCTAGGGAGGAATGCTCATTGATTTTTCTCTGGGTTTTGTTGCTGTTTTGTGCAGCAAAATAACAATTTATTGAGACAGGAAAATTTTGCACATCCACTTGTATAACTCACCATGTTCTTTTGTCAGCTGATATGCTGTACTGTTACTAGACTAAAAGTTTATCTTGTCATTTACTGTTGGAATCCCATTATTGTTAAAAAATCATTGCCTTTCATTTTATTTATAAGAATTGAATTAAAAATTGAAAAATAAAAGCTAAAGTTGGTAATGGAAGCTCTATTGCAATTTTATTCCATGCTGAAATATGACCTTATACTATTAAATGACAAAATTATTTTACAAGAAGGAAATTAGAACATGTCATAGAAAATATAAATTATATTTTCTTGGTATCTATACATTCCTTTTGTTGTTTCTTTGATTAGTATGCATTTCTCTTTTGTATAGCAATGTAATTGTCAGTGTATTAGAGAAGAGGTACACCTGTGTTCAATTTAACACGAAAAATAAATCACTTGGAAACCAAAATATGTGTAATCTTATAATCTAAAGATCACAACCAAGGGGGATTAACCAGTATTAATCTAAATGAAGAAAGTTACATGTGTTTAAAAATCAAGATGGAAGCTGTAAGGAAAAGATAAGTAATTCTCCAAATGTCCTAAAAAAATGTAGTGACTTTGTATTTGGATTTCCACAAGAAAGCATGTGGGAACTGTCAGCCTCTATGATGTAGTGCTGTAATTCTGTTGGATCCCTAATTTCTTTTGCCTTTTGCTTGGGTAAACTGGTTCAGCAGATCAAAAATATGCTAAGTCTTTGTCATAAAAAAGACTTCTGTTTTGTCTTAGAGCAGGTACAGTGTGTCAGGCTATCAATAAACATGTACTTTTTGTGAAATAAATGACATTCCACTGGTACTCCAGGTCTTGGGCTATTTTGCTTCCAATCTGCCAGATGAACTCTGCACCAGCCTTTGCTATGTGTGTGATTATGTTGTTTTTTTCCCCAGGGCTTGCACAGTCAGAATATTACTTTGGTCAGCAGACTGTTGGTCAAAATAATGCATACCAAACTAATGGTAGAAGCTGTACCCCACTGAAAATATAACTGAATAAGCTGTAGTTTGCTTGTGCAAATTTCCTTATGCAGAACTGCCTCTTTGGCACCCCTAGAGCCATGCACCTTTTTAAATTTTTCAAAGTAGTATTCTTGAACCTGCCACCAAACCCAAAACTGTATATTCCTGTCTAATATTCCTGCAGCTCACATACTCATATGTGCTCTCAGAACTACCAGCTGTAGGCATATGCATTTCAGCAATAATCCTGTTCTCTGAAACTATTACTTCCACATGTTTCTGATGCCACACAGATAAATTTTTTTTTTTTTAATAATGAGAGTTAGCATCTCCACACCAAGAAAAGTGGGTCACATTTGTTTCTATATCTGCTTAGATGCAAAATTCTGGAGCCTCTGCAACTATTCCCTATCTGTGTTTAAATGTTCCCATTGCAGGATTGCACAATTCCTGCTTGAAACACCAGCGCATACTTGGGGATAGAGTAGCAATTCCAGCAGTTTCCATGACCGCCCATTTTGTCACGAAAATATCATGGTGGTAATTTCACATTTTGGTACTGTCCAAAAGAGATTGAACGTCACATGGATGTCTGCATCCTAACACAATCAGTTAGAATTGGGGCAGCGTGTTTAATGTGTCTGTGATGCACATGGGGACTAGTCAGAGCTATGGGAGCCAGGACTACCTCAGGTGTACGTGGTGGCAAGCTAAGATAAGCACTGTCCTTAGAGCCATGAAGGAAAAATAATCTGATTGCTTTGTTCCTAGAGACACACCACTCAGAAGGGCAGTTTGTAACTGGGAAATATCATCATAGCCACTGCAGTCAGCAAGTGCAGCACTGTGTATTCAGGATGCACTTGTTTTAAGAAATTGTAGATAATTGGTGATAGTTTGGTTTAGGGTTGCCTGAGTAGATGTGGAAGTACTCTGTCGTGTGACACACCCCACTGTGGATAATTGTATGTAGTGAAACTCGTGTCCTTGAAGCTGGCCCTTTGGAAGGGAGGGAAAAGGAGCAGACAGATATGGAGCTAAATGCTTAGTCTGACTAAATAGGCCTTAACAAGTATTTCAGTCTAACAATATCTGCAATGATAGAAAAAAGTGAAGAAGCTCTTCAAGCTGCCAGTAGAGCCATTATTTTCTGCACATTCTTTGTCACATATGGAAACATTTAAATATATCAAAAGAAACTTGATGCTGAGGCCTCCTGGTTATTAGAAGAAAATTCTTAGGATGCAGACAAGATAAATGTAAAACTGATAATTTTTTGCTGCTGTACTTTAGGATAACTAAGGACTCTTAGAAGCAGACTCTCACATTTTCACTACTTTTAAAAGAAACCAGACTCCAAAATTTACTGACATCATTCTTGTAGCTCGTAATTTTATTAGAAATCTCAGTATTTACATAAACTTCATTGCTAAAAACATTATAAAGTTTCAATGTACATTTCAAGATCTAATTTTACTTAATCATTTTCAAGCGAGCAAGAAGCAGGCTGGAGACATTTTCAAATGCCTAGGCAATGAGCTTTACAGGCACTGTTCCTAAGGATTAACACTACAAACTTTGGAGACAACCTCTGGAAACTAGCTCATTATGCTGCTCAGTGGATGCTCTGCTGCCTTTGCTGTAAGGCTCATAAGGCACTCCCATCCATACCTTCTCTGAAGCCTCTCATCCTGTTAGGGATCCAGTTATGGATCACTATCAAGCCTCAGATCATGTTAGTGACTTGAACAGCAGCTTTCAGAACCAAGCACTGCTTGTACAAGATTAGGGCTACCAATTTCTCTCCAATTTCAATAAAATACATTGCAAGTTAATGCAGGAATCTTGACTTTTTTTTTTTTTCTTAAGGTACTATTATGAATAAAACTGATCATAAATACTTTTGCACTGCTTGTATTTTGGGGCTTTTTTCCTATACTGTTTCTCAATTTCTAGGTAATTTCACTATCCTTATTTAGGGAAGAACAATATTTAGTCTTTTTTCAGTAAATAGCCTGAAGTCAGATTTTACTCTGATGTAGTCAGATTTTACTTTGTTTTATTCAGGCACAATCTACCATATGATACTAATTTTGAAAACAAATAACTATGACTTCATCTCTGGTCAAACAAAAAGTATATTTTTGCCTTTGGAAGTTGCCCTTTAGTTTAAAAGATTACTTTTTCAAAATTATCTATATTATTTTAGAGTATAAATTATGTTTCCCAAGGGAATCGTCGCTTGGGGATGCTCAACTTTAGACAGTTCCAGGATAAGGGAATTCACACCCTTAATTACATGTTACAGATTCCTGTTCAAAACATGAGAAGGACTAGGAGACTAAATATGGAATCAGTAGGAGTCAGGATGGCTTACTGAAAAATACAGCAGAAAAAACCATAGAGAGGAGAGAAATAAAACTTAAATTAGCTTGGCTAATTACTCTTAGAGGATGAAGCTGACTTTCTTTAGCCTGGCTGCAGTGAAAAGGAGGGAAAAAATAGGCAAACAGGGATAAAATTCTTGAATATAACCACAAAACTAATATTTTTTAAAGAAAAAGAGATTTTTAAAAGATACTATGGTTTCTAAGAAAATATTTATAAAAATACTGAATAGTTACACAAAAAGGGAAGAGATATCAATACAGCATGCAGGTAAAAAAAATTATCAGCAAAGTAAATGATTGCTCCTGTCAGCTGATGAACACTTTTCAGTCTAACACTATGAGGATAACGCTGCTTTAACAAAATTAATTTTTAAAATTATCTATTTATCCATCATAGTCATGTAAAAAAAAAAGGGTCCTAAAGGTCCCTGCTTCCAATTTTCTTGTTCACACACTGTGTCACTCAAATCCATTCATTCTCTAGAAACTAATGCAGCTGCATTCTTCACTGATACAATTATAAATTATCTTAACTACTTTTGTGTACTGCTTTCTCTACTTGAAGTACAAGTTCTGTATTTTTAAGGATTTTCACTTTCTTTGTGTTTGGTAACCCTTCCTTCTGCTTTTTGTCTGCTGACATTGTAAGTACCAGCAATATCGTTTTCTTTATCTTCTTTGCCCCAAGACTGCATATTTATCTTATATTTATTTCATATTTATTTCATATTTATTTCTGTCATCTCAAGCCTTCGTCTTGTGCATTCAGATTCCTCAATCTTCTTTAGAACATTCTTCAAGGATTACAGATTTCATCCTCAGAAAAAGTATTACTCTATTTCCCCCTGCTGAATTATCAGGACTACAGTTTTACTTTTAGTCTTAGGGATCAGTTGGTCTTCTCCCTTATGCTCTATATTTCTCCTATGCTGTTTTTACAAAATTCCCCTGACCTGACCTGTCCTTTCCAGTTTACATATTTGTATCCTTATGATCTCTCTTCTGTCATGTTATTATTAGGAAAAAATTATGCAGAATGTTGTCTTCAAAGTAACTGTCATTGCCTTAAGAGAGTGACTTACAGGGAAACTCATTAATCTGCATAACATAAGTTATAACACAAAACAAGAAAACAAATTATAAAACATCCTTATTACAAGTAAATTTATTAATTGTTATTTACACAAATTCAGACATTTAACTATAGCTACATGAAAATAATTTCCCTTCAAGTGGAAAAACAGTCTAACTAATGTTGAGCTGCACCTCATGTAGAAACCTACCATAGCAGGAGACATCCAGCTTCCCTTTGCTACCATGAGTTAGGTGTCAAATGTGAGAGTGTTCTAGGCTTTTTCTATAATTCAGAGAGCAAGAGAAGGCCTTCTAGTGGCTGATAAATCCTGTTCTGGTATAAATATTAAAGATGGGATAAATTGCTTTTCAGCAGTATTTATCATGACTGTAGAAAAAGAATGAGCAATTAGAGTAAGCAGTTATGTTTCAAACTGGTCACATGAGGTAACCTGAATCTTACCAGTCTAGAGTGGCATGAACTCTCCTTATGTATGGCTCTAATATATCACCTATCAAAAAAAAGTACCCTCTCAGTTTCTAAAACCCGTGCTATGTGGCCAGCTCAGTTCTGAGCACTATCTGTTCCCATACTCTGACTGATGTTTTGAGTTGTCCTATGTAATAGGTTAATTTTTTTGCTATCCTTTCCTTGAGAAGATTTAGAAACCACAAAGAACAGAATCCATCATAATTTCATTTCATTTTTTTGTAGCATTAAAAGGTTTTTTTGACCTAAAATTATTTATGTACTTCTAAGGAAAGGAAAAAAAAAAGCCTCACATGGTTTCCAAATACAACTATTTCTACTCTTTTGGTCTTTGGCTCACTGATTATTTATGTTTTATAATCGCAATGGAGCAGTATCATCAGTGGCCCAGTACACCAACTGCCCCACCACAAATTCTGTTCTGAATTCTAGTAGCCAGTCTTCTTATCCTGAGTAGGAAGTTACATCAGTTTGTTCATGGATAATGGTTTAAACAGAAGTCTCAAACATTCCAGGAAACGTGCATTAATAACTAGTAATTTATTTCTAATATCTGGATTTAAAAAGGCAAGGAGGTCTAATATATTTCAAACATATTTTAAGCAATCTGGCATAATATGACTGAACACTAAAAGGCTAGCAATCAAATGACTATCAATTTAGAAGGGACAAAACCCTCAACTGTAGTGTTAATGAAGCTCTGTGCTGTGAATTTACTTGCCTTGAACTATAGACATAATGTTAGTTAATGTGAAACAAAAAGCAATTCAGATTCTGTTTACTGCCTTCTGTTGGGGCGTTCAGCCAGACTGAATCCTTTTTTTCCTCTGCTTATCTAAAAGGTTCAATAGCTCAGTCCTTAAACAGGCTTTTGAAAATATGATTTCAACCATACACAGTGTTGAAATGAAAGAATTCAGGTATGGTTTTGGACAAAGAGTTTACATTTGTCAGGCCTTTGAACATTAAATACAGACCTTAGGAAGCACCATTTTCATTTTGATGCCTGTAATAAATTATGTTTGTTGATTATCAAAGTCTGACATTTCCCTGTAATTTGGAAGGGAAGTCCTATAATCCAAAATTAAGTTTACTGTATGTAAGTAAACAGTTTTTCTGCTCACTGGGCAGAATACATGATAATTTCTGATCTTTGTATTAAGGCCTTTGTAAATTGGAAGTACAATTTTTAAAAGGTCTAAATTGACTATTAATAGTTAAATAATTATTTTTATTTACTTTTTGTCAAAGTTTTTCTTCTCAACTAAAGACTGTGAAGGAGGATTTTGCTAATGCCCGACTTCCTGTTGGTAGCAGTTAGTTATCTGGTTGAAAACAGAGGCATGCAGCATAAGTGCTTTGGTTTTCAGTAAATATTCCCCGGCCTTATGAAGGCTAAAACAGATATTTTAAAATGTATTTAATAATTTAGTTAAATATTACTAATACAATATCTGCAATACTGTTGTTTATGTATCTCAGTATGGCTTATTTTTTCACAATGGTAAGATAGTGTTGATTCACTTTGGTTTATGAACCCCAGTGAATTGCAGGTTCTTTTTTGAGGAAATTTTACCAAGTGATCTTGCAGTTGCACTTTCAGTAAACTAAACAGAATAATACTTTGCATTTGTCTGCTTCTTTTTTTTTCTCTTGATCTATCCTCCAATTTATCCAAGCATCTACTTTCTGATTCTGCCTTTCAATCTGCTTATATACTCTCCAGAGCCTAATATAAAGTACAACTATAGTAAATTACTCTTTTATTTGATAATTTACTTATTCACATTACTGAGTAAAATCTGTTATAAAGAAAATTTCCGTTGTTCTATACTCAATCATCTCTCCCTTTGGACAATGAACTATTAATTTTAATTAAAAAAAAAATAGTTGAAATTATTTCCCAAATGTTTTTGCACCCATTTTCCTTTAGTTTCATCAAGATATTTTTATGTGATTGCTTTTAATAAAATCATATGGAAGTATCAAAAACTTTTTATAAATTAATATGTGTGATCTTTGCCTGGTTTAGAAGGAGATTAAATTGGATTAAAGACAGAGATTCTCTAAAAGACTTTTAGGCTATCTCTTAAAGGCATTCATATTGTTTACTTGTTTACTGCAATATTTTTCTGGGGAATTGCAGTTGGCTGACTGGTTTGTAAATTCCTAATTACCTCTATCCCTCCTTTTTAATATTTAGATATTCTTTCTGGAACCTTATTTACATCCTACAATTAGCATGTCAATTAGGAAATTCTCTAGAAAATAGGCAATATATATGTCTGAGGCTGAAGGCAGGTATTAAACCTAAGACATTCCCTCCTTTAGCAGAGTGTTAACATCAAGGCAGTTATGCAGGAGCCACGTCATTGCAGTGTAGAAGGAAAGGAATAAATACAGCTCCAGCCTACTCTCGAGCAAGGATTGAAGACTGTGGATTGTGAAGGGGCAGAAATGCCTGTCTGGCATGTTGTCTGGCAGGGCACACAACATTTCTGGACAGGATAGATTTCAGACATGTCACTATCCTGGGATTTTTTATTGTCTGGGCAGCAGGGTATCACATTCTGTTGTCATTCTTAGTCACTTACATACTGCTCTGTGCTATATATGTCATGTGGTTGCCAAACCCTCCGTCTTGAAAGCTACTCCTGGGACCAACTGTTTGAATATTTCTGTTGGGTCTCTTTTCAGACCTTCTTTGAATAGGGGATGCAATGAGATTTTAGGCTAAGGGTGTCCACTTGAAAATACCAGGGACAGGGAGGGCACAGGAGCAAACTATTGGAAAAACAGTCACTGTTCAGTCTAAAGAGCAGACCTGGTAGACACTATGTTGAACTTCTGGGAGAAGAACTGTCTGACTACAGGCTTACTGGATTTTTGCCAGGTTAATAGCATCTCTGTGAAAAAATAGAAACAAAGGAGTACATGTGTAGGGCAGTTCCCTTGAGAGGGGAAACTTACCACTTTAAAAGTTCCCAAAGCTCTGAACACACTGATTGGCAGAAGTCCAGCATTTTTCTATTGGGATTTTTAATATCATTGCATCCTATACAAATTGCTCTTTGTCCCACAAGTCTTGGCCAGACGAATTCCAATTTGATAAGGCCTTTCCTCAGGCAGCCCAGACAGCAAGGGCTGTGCTCCAGTGCCTGTGACTGTTATGTCCTCTTTGTACTCCTGCTGCCACTGGGGCCATTGGGTACCTCCTAATTGCTGTAGTGATATTATGTGCTCCTCTGCCCTCATCCCACCAAACACTCACTTCCTGTCTTCAGAAATGTTGCCTGAAGAATCATGAAGGAGTGGTAGTATGGAGGAAAAATAAGGAAAATTATTTTTAATTTCAACTGCTTTACGATCAACCTACCATTAATGGCCAGCAATTCAATGATGCAGAATCCTGAAGAGGAAAAGGACATGGTTTGTTTATAAAGCACACAAGACACTGAAGTGCTTTGACTCTGGTCATTGCAGCAGTACAAACAGCAATTACACCCCAGGAAAAAAATAGGTTGTTTCCAACTGCTGGTTCCTTTCATGTTGTTTGCAACCTGTTTTTGCACAAAGCACCACAGCTATTTATAAACTGCAAGTGGGAGCTGAGAATAGGAAGAGCTTTGTGTTTATGGGATAACAGTGTGAGGAGAGCAATACTTTAGCTAAATTGGGATGGCCTCTACAGACTCCTGTTTCTATGATAGTAATGCTGTTGGTATTTTGGGGACTGTAGTCTCACAGACACAGGCTCAGCTTCATGTAATTTATGTCTTCTTGCATATAAAAATAAACAAAGTTATGTTGAAAAGCTGTGAAGGTGTGGGGTTTTTATTTTTGTTTTTCTTTTTTTTTTTTTCTTGCCAAGATGAGTAAAGCTTTTTGGCCTCTAATTTTAACTCTGTAAAATTAGTTGATAGGCCATTTACCAGAGAGGGCCAGAAGGTGGCTGTTACAATACTGAGTTATTTTAAGAAGAGTGTAGGGTGACATGGACATGAACATGGGTGACATGGTTAGATGCATTAAGGGAAAAAAACAGGTCTTCCAAAAAACTTGCACTGGTAGAAAATTCAGTGCAGTTCTAGCAAGTCTGCGTGTGCTTGCAAATTACCATCTCAGATATAATGTTTCTGTTTCTCCTTTCTTTTGTTGTAGGTTAAAAAAGACACTGCACAAAGGAGTGGAGAATCTAAAATTTCCGGTCTTATTTGCTCTTTGCAAAGGGAGATACCATTCCAAAACTTCATAGAAGAAAATTCTTAGAAAAATCTTCTCTAGCCTATTTGCCACTAAGGGCTATGGTGTCTGGCTTGGAGCAATTTGGCCTGGAATTGTTTCCTGGCAAATACTGACTTAAAATAAGAAGAAGAAAAAAGAAAAAAGCTTTTTTTCATGTGTGTTGGATGCACTGGGATAAAATGCTGTAGAAATAGTTGACAGAAGCAGCTTGACTTAGCATCAGTTTGGGCTCCTACCAAACTATTAGATTCTATTACTAGAACAGACAACTGCAACCCACTTTTGTTAAAGAGATGTTACAGAACAGTATTAAAAACACATAATTTTATGTTTTCTACAGAAGAAGTTTTTTGATTCTGTGAAAACTCACATTTGGCAAGATACTTTCTCTTATTTGAATGTAGCAACAAAATAACATTACAACCTGTTTTATTCCCTTATTAAAATTATGGAAAAAGGTGGTTGCAGTTACGATTTGCAAACTTTTTGAACTGGAATTAAAATCAATGCATTACTGCTCAGATCATGATTAAATGCCTTTTAAACCTACTGTTTGTACTCATTTAACACAAGTGTCTTCAGAGGCAATGAGGAGTGAGTCAGCACCAGAGTAATTATTACTGTTTTTAACTCATCCATGGTTATGACTAGGAAAATATAGTTAAGAAAGTAATAGCTTCTTTATTTCTGCAAAATGCCATTTAAGAATAATGCAACTTATGCAGCACTTGAAAAATGTAAAACAAGTACAGACAACTGCTTGTTTATAATTGACAATCACCTTTTGTCACTGTCTAGTGATTTGGAGATCTGAGATGAGAAAGGCAAAGAGAGATTCAATTCAGCTGTGTAGATTGTCAAGAGAAATAATGGAAAAGTAGCATAAAAACATGAAGTTTAAAAAAAAAGTAGGTGAGCTTCCTTTTTGATATCCATGAGGATTAAGTAAACTTGTACTCTCATATAATTACAAAACAACACAATAATATTACTATGTGCTAATTGCAAGTAAATTATACAAATTAACAAATATTGATATTCACAGAGAAGTGGTTTTGTTTCAATACATGTTTAAAGAAATATTTCATTTTTTAATATTGCTAATATTCCATTAATAGAGGATTAGGCTATATTAATTAGAAAGTGAGCAAACTTCCTTATTGAGAATTTTTTTTTAATCCCTGAGACTGTAGTCGAAGCAACAATTGTTTATGTGTGTAAAAATGCTGGTTGTTGAAACCAGCCTTCTCTCTTCTTTGGTAAAAGGAAATCAAGTCACTAATTTAACATTCTAAAGCTACAAATGCAGAGAGTATTCTAAAAGTTCAGCAATTTTTTGCATGTATTTATATTCTTTACCTGCTTAAATGCTAATGTAGGTGAGCAATCTGTAGCAAAGACCTCCTGAACCTTTGTTAGTGGCTGGAAAAGCCTAGAATCCAACTATAACTGCTCTTTCAACCCAATGTCCATAACCAAATGGAAGTCTTAGTACTGGCCTTTGGGACACTGAAGTGAAGTACTGACAGCTTGTGAACTTGTCCCCAGGTTGGCTTAAAGTTATCTTTCACATACCAGTGCTTGTATATGTGTTGTATTCCTCCTCCTTACTCCTAAACAAGGTCTCCATGCCCCTAGATAAGGCAGAATCATTTGTATGCTGAGGAGAAGAAAATACTGATATATTTTAAGACTAGCATAATTTTAATAAATCACTGAGTAACTGAAAGAGTAGACTATCCATGCTATGTCCCTGAATTAATTTTGAAGACTCAAGGGAAATCTTGTGCAGTGAAGATTTTCTCCTGAGGTCAGAGCTCACTGAGACAGGACCTTGGAATTTCAGTGAGTAAGATGTAAATAGAAATTTATTGTAAAAAAGGGAGAAGAATGGGGCAGAAACCTCTTAGGGAGTCTGTTTCTGAAGTTCATGTTAAGAGTACATCCTACAGGTATTTGTTATGCCATGAGCTGAGTTGCTCAGTGCTGTTTGCATTCATTCTCACTTACATGCCTTCTGTTAATTCTGCACCATATTAAGGGCCCTTCTCATTAACTGAAGTCATAAGATGGCAGCTATTTAGAGTTGCAAACATTTTTACCCCTACTTGACGCAGTCATGATCATTATCTTATTTAGATATCAAATAGAAAAATTTAAAGGAGGAACAGTTTTTGGATAATATTCTGACAAAATGAAACCATTTGTATCTCTGGAGGAAGGTTTGGAAAAGCACAGGCAGATTAGAAATGTGATCAAGTCAGGTCTGCAACAGCACATTTGGCTGGTTGGTATTTACAGGGAATTTATAGAGAACAATGATGATGGCGTGGTCCTGTTATCTTTCAATATATTTTTTAAGTTCCTTTTGACTTTTGGGAATTCTGATGAAGCATTTAGAAGGAGACAAAATAGAACATTTTTGTTTTGATGTTTGAAATGTGTGATGCAAACTCTCTTCTAACTGTAATGCAATTGGTTTCTGTGTATTTTGTAGGAAAGTTTAAAACATTGCCATTATTGATATAACATAGAAACCACAATGCAATGCACAGTCAAAGGAATTTTGACTTCTTGCAAGTTTAAGATGTAATGTTTAAAAGCTGTTCTTTTATTGTGGTGTTTTATTTGTTCCCTAGAAGCTTACTATGTCTAATTAATGCCTACTACACATGTATTTGTATGCTATCATAACACCTATAATTTGTGTGACCTTCATTATGGATAAATTCGTAGCAGGAAAGTAAATCTATTGGAAAAAGAAACCATTATTTTTGTCTTGGGAAAGTTCCAGTGAATAAAACAAGTTCAATCTGTATCTTGCTCATACTGCATTGCTTAGAATGGTTTCTTTGTACACAGGACTCTGTTTCTGTCTGGGATTTTGGGATATTTCTAACATAAAGGATTCATCAGAAGTTTTATCTTCTCTTCATGTTTTTGATCTTTACATTTACTAAAATATGGATAGTATTCCAAGCTTAACTTTCATATATTACACCAAAGCTTGCAGTTATTCTTTTATATGATTTTCTTTGCGTGCTTGTCTCTAATTTAACACTGAGATAAAGGACTTTTGCTTTGTAAAAATGATTTGCTATGGTGAACTTCTCCTGTTTCTATTTTAATCTTTGTTGATCTGGATTTATACTGACCTCTCTTAGAGATATTATTTTGTCTAACCTGTTTTTTTTTCATTAGGATTTAAATTATTGTTTCAGCTAGATCTCTGAGTGGGGTATTTTATTTTGTTCATTTGTTTGTTGGGTTTTTTTTCTGTGTAGGTTTCCTCTTCAGGATTATTTCTGTTTTATTTTTGTTGTGTTGCTGGTTTCTTAGTGACCTACTTGCTGTCATTATGTCAAGACTCAGTCTTTTTGGCTATGCACTTTTTAAAAGGCTGTCTCTAGAAATCTGCCTGCTTGAACAGCATACAAATAAAACAACAGTAGTAGTCTTCTTCTGACAATGTGCAAAATTTGCCACAGCATGTCTTACTTCCAATGTTTTTCTGTGTTGGCTTTAGCTCTGGTATTGAAGCAAGTATATAGTTTTCTATCAACTCTAAGATATTGAATACTGCAGTTTCTAGTGTATTCCAATTCTAGTTGAAGCATCAAGCTGTGACTTTCCTTGGACACTGTTTTTGTAAATATGACACTTTCTTATGAGGTTAATTTATTCCTTTATTAATTGAGAGCCCTTGTACAAGTAAGCCATTGACAAAACAAAGTTGCAAATACATTCCTGCTACTTCCATTCACATTCCCGCTAACTTCAGTCACATCTCTAGATTTAACATCAAGGACATATTTATATGGCTGATTTTAGCTGGCAACAGTTAAAAATGCTGTAAAGTCTGAGGACCTCTAGCACAGACAAAAATTTCTAACCTTCAAAGTCAAGTGATGCTACAACAAACTGGGCAGTAAAAATGTCCTTTAGAGGGGAAATGGCAAGAAATGGTAAATGGTTATGTGTTCTGCTGTTCATTTATGTGATTTCATAGCCTGTAGTTAGAGTGAATCCTTTCTCCATTAGTGTATTGATAATTTAGTTTTCCTGATGGTCAGCAACTGAAAGATCAGGTTGCAGAACAGTAAGGGACATTATTTCTTCAATGTCTCTTTAGCTCACACAGGGGTTGGGAACATGCAAGGCAGGTCATACAGTGAGAAAAACTGTAAATGCAAAACACTCTCAGTAGTGATTAATAGCATTTACAAGGAAAAACACTTTTGGCTCTCAGAAATAAGTCCTTTTCTATCCCAAGTCTGTAGAACTTGATGTTAACTACAGAGTAGTTATAGTGCTGCAGAAGCAAAATCCACTCTTTTAAAGACTACAGGCATATGCACAAACATAAAAATGTGAGTAAGGTTGAGAAACCAAGCACTAAAAAGTCTGTAAGTGCCAAAATGAAAAATGCATCTACAGTCTTTATTTGGCATCCCAGTGCTTATGTATTATGACACAGAAGCACATATTTAAAATATTACCTAATTCATTACAGTTGACAGTGCATACAATTGAAATTCTTCTCTGAATCATTGCCTTTCTCACAGATTTTTCTATGAGATGTATCACTTGCATCTGGAAGCACCACAAAATTCATTGATTTATTACTTTATGCCATGTGAAATGATGGAATATTTTATCCTTATCTGATTTGAAGGAAGCTGAAGTATGGAGAGGTTAAGGTCAAAGGGATCCATTAATTTCATGTATCTAACCAAGAAGACTGAAGCCTCATTTTTCAAATAAGGCAGTATTTTTAGTAAGCCATATGTCTAGAGCAGAGGTTCTTCTAACAACTGTTACAGTGTGAGTGCTTAATACTTAAAAAACCAGGTTATATGGTTGCAGTTTTCACTTCTTGTCCCAGGCAGAACATCTGAGACAGCCAGGAAAATGAAAAAAAAAATCTCAAAGCGTGTGTGTTAGATCATTCACTTTGTGAATATGGTGTAGGAACAGGTTACTCATCACTACAAGTCGTATATAGCTTAAATGAGTTCAGTGAGTGCGGAATTTCTAAGGATTTTGACTTCTCTTTCGCAGCTCTCTCTGGGTATGTGTCAGTGGCACTTTGAAGTTTCTAATGTGGCCATTTAAAATGGTATTTCACAGGGACAATGAGAGGTTCAGCCTTTAAATGTCCGGATCTTGTTCAAGTTCAAAACCGTACCATAAAATAAGGAAGAGAGGAAGACAGAAAGAGTGAGATGGGGCTAAAATATTGTCAAGAAAGATTTTTTCTTATTATGTAAAAAATCTGGATTTCCTTATTTCCTTCTTGTAAATAACCAAAATATTATTGTTTTTTTTTTTTCTAAAAGTTTTCAGGCTTAGCCAGATTTCCAGTATGGAAACTGTCATCCTGAACTGGTGTTGGGCAGGTTAAAATTACCTGAATCCAACTTCTACTGGAAAGTATTGGCTATGGTTATCTCAGCCACCTGCCCTCCCTGTAATTCTAGGGCTTCATTCTGCCTCAAATTACATCAGTGCAAGTCAAAAATATTTTGATTTCTGCAAAAGAACATCAATGCAAAAGTGATAGCAAATAATAAAAATAAAGTAAAATAAAAAATTTTTATAATTTCTGAAAACAAACAAGAGAGCTGAATTAACCCATGAAGAATGAGGACCACAAAGTATCTCTGTTCTCCATTGCATTTGTTTCCTATTCCTTTTAACAAATTTCTTAGAGAAGTTGCAAAATAGAATTCATGTTATTAAGATGGTTGCGCTTTTGCAAGACAGGAGTGGTAGCATTCACATTATTTTTCTACATTGTACCAAGAACTACTTTCATTAAAATGGAAAGATGTTGAAATATCCAGTTTAATATGGCTGAAATACTTCTCAGATGTGTATATTTTCAGAAATCTTCAGCAGAATTTAATAGTATGATGAATCTCTGGCAGAGCTCTCTAATTGAAATTTAAAGGGTTGTTTCAACAGAATTTAATTGGGGAAAAAAAATCTACTTTTTTTTTTCTTTTCGCTCTGCATGAAAATGAAAGTGATCTCAAAAGCTATCAGCAAATGGGATTGTTTTCCCTATCATCTCAATAATTAACTTTCCAGTGGAGTTACTAAGTACAGTAGCTACTGCTGTTCATCCTTATTAGCTGAGGCATAGCTGGCAAATCCACTTCTGTTATACTCCCTGAAGTGTTGTTTAATAACCAATGTGTTTCAAATGTCAGCTCTGCTGTTCCTCCTGGGATTCTTCCATCAAGAGAATACATATTCTATCTGTGCTATACTGGCATTTTCTAAAGCCATCCTCCAATTTGCTTGCCCAAGACCCACAGAAGATTGAAAAAAAACAACACAGGAAGTTTTTAAAACAACTATGTGAGTAGTTTTAAATAAACCATTCTTTCTTCATCATAAGTTAGGGTAAGGTGAAAATGCCAGGTCACCCAACTGTTCCTTAAAAATCCGTTTTACTGCCCAGGAGAAGGAGCACTGCTGTTGTGTAAAGGGAAGAGTTAGGAAGAGGGGCTTTCTTCTCTGGATTTCCAAACTCCATGGTATTCTTGTTCCTTTCTGAATTGCACACTGCTGATTTCTCATTCTCCTTTAAATAACTGTCTGACATGTAGTTATTGTAAACATGCTGTCAAAGGCTTTAAAATAGAAGATACAACATTTAGAAAAATTTTGTTCTTTCCACAAAAAGATATGATTGTCTGTCTCCAAATTTACTTTGGGAATTAATTTCAAGGATCATATGTTCATAATGCTTTGGCATAGAAAATTAAGTGCCCTTCTAATATTCTATGATTAAAAAAATATCATGGGTTTAATTAGATGACTTTATTTATGACTGCACTATCCTCTGTCTGTCATGGTGAGACACTGGAAATACTGGGACTGAATCCATAACGCTGCAGGACAAATTCTGCTGAAAGTACATGGAATTTACCCTCAGAAATAGCAAAACTGTTCCAAATTTGGTAAAATATTGACATCTTCTTGATACTCATGCCTTTATCTTCCTTTCCAAAAAAAATTGCACTGCCATATGATCTGCTCAGAAAAAGAAGACTCAAAGGCATTAATTTACAGGTAGAAATTAATAACCACTCTATTTTATTGGAATAAATGCAGAAATTAATCATAAACCAGCTGCTTTTTGGAAAGTAAAACTTCGGTTATTTGGGGCCTTTATGTGTTTTTATGACATATTTCTCTTTTATATCTGTAATCTTGTTTTTGAAATGATAATATATATCCACAGCTATGCATACCTACCCATCCTTCCATATGGGCATATGTCTATTCATTGTGTACATATAACCAGATGTTTTGATACATATTCTGAAATGCATAACATTGTTTTGTGAACTACCTATGATTCTTTGGCATTGGGTTTTAAAATTGCGTGACTGTATTCAACTTTAAAAAGTCCTTCCTTACACCGAGTGCTTTGTTTCTTAAAGAGGAAAAAAAAAGGAAAGCTAAAAGATAAGGTTGTGAAGACATCACTGAGAAAGAGAACAGGAGGAGGAAGAGAAGAGAAAGGAGAAATTTCAGTCCTGTAAGGCATTGAGTAAAAATAAAGATCTGGGCTAGGTTAAAAGAAGAAAAAAATGAGAGGAAGTTAAAATCATCTGTCCTGAACTCATTCTGTCAGTCAGAGAAAGGAAATACCACCTTCAGAAGTCTGAATGCACTTTATCCATTGACTTGTCAATCACAGAAGAATTTCAGTACACTGATTCCAAAGCTTTATTTACACCACTGCAGAAGTTACTGAGTGAGGATTAGAGAAGTAGGAGGCTTATTTGGGAATACAATTTCAGGAGGAGGTTAAATAAGGTGAAAAATAGAATGAGAAAAATGGAAAAGATAAACTAAATAGAGTAAAATAAGAAAACTAAAAGAGAAAGAGAACCCGAAGTAGTCTTTTCTATATCAACACAGACTGTCATGTTTGCTGTTTTCCTGAAACAAATTTTTTTGTCCAAAATGATCAGTTGATGCCCCTGAGTAACAAGTGCTGGATGCTCTAATTCTTCTTTAGATAATGAAAATGATCTTGATACCTGGGAGTCAGGATGCATGACTGACTCATAGTCATGGCATGACTTGCTTGACCTACCTTACTCCTAGTTTGGAGCAATAAAGTGAGCAACAGCCAAACATTTTCAAGCTGAATGCTCACTTAAGACCTAAAACTAAAATTAAACCTGAAATAAATAACCAGGAGCAGTCTACATTGGTGTAGTTAACACTTCTGATCAGCTTCCTTCAAAAAAGGTGCTTCTTATACTGTGTGCATGATTTCTGAAATTTACACTTGAAAATGTTGGCTTCATTCCTCAGAATATTTCTGTGCCATCTGTAAATTTTCCACCCCCTTATTTTGTGTTGTCCATCTGTTTAGACTAAGCATTTTCTCATAGATCCTGAACACAGTGTGTAACCCTAGAAAGGGAGACAAACACCTATTTATGTGTTGGACTCAGAGCTTTGCCATTTTTAAGGCATGGATTTTCCCCACAGTCCCTGCAACAGTTCCACAGCTTAGATACCTGTACTAGTCAAATTTAGGTGTTTGATGTCATGGTGCAGTCACATCCTTTTTCTCCTCTGCTTTGTGAGAAATTTATGGAGAAAACTACTTGTGAGAACTTAGAGAAAATAATTTAAGCCCCCCTGATTTCAGTCAACCCTAGATTTTCACTCATACCCACGTAAAAGCACAAAGGTGTTTGTCTAAGCAGTCTGGCAAGGATCATCTGTGGTTTATGACAATGGGAAAGGATATGGTTGTTGATTCCTCACCACTTCTCTTGCTTTTTTACTTACTGGTGATATCAAATGGGTTTTTGGACTCAATACCCTCAATACCATTTCAAAATCAAACATTATTTCAGGATGATTCTTCTGTTTCAGAATTTAATTTCTCTTTTCATAATTCTTAGACAATGTGTTGCCCATTGTATGTTTCCTCATTTTAGACATCTTTAAGCTTATAGTCTGCCTTGCTTTTAGAATAATAGGAACAATATACACAACATGATGTTATCTTTGTTGCCATTCTTCTGTTATCAGACCACAGACCTTCTGATCTTGGCAAAACCACATTCCTCAGTCATTCTCAGTTTGTCTGCTGTCAGTTTGGTTCTCTGCCATCAACACAAGACATTCTTTTAGCTCTTGCTTTATTGTTTCTTATGAAACCATAGAATAGTTTGAGTTTGAAGGGACCTTTCAAGGCCATCTAATCCAACCCTCCTGAAGGGATATTTTCAACTAGGTCAGGTTGCTCAGAGCCTTGTCCAATCTGCCCTTGAACACTTCTAGGGATGGGGAAGTATTCAAGAGCAGATTAGATGGGGCTCTGAACGCTGTGTTGTCCATCTCTCTGGGCAGCACAGTTTGTTAGTCAACACACAGTTTGTTAGTCAGGGAAAAAGCTCTCAAGTTGGTGTATTAAAATAGATATAAAAGCAAAATCTCTTTCTGGGATTATACTTTTCAGGACGTGATAACAAAAATTAATCTTGTGTTCTATTAACAGAGGGCAGTCTGTGCTTTCTATCTGGTGGAATCTGATTATGAATTTATGAAACTTAAAGGTTTGAAAAGAGGGTTTATTTGATTTTAGATGTAGATATGAAGTTTAATGATAAGAGCAGTTATACTTTATTCTGCAGAGCCAGATTATCTGGTAGAGCAGATTAGGACCCATTCAATATGTACTTGCAAGGTCAGGTCATGAATGGTCACTGCTTGCATTGGAAAAATCATGTATTATGATTTTGTGCTAGTTTATTTTGTGTATTTCATGTGAGCATTCTTGTCTTGTGTCTATCTCTGTCCCAGTCAAAACCAACACACTAATCTTCCATTCACTTTCCACAAATCTGTGATATCTAGCACTTCTCTTAAATGCTTTTTGCTTCAAAGCTCAGCTGCTGCCCCAGGAGGCAGCTGCCTTGGAAGAAGCCGAGTCTACCAGATGTAATGACTGCTTCTGTCTGACTTCCCACCTGGGCTGGAGTGAGAGCATAAACACTGCACTGGAAAGACTTTTGCAGGTAAGTACTGATGTGTGCCCAGCCTTTGAATCACTTCTGAGCTCAGGGAGATACTTATTGTGCAGTCCAGACCTACTGGCTGGCTGGAGCATGCTAACTTCATCACCACCTGTGCTGGTCCCATCCTCATTCCACTCAATTTCTGAGTTTTTGAAGAGAAAAATTAGTCCTAGTTATGCTGCAATGACTGTGAATTGATGCAGAAGTTTTAAATGGGGACAGTGACATTCCTATGTGTCACATACTAAGGAAGAAAGAGTGACTGCTAGAAATTTTTTACCTGAGCCTCTGTTAGGTATTGGAGAATTGGTTTAATTTCTTGCTGTGAGCTCAGGAGTGTCTTTCTCCTTGGTATCCTGGAGTACCTATGGCCATGGTGAACCCTTAGCACAGCAAGGGAGGCAAGTGGCCTGGTAAGAATATGAAAACACCCATTTGCTTAATCAAAGAGAAGACTAGATTAATTTGTCTAATAGTGTATCAAAACATGATACTGCAAGGACAGGCAAGCACCCAGGCAAGAAATAGTACCATCTGAAATACAGTGTCACTGGAAAAGCAAATGTTTGCAAAGTGTGCATGCCATGCATTACTATGACTGGAAATAGGTTTCTTTCTGCTAGGTGTCCTTCTGCAAGGAGAGAGTTGTTATTCCCTGGAGATTAACTGATTCTGCTTGGGGAGAAAAATTTGCAGAGATTATTAGATAGGTCAAGTGGAAGAGAGTGATGATTTGTTTGAACAAGCTTGGTGCCTGCACATGAAGGAAAGACTCTGTGTAATCCATGAAATCAGTCACTGAGTGGCTGTAATGTGACAGGGACATTGATACACACAGTATATGTGGTCTTTGTACAGACAGGCCACAGTTCCAGAGGGGAAATGGGACCTGGGATAGGATTCTGGGCAGGACTTCATAGTGATAGCTTCATAATTATGTCTTGAGGCAGGATGGATTTTAAATCCAACCCATAAGATGGCCCTGTTTGCAGAACACCCAGAGCCCAGTTGTGTGCCCATAAAATGGAAGAAAGTTAGAAGCTAAAGCACATACCGTCTGATACTCTTGCATACTCATGGAGGACAAAAAACAGTACTGCCCACCTGGGCTAGCTGTAAAGCTCCCTATGGACACTGAAGTTAATTTTCCTTGGTTTCAGCTGTAGCAAATAGCCTTACACATTAGGAGATGGTTGTATGCTCTTCAGAAAAAACAGAATATAATCTGGAAGATTTGACTGGATTTGCTGCAAACCTTTAAAATCCCCTTTCTTTCCTGATGGTATCCATGAGGTATCTATGGTGGTCCTTCAAAGAAAGTGTGAGGCAAACAGCTAAAGTCAGTAACAGCTTCAAACATTCATTTAATCCTCCTCTGCACTCAGGGTGTCAGACTTCAGAGCACTGAGTTACTATTTCCTGAATACAGCTTTAATATCTCACAGGGGATCAGCAGCAGTGTGTAATTCCATTAGACTGGCCCTGTATCTCAGAGTTTATGCTATTCAGATCTCAGGGAACTGTTGTGGTTTGCCTTATCCAGTAGTCCCCAGGCAAAGAACTTGTTTAGAGGAAGATGTTTCAGGTGAAGTATCAGCATTTCAAAGACACCAACGTGCAGCTATATCTTGCTGTATTTACTGTCTACTCAGGATGTAAGGTTACATTTATCAGAATGGATTTATTAGCAGTTTATCAAAATATTTGGTGCACACCTGCTTTGCCAGTGAAGTATTTCATGTATAATAAGCTCTGATATTTCCAACAGGTTGTGATTGCAAAAAATGCAGTGTTAAAAACCTAACAGGAAAAAAATGGGAGGCAGGATGGTTGCCTTAATCCTTTGCTTAGGGGCTGTGAAAAATGGTTTCAAAGAGTTTGAATAATCAGTTATGGCAAAGACAATAAAGTGTAGCCAAAGTAGAATAGTAGAAACACCTCCATGGTATTTACAAGATTAAATGGTTTTTTTGTGTGCCTCTCAAGGCATAGAAGACACAGTGGGATAGAAGTATAAAACTGATGAACAAGCTTATTTGAGACCAATGGGGAAGGTTCAAGACAGAAGTATGATGGAAAGTGATGTGTTCATATCCTTAGAGAAAATAAGAAATAGGATTGAAATATGTTATGTCCTATTTTCTAGATGTATCAGCCTACCAAAAAATTGCATAACAAAATTAACCCCTTTTGCAGATGCACTTCAGTTCTAAGTAACAAGTTTAAAAGCAAAACTAGGAAAACAACTGAATTAAGAAAATATGTTCAAAACATTTAGTGGTATGCTGGTCTTGCAACTTTGTGCAAAAGCAGTTATTTCCTGAGAGGGCAGAAATGGATAGCTGGAGTGAAAACCTCTTACAAGATTTCAGCTAAATCAATCCATTTCTTTGAGTGCAGAAGTGTTAAGTGGCATTTGAGTCAATGCAAACCTCAGAAATTTGTCAATGTGCAAACACTACAAATGAAAACATTATTTTCTCTCATTTATTTTTTGCTTTTGTTGTGAGAAAGCTGTAATTTTAAAAGATTTAATTTGTAGTCTGTCTGATTGTGTAGCAGGCTATTTAATTTAAGTATCATTAGCTTAGAATTTGCCCTGCTGAACTGGTAAATACAGTCATTTATAGACAATTAGCTGCTTGCTGCTGTCTTTCAGATGCTGATCACCCTGAAATCTAACCCCAATGCCATGTCTGTGCAAGCAGTTCCTGCCATCCTCCCACTTCTGCCTATCCTGGATCTCAGATTTCATAGCTCCATTGCAGCAGTAAGTAAAGATTTGACATTATTGACAAACTTACAGCTATCTGGTGCTAGAATTACAAAAATGCTGTGCAGTAAGCACAAACTGGCAAAAAGAATCTCAGTCACATCCCAGACTATCTGGAATTTAACAGGTATCAAGAGATAGTCTCTTCCCAATATATTTAGCAACAAAAACTTGCTAAACTATTATTAAAAAGCCTTATTTGTTCTATTCTCATGGAACCTTGTAGGTATGGATTTGTCAGTGTTAAAACCATCTAAACTTGATCCATCTAAAATCCGTTCTGTGTCTGTATCTATCATCTGCGTTATCTGAAGAGCTAGTGATGGTTTCTGCAGAGCAAAATACACCTCAGAATCCACATGTGCTGCAATCTGCCTGTCTTCCAAGCAAGACTATTTAAAAACATTGATGAAAAACAATTATATTCCACAAAATAATTATTACTATATTTGAATTTCTCATGATAGTCAAGCAGGAAGCACACTCTAATGAAAATGATGCAGAAAAATAAAAAATAGTTATACAGCTTGGAAAAAATAAATTGTTCATTTTTAGCAAGAAGTCTCAGTAGTGTTGTCTTTTCTGAACTAGTTATGTGGCCTCACTTTGAGTACTGTGTGTAGTTTTGGTTGCTGCAGTATAAGAAAGATGTTAAACTATTAGAGAGCATCCAAAGGTGGTGACCACTGACAGGACCCGAGGGAATGGCCTGAAGTTGTGTCAGCAAAGGTTTAATCAGATACCAGAAAATGGTTCTTCACCCAGAGGGTGGCTGGGCACTGGAACAGGCTCCCCAGGGCAGTGGTCCCAGCACCAAGCTGTGAGAGTCGGTCCGAGAATCCCTCATTTTTGCCTCACGATCGCCTCTGAGGACTGAGGGCTGGAACCACTCAGAGACCCTGAGGACTGAGGGCTGAGACCACTCGGAAACCCTGAGGCCTGGCTGAGGCAGGAGGATTGCCAAGGAATGTGCACACATCACAAAAATGCCTCCCTGCTGAGGACTGGTACTGCCTGTGCTGATGAGGAAATCGGTGCTGGCCACAGCAGTGGGCTGTTTACCTGGTGCCTGTCTCTTAGGGCAACTATCTCTACATTAAATGGTGATTAATCTCCTCTGTTTCTGGCCCTGTGCCTCTCGCTTTGTAAAAGACTATAAAAATGCACCCTGAACTCACCCCCCTTTGAGATCTCCCCAATGGACAGAAGACTCTGCACCTGCGTCGAGGGACGGCTGGGCAAGCTTCAGTTGGTAGCTATATCCCTCCCTATTTCTTCTTATTCCTTTTCTTTTCTCTTATTTCTCTCCCCTCTATCGCATATTAGTGTTGATGCTTGCAATAAAGTGCAATTTGCTGTGTTAAGTCCTTGGTGTTGTTTACCTTTTGTGCTCTGGGATCAAATAAAAGAACCACATCACGAATCCCACCTTGCGGATCGTGACACAAGCCTAACAGAGTTCAGGAAGTGTTTGGACAGTGCTCTCAGGCACAGGGTGTGATTCTTGGGGATGGTGCTCTGCAGGGCCAGAAGTGAGACTCAATAATCCTTGTGGGGTAGACATACTGGTGCACATTGATAAAAGTAGCCCATTTGGGATCATGGGATAACAGACAAGCAGAGATGTCGCAAAATGTGAATGTATATTTCCTGCACATTACCTGCAGGAAATAGGTACCAAGGGTGTCTTGGCTTCACTATGCAAAAACAGCATGCGTGATTCACACCAGGAAAAATTTTTGGACACCTGTAAGTATTCACATATATTGTTCTCTCAGAAAAGCATCCAGAATTCCAGAATTTTTTACAGTGGAATATTTTCTAACCCAATTACATGCACAAGCAGCTCAGCAGTTCAGTTTGCAATAGTTTGAATCTAAAACTGAGTAACTTTTGCCCTTGTACTTTGTTGGGAAGGATAATGAAGGAAGGCCTTGCAGAGATGGTTTACTGGTGAAAGATTTTAAAAATGAAGAAATAGAACTAAAAGCAAAACTTGAGCTATAGAATGCAAAGCAGGAAGACATTGATTAGGTTATCTGAAGACCAGGCCCCTGATGACAAAACAATACAGCTCCCCAGACAAAGAGATAAGGGGTTGGGCCCGGCCAGGTGATAGGGAAAAAAGGTGGGTTTGCCAAGGTTTTAGTATGCTAATGTAATAGTTCCTATAGGCTGCATGTAGATTTTGTAGGTTTTTGTACCCTGTACCAGTTGGTTGAAGTTAACCAGAGCATTCAGCATAGAAGGGGATAAATGGGATTGCAACAGGAAGTTCGCTCTCTCTTGGACCACGCTTCAGCTGGAGCTGGTCAGGCTGGCTGTCCCCACGAGCAATAAACCACGTGTCCAAAGAGCATCCCTGTCTCCGGAGGTCTCTCACCGCACCCCAGATAGACCCCAGACTTTTCTAATATACTTCTTACTGATATTTTTGGAGTATACAAGCTCACTTTAGAGATACCTGGTTTCGTAAATATCATCTGACATTCATGACTGTGCTGGCCTGGACTCTGTAGAGCTATGCCTTTGACCTCCTTATATTTATTTCTGGGACCTATAAATCCCAAGATTTAAACTACACTTTATCCTCCTCCTGCCAAAAGTAACTATAATGGAGCTTAAGGTATTAAGGGTCCAAAAGCCTTAATTTGCCTGGAATTTTCCTTCTGCTATGAGAAGCAGTGCTGTAAGCTCCTTCCCCATCAGTCAGGTACAGATGCTATGGACATGATCAGACCTGCTTGGCCTGTGGATGATTTGTGGGAATAAGGGCAATACAACATATAGGAGCACAAGATCAGAAAGTAAGTAAATGTCCCAGAAAAAAAAATCAGAATTTTTCCTTTTCACATTTCAGGGAATTTATTGTTATTAATTATTTTATTAATATTCTTTATAAAAATTGTTATCTTTTAAGTTATTATAGAGCTAATGCTACACTATGTCTAAAAGATGTGCAAATCCCAGGAAAGGATAATTTCTATCTGCTCTGCTGCAGTCTGCTTTCAGCCCACTGTGGACAGTGGGATGAGCAACAAACTATTCTGCTCATTCCTTTTCTTGAAATAAAGCATTAGGAGAATGAAAGCAGACCATTTCACTGGGCTGTGAAGACTGAAGACAATAGAGATCTTGACCCCATAGGGTAAATAATTAGGTTGTGTGCTGGGAAAAGAGTGACCTGACTTTTAAAGTGTTTCTGTGGTGAATGTTGATATTAGAGCATCATAGGTAATGTATGTAAAACACCTCTGGAAAAGTATCAGTGCTTAGAGCTCTGATTGCTCTCTTGTTTGCCCAAAAGAGTATTCATGCCTACTTTGTAGCAAAATGACTCTCAATGTTCTTCTGTCTACAATGACAGCTAGAGCAAAAATGATGGCAAGTACCCTTTTTATCAAGTTAATCCGTTGTTTGGTGCTTAGGGTACAATCCAAAATTATTTGGTGTTAAACTTCCTCAAGTAGTGGAGGGTGCTGAGGTTGCACCTCCACCTTGCTAAAAGAAATGTGGCATCAAATTGATGTTCATGCATAAAATTTAAAGGGTAGATTTGTTTTAATTTGTTTTAAATATAAGCCTCACTGCCTAGTTTTTAAAAATGTGGCTTTAAAGACAAGCCATCCATGGGTAAGTCTTAGTTTGATCTCTGTGGATAGATGAAGTTAACTGCTGGTTTAAGAAAGGAATGAAATCTCCAAAAGAGAGACCAGACTGCCTTTTTTTCAAAAAACAAGTAGTTCCTTTTGGCTGACTTCAGCATACATTGGGATTGGGGGTGATTCCATTTCCTCTGCTTCTACCTTTTTCTACAGACTATTTACAAATTATGGGTATATAGCAGACCAGAAACTTACTGTGGTGATCAGATACTTAAGCAGGACACACTTATGTTTATCTTCTGTTAAATGTTAAAGGTTTGTGACTAATATATATTTATTTCCTCCGTCAAATTCACAGATCTATAGAATCTCTCAGAGATCTGAGAATATCTCAGAGATATCTGTGTTCCCAGTTCATCTCAGAAGAGCAGACCATCTCCTGAAAAATTAACATTCCTTGGCTGCTTCCCTTCAGAAATAGCAGACCTGTATACATTTTCCATTATTGCAAGACACGACCTTAGCCAGTCCGCAGTGGGGACATTGAGTAAGGCCAGGTCAGATCCTAGGGCAATCAGGAAAATATTTTTGTTTTAAATGCAGTGCCAGGAATTCTTATTACTAGAAAATATTTGATGGAAAAGAAATAAAACTATAATCATGCAAGTTGAATTTTACACTGAGCTGAAACAATGTTCCAGAAATATGACTGAAGATAAACATCCAAAGGGAATTTCTGGCAATTAGGTATGATTCTCAACTGAAGAATTAAACCAAAATGATGCAGGTTCATTTTGCTGCCTTTTGTTGACATCCAATTTGACTTCCTTTGGCTTTTCCATTTTTCCCCACAACTTACTGTATTTATTATAGTGCTTTGTGCTATGTTTAAAGAACTTCTGCTGAGCTAAAAAATGGCTATTTTATACTTGCACAGCACCAGCAGCATAGACCTTAAGTGAAACATCTATAAGGGATAGATAATTATAGTTTAATACATGGCTAGATAAGAAATTATGTCCAGTGTAAAAAAAGAAAAGGAAAAAAAAACCAGCCTTGCAGAGATTATAGTATTTTGATAGTTAAATTTAAAAAAAAAAAAAAAAGAAAAAAGAGTGGGAGTGTTTTATTCACAGAACGCTTAAATCCCACTTTTTATTGACTAATTCTTTGCTTCGCATAATCTAATGCTGTCGTGTTGAAACATTAGATTAAAAAAAAAAAGATATTTCCATCTGAAAGGAAAAAAAGCATTAAAAAGTGTAATAAAATGAGTCAAGCAATGTTCTGCAGAGCTCAGTGTATGCTGTCCAGGGATGTGGCTATGGCAGAAGCATTTATAAGCAGTTCAGTATTCAAGCTTGGATGATGAGGAAAGCTGCTCTAAAGTAATTTCTTTGATCACCAGAAACAGTGGTGTTTCTTCAGCACTGTTTTGCTTTTCTCTAATCCATTTCTGCGTCAGTAACTCTGCCCACTTTGTTCTGCCATAACCCTGGAGTGCACCGTGCCTGATGGGGTCATGTGTGTGCAGGTGATTTAGAAAGTGATACCCCAACTTTGCACCACCATTTAATTCCTGGAAGGAGAGTTCCTTGTACCATATACTGTCATCGCTCATGAATATGAGCACAAGTGGTCCCATTTGCTTTAATAAACCAAGAAAAAAACATTTAGAAAACTTACAGGAATGGGAAATTACTATTTAGTTAAAAAAAAAAAGTTTTCTTTACTGACCTCAGAAAGGTAGTCAAAACACATTCCAATACAAATCTTTTGTTTTCCTTTGCAGAAAACTCAGACTCTTTGGAAGAGGAACATAAATTACATGAAAGGCATCAACTAAGCTGTGGAAAAATGTCTCTTCTGAACCTGTCTCAGCTGAAGCCATTAATGGCCCCAAATGTGCTATTTAGTTCTCTATGACTTGGCTGCCAAAACACTTGTGCATTCAATTTCTAATCTACTTTCAGACAAGACTGACAAGATAGTCCATGACAGAGGTGGTACCAGCCCAATCACCTTTGCCTGGAGTCAGCTGGGGATTGTGCACAGGTTTCACCAACAGCCGCCTACAGACTGACTGACAGACAGACAGACAGATGACCAACCTGGGACTGACAGTGTTTTCAACTATCTAACAAAAGATCACAGCTGTCTAATTTGTTAGATTTGTAATGCTACCTTTTTGCTGTCAGGTACTTTCTGACCTAAACTACAATATGTATGTTTCAGATGTGGTATAATATAGTGGAATACAAATGTACTTTTCTGTGATCCCTAGCAAATTAGGTGGTGATGAGTAATCTGTGCTTTCAGACTCTCACTAAGAATAGTTCTGAATTTACAGCTTAACAGAGGTGTCAAGCAGAAAATAAGCTGTATCAAAGCAGAATATTAAACAACAGTTATCTTGCAATTTGATTTAAGTAAATTTTAACTGCCAATTGCCCATCCTCCAGATTTCTCGATATCACATCTCTGGTGAAATGTATGAACCTAACTCCTAATTTAAGATAGCTAGATGGGAACAAATATTTTTACCTCCTTTTTCCTTACATGTTTATAAATATTTGATATGTATAAATACATATCAGATGCTTTTACATACAAAACTAGAATATTTGCTTGTCTTTGTTGTGTTCCCCTCATGTTTGTAAACAATAAAATATCAGGACAGATATTGAATCTTCCATTTATTTCACCAATGAATATTTAATCTGATTTATCACATGCAGTAGGATTTAGATAGACTGAGTCAGTGTACCAAGACAAACAGTATGAGGTACAATAAGACCAAGTACTGGGTCCTGTACTTGAGTCAAAACACCCCCAGGCAGCACTACAGGCTGGGGACAAAGTGGCTGGAAAGCTGCCCAGCTGAAAAGCCCTGGTGTGCTGGCTGAACAGAGGCTGAACATGATCCAGTGTGTGCCCAGGTGGCCAAAAAGGCCAATGGCATCCTGGCCTCTCTCAGTAATAGAGTGGCCAGCAGATCCAGAGAAGAGATTATCCCTCTGTTCTTGGTGAGGTCACACCTCAAGTGCTGTGTCCAGTTCTGGGCCTCTCACTGGAAGAAGGACATAGAGGGGCTGGAGTGTGTCCAGAGAAAAACAAAGGAGAACAAGTCCTGTGAGAAGCAGCTGAGGGAGCTGGGGTTATTTAGAAGAGAGGTGGCTCAGGGGAGACCTTTCTGTTCTCTACAACTGCCTGAAAGGAGATTGTGCCAGGTGGGGGTCAGCCTCTTCTCCCAGGCAACCAGCAACAGGACAAGAGAAAATGGACCCAAGCTCTGCCAGGGGAATTCAAGTTGGCCATCAGGAAGAATTTCTTAATTGAGGGTTGTCTTAGGTTACAATGCAAGATGCACCCAAAGGTATGTATTCTATCACCATCTTCATAAGCTGTTAAAACCAGGTTGGATGTTATTCCTTATCTCCTTCATGAGTCTTCCCTAAAACTCTAGGGAATATCTTCTATTAATGGGCCAGCTGTTAAAACTGGGTGGTGCAGTGTTCTTTATCTCTTCCATGACCCATCCTCCCTCCAGGAGATATCTTCTGTTAATGGGCCACTGAATCTCACTGCATGACTGATAAAATTGCATCATCCCATTGTGAGATGCTCTGCCCAGGGGGAGGAGCCAAGCATTCCTACCTGGATATAATCTGATATTTGGAACACCACGAGTGGCCTTATCCACTGAATTCCCAGAGTACAAGAGCTTCATAACTGAGTTCTTTTTTCCCAGGTTTTTTTTCCTTGTAGTCTACTTGAGAATCGATTGGTGTTTTAGACTATTTTACAGTGGACAGAAAAGACCACTCTTGATTTGTTGCCACATTATACTGTTGCTAAATATCTTAGATGGGAGGTTGTTACTTTGCCCATCACTAATAGGCCCATCACTGAGGAGCCAAGCTCTGGCAATTTTACATTGTGCTTGTTATGTGAGCCAGAGTTGCTTTTCACCTCTGAAGAAAAGCTAGACTTTTCCTAAGATCTAAAAACTATTTTCAGCAGGATAGACACCAGGCACAGTTTGGTCATCTACACTACACTTTGTTTAGATGCTGAAACTTTGTCATGGGGGAACTCATTGCAGGCAGGTACATCACCTTGGAGTTTCCCAGGGCTCAGCTGCATTTGGAGAAATACTTGCCATTGTTCAACAGCTCAAGAATTAGAGCATTTGCCCAAGAAATGAAAGACCTTTGTCCTGGGAGATGGTGAACCCACATCTTCCTTGTCTCAGAGTCTGGAGGAGCACCAGGCTGGCAGATAACCAACAGTGCAGACGAAGTTGGATCACTGTGCCAAAAAGACTGCAAAAAATTAATGGACACAGGAAGATAAAAACTCATGTAAGATGAGGAAATGTGTATTCCCAATACTGTTTGTGCTTTTTATCCCATGTCCCTTAAATGGGTATTGCAGAACTCAGATGAGGAGCTGGGAAAGCACTGCTGCAGCCATATGGGCCCTTGTGCTTGCCCTCCCAGGCTACTGCACACTGTAAGGCACCAAATGTGGACAAACTTGGAATACACAAGGCCTGAGGGCCCTGTTTGTGTCCAGCAGCTGCAATATTGCTTGCAGGTGAGGGAATCTCAGTAGCATGAGAGGTCACTTCTGGTCCAGGCACATTCAGCCCCAAAATCCAGATTATAGTGGGTGGGGTCGCTTTTGGCCACCCTCACTCCAGTGTGCTTGAATTTGTCCATGAACTGTTATATTTCACAAACTATGTTCCATAGTGCTGGATTTCATTGAACCCCAGGGGGAAAATGTTGTGAAATAGATATTAATAATGCAGTTTATTACAGATATTAGCCTATTAAATTGAAGGACGTTAGGTAGTGAAATAAATTATTAAGAAAAACAGACAATTACAGGCATTTTCTTGGGGAGAAGTCTATTTTGTGCTCAGCCACAAGCTCAGTAGGGGTGAAATAGGATCCACTTAACACAGTTTGAAATGTAAAAGCACTCACTTGATCACATTCTATGAACTGTATGTTCCAACATTGTGTTCAAAAATAAATATTGCAGAGCTGTACAAGAAACACACAAACAAGCCTTACCCCTGTGGGAATATTCAGCACCTTTTTGTGTAAAGAACCAGTTTTATCACCTAAGAAAATTCTTCTAAAGCTAGTCACAGTTATACTGATGTTGTGTTTGTCCTCATTAGCAAGCTAAGAGATGATCCTCCTTAGCATTCAGAACCAACTCTATGAATAGATAATAATAAAGAGAAGATGTGAGAAAGAAGCTTTCCATCCTTTAAGAGATAGTTTAGGTATGAAGAGATTAATAGCTGTCACTGGGGAATCTGAACCAAGAATCAGTCTTCAAAACCTTCCCAGGTGATAACAGCACGAAGAAATCAAAGCCATATTATGATAAAAATAAAACAATCTTGGAATCCACAATTATAATTTTTTTTAGGGTTGGGTTTTTTGTCTGTCAAAAATAAATCAGCTTTGTACAACTGCATGTGCTGAGGTAATTCTGCATATATGGTGATTTTTTTTTAATCCTCCCTAATAGCTGGAATGTTCTGTCTGATTTCTACTACTCTGACAAAATGGTAAATATTTCAGAAATAATAAAGCCCCAAGATTTATGCAAATGAATTAACAGTTAGAGGAGAGGAAGTCTGTTAATTAAAGACTGCAACAGGAATGTATATTCTGTCTATTAGAATGTGCATGAAAAGGGCCAAAGTCAAACAAGTTTAAGGCACAGATTTATAAGGAAAACAGGCTTTATCAGCATCAATGTTCAGGGATATATTTTTTTTTACTTAGTAAATAATTTGTTCCTGACGTGACTCTGCTTTTGACTGGGTTGGGGAGAAGAAATCCAGTAACACTATGAGAAAGGCCAAGGCATTTCTGAGCCAGTCTAAAGCAGAAAGTCTGGGCAGTCATGTGAAAATAAATTTATGATGCGAGTTATAGTCCAACAACTAAATCAAATAGGTTTTGATAATATGCATCCATTGTACTGTGTCTTGTTCCAATTTTTCTCTGGGTTGTTTTTAGATTGCTGTTACCTTAATATAAAATATATTAATCCTTATTATCTAGTCTAAAACTTTTCGCTCTCCACGATGCATCATTTACAATGAAAAGCCCCATTGCTTAGGCTTCAGCATCTTAACAATTCTGACTGAGGGAAAGCCTTTTCCTGACTGCTAAATCAGAATCTCTGCTAACTGTGCAAGTACGTGTGAGAGTGCAAGGACACTGCATAGATGTGCATATAAATTATGGCTTCATGAAGCAAAATCTATTCATCTATGGAGCTACTTACAAATGTTTTTGTCCAAGGACGTCGACGACACTGAAGCTGAACCACAAGATTGATCAAAGTGTAGTTTATGACTGTATCAGTATTGCAAATGTACAACAGAATCAAATTTTTTCCCCTCCTTTCTCTGTTTTTCTACAATGCACAGTAAATCAAATTTTCTAAATGTTTCCAGCAAGCAAATGGTACCCTCAGTAGCTACCATTTAAGCTTGAGAATTTTTGCAGTGGGATTTCCTAAAAGGCTTCATAGAAAAAAAGATTCATTGTTTGCAGCCAAATTCAACTTTTGGTTAAGACTGATCAAAATAGTTTATACAGATTTTCATAAGCTTTTTGCTCACACTGTGTATTATTTGGCTTAGTGATCACAGCTGAAAAGCATGATTTTAATAAAGAAGTTGAATAAGCAGATTAAAGTAAGTCACAGGGCCTGCCTCATTCCAATAGTAAACAAAGCAAACCTCTTTAATTTAATAAGGCAAGATAGGTAATATATATAGCAATGTGCGTTATCATTGTTTGGTTTGATTATTCCTTTACATTCGTATTTAAAATAGCCAGCATATCACTGATGATAAGAAAGATTACTTTTTATTAAGCAGCTGATCTCCTTGATAAGTTTTTTACAATTTCTTCTGATGAAGTGAGACGAGCTGTTGCTATAAACTCTAATTCTAATCAACATCCCTCAAACACCCAGAAATCAATAATTTGTTTACAAGACCCTATCAGGAATGCCTGAGCTAATCACTTTGAGTACATCACTTGTGCAAGGACAAATCCATGCTCCTGCAAATGCCTATGCTAACTACAGATTGATTTTATTGACTCAAGTATTCAGCATTAGGGGAAAGAAGTGGAAGGAAAGAGACTGGTAATACCAGTATCGCAGGTGATGTGTGCAATGAGGCACATAAGCATAGGGTTGAATGGGCTCCCAGACTTGGAGCTGGGAGGGAATTTTGCTCAGAGTGCAGTGGCCACAGACTGCAAAGGATTTTGGAGGTTTTCTGGCTTTGCTAAAATCGTGCGCGTGTATTTACACAATCACATTCCTGCAAGAGCTGAAAGGAAGGTGCTTGGTGACCTTGGCTGCTCTTTGTCCTGCTGCTGGGGCCTCCTGAACGCTGCTCTTTCTGAGCTGCCTTTGCTCATTGGAAACCTCCAACATGTGAAAGATGGGAGAGCATTAATTGTGGGCACATGATTACTGGCAACTTTGAAATTAATCAGCAAGCAATCATACCTTCCAACCAAACACCAATGCCAGACTGCTGGGGAAGGGACAGTCAGTCACACTGGGCAATTTATATGGAAAGGAAACTCTACTGCTTTTCTTGTAGCATTTTAAGCTTCAGGGTATTTCTGTAATGAAGGATTTAAAAACATGTGACCCCTGGCCAGAGATCTGGTTCTGTCACTAAAGCTGCAGCTCACAATGTTTGAAAGTGAGTGACCATGCCTCATCACTGGAAGTGTTTAAAGCCAGGCTGGATGGAGCTTTGAGCAACCTGGTCCAGTGGAAGTTGTCCATGCCCATGGCAGGGGACATGGAACTAGATGACCCTTAGGGTCTCTTCTAATCCAAACTGTTCTGTGATTCCATGATTCTATGACCTAGCGTTCTCAGAGCCTTCAGGTGGAGCGAACACCAGGTCCGGGTGAAGTAAGTTCTATTAAATTGAATCTCGTCATTACAACAACATTACGCAGAGACAGTGCTGCATTGTAACACATTAATTATTATTTATTTTTTTAAAAGTGTTTTTCCAGATGAATGACTAATCTCAGAAGCCCGCGGGCCGCCGGGGATGCAGGTATCCATGGTTACCTTCGTTGCCTAGCGACCCCTCCTTACGCTGCCAGCGAGCGCTGCCGCTCCGTGCGGCCCATCCAGCTGCCACCCCGGGCCCGCCACCTTGGCATAGGAGAAGTTGCTCTGCAGTCCAGATTAGAATTAGAGTTGGTGGTTTTATATGAAAAAAAGAAAGAAGGAGAGGGCCAAAGAAAGAGTCTAGTCTCTCTAAGAGCAATAAAAATCCAGTTGTGGCTCCAGGCAGGATCTGAGTCAGTGTGTTGATGTAAATCCTCAGTTGTGCTGTAAGACACAACTTTGCACAAAAGTTCATTTAGGGGAGGATTTAAGGGTATTGATTCATTTCTCAGCCAGACATAGACCAAGTACTAATAAACTAGGGTTTGGCTCCTTTTCTGGGTGAAATGAAGCATAGCTTCATTAAAAAAAAGAAGTAATATTTATGTCATTTCAGAAACAGAAGATGCATTTATCTTATGAAAGATATTTTAAAATGCACCTATAAAAAGGCTATGAGTCAGATTCTCCCAATTATGTCAATTTAAATGGAGTTAATTGCAAATTTAGAACAGTAAATTTTACTGGACCTGATTATGAAGATCTTCTCAAATGCTGCTGGTTTAAGCATGTCATGACTCACCAGCATCCAGTCATGGTATACAGAGGTCTGCAATTGATGTCACAGCCTTGGGCTCTGCTTTTCAGAGCGTTTTCTCAGAACAATGACTTGCAAGTACTTTTCACCTGAGCACTCAGGATGGTATTTGTGGTCTAGCTGGATTGCTTGCACAAACAAGAGAACAAATTGCTTATGTAAGTCAGGCACTTCTGGTGCAGTCTTGTCTGTAAATAGGGATGCCCTTGTCTTCCTCCTCAGCCTCCCCTGCTGCAGCACTCAACTGCCTTGCTGTAGGAACAGACAAAAGAAGATCTTTTCTGAGCTGACAGTCCTGAATTTGCCCTTCCAAGTGGTGTTCTGCTGAACAAGAGCTCCTTTAGGAGGTTGCTTTCTGGACTATTGATCTGGTTTTGGCCTCTGGTACTTTCAGGGGTGCAGTCTAATTAATGTGCTTTTGCAGTAAATCCTTGAAAGCACCATTGTTTTCTGATTAATTCTTGCTCGTGACTTCCTTGAGATTGGTGCCACGGGAGGTGTCTCTTACTCTAAATCTTCCAGAGTAATAAACTCAGTCATCTGTAGTGCTGGATCATTAACCTTGTTCCTGGTTTGGGCTGGATCAGCTCAGACTTCCCCCCCAGCAGTTCTTGGGAGTTAGTACAGAGGAGACACTCTTCCCTCCAGGCAGTTTGAAAGCAATCTATGATGCTTTGGAGACAAAGAGTGGTCACTAATGCTGACATTCTGGATATTTTGGTCTAGCCAGTTTCATTATAAAAAGAGTTCTGGGCATGTTTAATCTTCTGCAAAGTAGTGCAGTGCTTTAAATGCTTTATTACACTGTTGACTTGCCACCTCTTGAGGAGGTTCAGCCTGATCACATTTGCAGAGATGCAGACAAGTACGGGATTCTCATTGTGCTGCATTTACTGGGATCCACTCAGAAAAACAGAAACCTGCAAGAAATGCATTTAGAGTACAGATGGCAGTGGTTAGGGTGTAGGTGTTTTTCAACCAATGTCTACCATGGGGAATAAGAAAGTTTCAGCGTGTTTTCCCATTTTTAGGGATATGCTAGGCTAAGAAGTACCACATGGATTCACTGAATGATCTTCATCTACATTTATCTGTCAGTTCTTGTGTTGTAATTGGATTGTTAGCAGTAGGGGGCTTGTGAAGCACATAGCAATTAGGGTTATAACTCAAGACTCCTAATAAGATCTACAGTTTATTGAGTAAGGATAGCAATGGCCTTAGCAAAGCAAGGGGCTGATGTTGCCAAGTATGATGCTGGTGTCCTTGTACAGTTAGAAAATAAGGGACTTCTTGCTCACTTGGAATGTTCTCCAGAATCTTTGTAATATGTGCATTTCTCCTTTATTTCTATGCCTTTTTCAGAGTGTAGTGAAATTTTCATTGGCATTCTTTTTATTTCGCATTGTAATTACAACTCAGGACTAAGCTCAAATTACACCCTTCCTTTCTTTTAATCTGTATATCCTATCTGCTAAGCTTATCATTGAAATTGTGGCTTTCCTTACTACATCTTCTTCCTTGTAAAACACTTCCCGGCTGAATATAATTTGTTTTTCTGTGATAATTTAGGCTAATAATTCCCCTTGCCTCATTTGCAGCCCACATAGTATTGCAACTTCCCCTTGTTTTGTTCCCAGATAAGTATTGCCACAGTACTTTAATAAAATGATGTAGGACTCTGTTTACAAAAGAGTGCTTCTGTGGTATCTTACTGCTTTCACAGGAAGCTTAACAGCTTGCAGAACAGTAAGTGGCAAATGTTTAATGCAACATTATGCCAACTTGAGGACAAACTGTTCCTCTCAGGAATGTTTTCAGGCTTAAATGAGAGGAAAATCCCCCTTGCAGAATGTGAATTCTTGGAGGCGGCGGGGAGTGACTGCCACTTCTTTGCCTTGCCAGCAGCTCTAATTCTCAAGTACCTTCCAAGGTTTTTTAGAGCAGCTGTAGTGTACGCTCAGCAGCAAGTAGTGATAAAGCTGTGACTAGCTTTTCTGAGGAGCAAAGATTCTTCTTTCATGGAGGAGGCAATAAGTCTTCCAGTCTGTCTCAGACAGAAAACATTGGCTTTTGCCCACAGATGCTGGAAAGGTACTGAGGGGTGAGACATGAGGCCATGGCAAAGCTATTAATATGAGTAAGCAAAGACTAACAATGTACTTGCAAAAACTGTGAGACAGAACAATTCCAACTTAAACGGCAATGAGTCAGACTGAAATATGTGGAAATTCCGGCGTGGATGCGAGTCATCCATTAAGAAGGTAGGTGGATATTACTGAACTAAAAGGAGTTTGACTAAAGAGTGAAATGAGCTCTCTATAACTTCCTGAAAGGTGGCTGTAGTCAGGTGGGGTTGGTCTCTTTCTCCAGGCAGCAACCAACAGAACCAGAGGACACAGTCTCAAGCTGCATCAAGGGAAATACAGGCTGGATATTAGGAAAAAGTTTTTTAGAGTGTTAAAGTACGGGAATGGTCTGCCCTAGGAGGTGGTGGAGTCACCACCTCTGTATGTGTTTTAAAAAAGACTGGATGTGGCACTTGGTGCCATGGTTTAGTTGAGGTGTTAGGGCTGGGTTGGACTCGATGATCTTGAAGGTCTCTTCCAACCTTGTGATTCTGTGATTCTGTGTGATTCTGTGATTTCACAGAATTAGGTTGGAAAAGACCTCAAAGATCATGGTGTCCAATCTTTGACCGAGCACCGCCTTGTCAACTAGGCTGTGGCACTAAGTATCACATCTAGTCATTTTGTAAACAATGCCAGGGATGGTAACTCCACCACCTCCCTGGGCAGCCCATTCCATTGTTTAACAACCCCTTCTGAAAAACAATTCCTCCTGATGTCCAGTCTGAACCTCCCCTGATGGAATTTGAGGCCATTTCCTCTTATCCTGTCACTGGCTGCCTGAGAGAAGAGGCTATCCCCCACTTGGCTACAGTCTCCTTTCTGGCAGTGGCAGGGAGCTACACGGTCACCCCTGAGCCTCTTCTTCTCTAAATTAAACATCTCCAGCTCCTTCAGCTGCTCCTCATAGGACTCACCCTTTAGATGCTTCACCAGCTCTGTTGCCCTCCTCTGGACACCCTCCAGCCCCTCCATGTCTTTCTTGCAGTGAGGGCCCAGAACTGCACTCAGGATTTGAGGTGTGGCCTCACCAGTGCTGAGTACACGGGGACAATCCCTGCCCTGCTCCTGCTGGCCACACTAGTGCTGGTACAGGCCAGGGTGTCATTGGCCTTCTTGGCCATCTGGGCTCACTGCTGGCTCATGTTCAGCTGCTGTTGACCAGCACCCCCAGGTCCTTTCCACTGGGCGCCTTTCCAGCCACTTTGTCCCCAGTCTGTAGTGCTGCGGGGGGTTGTTCTAGCCAAAGTGTAGGAGCTGGCACTTGGTCTTATTGAACCTCATAACAATGGCCTCAGCCCATCTATCCAGCTTGCCCAGATTTTAACACATTTTAACAGATTTTAACATTCTCTGTGTTAATCATCCTAAGCAGTAAAACCAGCAAGTGGTCTCTGCCCATTATCACTATTCTTAATCTCTGGACCTCAACTTTAGGTCAAAATATTCTGCTGTCTTTCTTTGGCTCCTGCATTCTTTGAAGGGGGGGGGGATTGTGTGGCCATTATCTGTAAGTAATCCAGAACTTCCAGGTGGCTGCCTGGGCTGATGGATCCAGGACTTCCTGGTGGGTGGTGTGCTGAAACCCAAAGTCACAGAAAATGTGTCATATACTTTCTACTTTATATCCAGTCTTTAGGGTAAGGTACAACTTTGAATGCTCTAAAGATGACAGGGGGCTCAAGTGATGCTGTGAATTTACCATAGGGAAAATACATCAATTTGCAACTCATGTCTCCTAAAGTCCCAACAGTGCCTGAAGACTTTGTGAAGTGTGAATGAATTTCAGACCTGGGTGTCCCAGACCTCCATCTCAGAAACATGGTCTAATAAGGAGGGAAGAGAGGAATAGAATTAAAACCTCGTCAGATGAAATCTGTGTTCTTAAAAAATATGCCATTCTTCACTATGGGAAAGGATGCTTCCAGTAAATCATGGAAAATGTCATTTGTCCAGGAAGCTTCCTAGGAGACAAAGGAGAATAACAGCTTCTAGATGACAAGGCTCCTGAAGATATAGTTAGAATTCATTATGTAGCAAACCTTTATGTTCATGATAAAGGGAATTGTCATGTTTCAGTGTTTTTCATTAAAAATAATTTTTCGATGGAAGTTCCAGATTTTGCAGAACTTGTGTTTGTAATGAAAATCTGTTTAAACAAAATTCCTCCTTCATATGTGTGTGTAGGCTTCAGCTATGTCTGATCAATGGGGAAGAAGCGTTTCCTGTGAGGACCCACAGCACAGGCTGGGCTGCTGCTGGTGTGCAGAGGGACCACATTCTGGACCTGGGGCCCGGGTTGCCTTCAGGTGGAGGTGAGGGGCAGCTGAGGCGTTCCCAGGTTTCATCTGGCTAAAGATTTAGATGGGGTCAGCATGTGCTTTCAGACCTGCTCACTGGAAAGTGTCCCACAGCTTAATGAGCCGGAAAGCCCCACTTGGTGACTTGGCCATGACCTACAAACTTGGTAGGCAAATTACCTTTGCAAACCACCACCAGCAGCAGATTTTCTAAAGAAGGTACATTGACCAGAGATAGGCTAAGAAAATTCATTTACATGACAATAAAAACATTTAAAAATAGACATTTCTCTGCTCCAAAATTTATACCTTCCCATAGAACTAAATATAATTAGGGGGGTGGGAGAGGGGTGTTTAAAAAAAAAAGATTATTTTTTTGCACTAATTTTATCTTCTATCTTCAATATTGACAGGCAAAATTGTGAATTGGCCAGTGAATTTCAGAGGGCCAGTATAAGAAGAAGTTACAGTTTTTTTCAGAAATTATTTTTGTTGTTTTAGTTTTTTAAGCACATAGAAGCAATGTGCTTCTATGAATTCCTGTGGCGAAGAAAGAACTAACTAGAAAATCCTCTTTGATACCCCTGAAACTTGGCCTGGGGGCATGGAGTTTGGCAAGGTTTTGAGGAACTGTTTGAAAAGTTCAAAATATACTTTAAATCATGTGGAAATTCTGCATGGAAATCCTGCTTTGGTGGAGAAAAGGGAAAGAGCATGAATGATTAAATATTTGCTTTATAGGTAAGTGGATGTACAGATCAATGTAAAGAAAATACTATTTTGTGACATATGGTCCATTTTTCATGGGGATTTCAAGCAGAAATAATTGGGGCTTTTTTAAGGTGATTAAGTTATACCTGTATTGAGGGATAGGAAACATCATAATGAGGATACATGATGTGGTCTGTACTTCCCCTTACATCACTGACAGCAGTCAGTCTGTATTTATAAAAAGTAGACTGTACTAGAAAATTAAAAAACTGGATTCAAAGCCTTGATTATGAGAAAGTGAAGATTAAAGGGACAGTAGCTTTGATTACAGTGCTAGGCCTCTGTAAATTAATAACTGCCTGAAGCTTCATTAGGCAGAAAAAAGATGGAGTAATTTTCATAGTGTTGTTTTGTTCACCAAAAACTAACAATATGATTTATTCTCATAGATAATTAATTTCTAAAAATTCTTTTTTACTTATGGCAGTTTTGCAATGGCTGCAACAACTTGTGCAACAAGATGAGGACAAGTATGTTAGTAAAATATTTTCTTTTTTCATTGGTATCTTCTGCAAGCAGGATCCCGTTCCTGAGCCCTAGATTCACTTACACATGACATTAAAACTCCAAATCAGGACTGCAAGAAACAGCAATTGTCTGAATGCAGCAAAGGCCAGTAACCTTTTGTGTTCTGCTGGTTTTTCCTCAGTTTTATTAGAAAGAGTTGAAGTTCACCTCCTGGCACACAGTTATTTCCCATACAAAATTATCATAAGCATGTGTGTTACAATAGTACTTTTCATGACAGTCTACTGCAACATCACATATACCTTTATGATGTTCATGGAAAAAGAAGTAATTTGTGGTATGTTATTATGATTGATAGTTTACAGATGTTTTATTGCTCTTCAAACATAAAAATCATTACATTAATGCAAAAAAACCCCTGGTGGCATTTTGATTAATTCTCAAATAATAAAAATCCTGCTTTCATGCATATGTTTATTTTCATAACAATAAAAATGAGAGCCATAATAAAAACAAAATAACCCTGTAATTACACCATAAAGAGAGAATGTTTTTCTCAAGAAATAATTCCACAAAGCAACAGAGATTGTCTGAAAGAAAGTAGTGGATTTCATAAAGACAAGCAAAAGCAATTATTAATTGTCATTTCTTGAACAGATAAGTTAGAGGTGCCTCTTGTGTGCAGTAGGTTCCCTGTCCTATAAACTAATACAGAAATGAGAAAGTATAGGCAATCTATGTCAAACCACTTCTGATAAAACGTCTGATTTTAGTGGAGAAAAAGGCATTTCAGTAGCTTTTGGAAAGGAAGACTGCCATAAGAATCTACAGTATTGCCTTCCAAATTTTGCTATTGCAGCTATTTATTAGCTCCAGGCAGAGGATATCTTCTGTGAGCCATAACAAAATCTCAGGGCTGTACATTGAAAAATCAGATTTCCTAAATATTTGTAAAAGAATTTCCTACAAAAGCCCATCAGCCAAAAGTTTGTATCATAATAAAACTTCATAAGTCTCAAATATTTCCCATGTTCCATATGGTAGCATTGACTCTCCTTGATTGATTAAATAGCTTCACAGCTTACTGACATCTAAGAAAGCTTTGTTTTCCATCACAATCCTGGAGTATTTGGTTTCTTTTATGTTCTCACTGTAGGCTTAGTTATGAGACAGAAAAGAGAGGCCAGAATGAAGAACATCTCTCTGAATGCAGCCAAACACACACTCCAGCAAACCCAGAAGCACAGGCTGAAGGTACAGACACACAAAAGTAGAAGTAGCTATGACAGCTGAATCACACAGTTCTATGAAGTGCAAACCTGAGATCTGGATTGTATTATCCATAGACTGGAGCAGAATTAATTAACTTCCTCAGGGCAATGCAAAAAAGATTACAGGTTTTTTGATCAGTGATGTGTTGGAAAAGATGCTTTTAAGCAGGCATTAAACATAAGCAGCAAATATCAGATTTTCTTTCTTTGCCAAGAAAAAAAAAAAAAGGTTGCATTGCCAATACTTGGAGACATGGATTGGCAGGGACAGAAACAAAGTATTCTTCAGGGAGGTCATCCCACCCCTAAACATTCATTATGACTGTAAAGAAAGGAGCTGATACAGGCCAAGTAAGCAAAACTACAAACAGTTTCTTCTCTTAAAATTCATATGGAAGTAAAAGTACACTGAGAAGAGAATTTTGTTTCATTTGTTCTCTGCTGTCCTGCCATTGCCTGGTTACATTTTCACATAATGGAGGCTGACACTTGGAAGCAGAATTAGTAGGAGGATTGATTTTGTTCCCTTGAAGAACATATTGGCTTTACAGTGAAATACTGAATGTTTCAGGTGTGAGCTCAACCTCATCAATTTTCAACCTCAAACTTTTATGTTTAAAACTATGGAGATTTTATTTTGAATGTTACTTTCATGTCTTGTGAGAACTGCAGCTCAGCTGCTTGTATCCCATCTTTTTTTCCACAATTTTCAGTGAAAATGCAACATCCCACAGGAAAAATAATCATATTTAATTGTTTAGTAGAAACGGCTTTCATCTGGAAACAGACCAAACAACCATTGAAAATTTTCTCATGTCATTGTGTGTTGTTCAAGTCTGGGATGCACAAAAAGCAAAAAGTACATCTGCTAGCCACCTCCAAAGCTGTGGTAAAAGACACTCAAAATTCACCTAACTTTGATGTCATCTATTCATAAAACCTCACATGTAATAAAAACCAAACCTGTGAAAAATATAGTTGAGGATGAAAGATCAATCTGCACAGAAGCTAGGGATCACCACAACCAAGAGTTGCCTCTGAGACCTTTATCTAACTACCATGGGAATTAAGCAAAAAAAGGGGGAAGAATAGGATATGATTACTTAATTAAAGACTGTATTAAAATACAATTGCACAAGGAACAGAATAAAGGTTGCCAGGAAATAATTTATCTTATGTTTTCTATTTTCCAGTGTCAGACCTCAGTTCTTCAGCCTGCATTCCCCAATGGATGGTCACACACTATCTGCAGTCCCATAGTTGTATGGCTGAAATAGTAAATGACAGCAAAAGAACTTGCAACCTAAGTGATATTATATTCACATTTTGGTTTTTTAGTTAGTTACTTTATTGGTTTGAAAGGATGACTGAAATCTTTCATTTTGTGACAGTTTAACAACCTCCGTCAGATTTGAACTCTCTTTTTTTTTTCACATCAATGTCAAAGCTTGATGTAGGTGACCTTAGGACAAGAAGAGTCTGTTATTTTTTATGGGAATATTAGTCCAGGTGCTAATGCTTAGATGCCATGATGAAGGAGAAAGAGTAACAAAGAGCGATTCCTCTATGGAATAAATTTGTGCTCTGTGTGGCACTTCTTGATTGAGGATGGATTGCTGTGGCCTCCTTTCAAAGCATGGGTAGAGAGATTTGATCATTTTAGCACATGTTTTCAATTTCAACTCCTCACTGGAGCTGGGAGGTCCTCGAGCCCGCTGCATGGTTGTGCCAGGAAGCGTGGCGCTGCTCTGGTGCTGAAAGCAGGCTGTTCTTTGGGTGCTGCGGGATCTGCTTCTCATTCCTAGGCATGTAAAGTGCCCAGGCCTGTAGCATATGGCTCAGATCCCTTTCTCCAATGATGATGCCTACATTAACATATTTGTGTGTTAGTTGTTTTAGTATTGCCAAATATCAAAGATTTGGTGGAAAGATGCTGCCATAAGAACTTTTAAGAAGAGATGCAATACTGTTCTGTAAGAGTTGTGGAGCCACAACCAGCAGCTGTATCACACTGTTGAAGCAATTACAGAGAGGTGAATGAAATAACTAAGAGAATTTATCAGAAAAAGAACACCTTGAAACTACAGTTATTTCCCTAAGTTCTTTTAAAAATGTTCTGATGTGGTCATACAAATGACTCCTCAACTCTCCATATGGACAATGAGTCATTCTAGTGTCAAATGCCCAAAGCCTGAGGAAATTGCAGGTTTGTTGTTGCTGAGTCATAGTGGCATGTACATCTTGCTAGCTTCAGCTGGCATACAGGAAAGACTGATATACACCTCTTCCTTCTCAAATCTTTTCTTGTCTCAGGCTGTTGGGAGGATTGTGATCTACTTTGGAGATGTCCTAGAGAATAATGATAGCAGCGCCCACAGATGATGCTTATTTCCTGGTTGCTTCTTGAGCTACTAATTAAAATGCAATGCTAAGTGGAGCGTAACATATTATATAGAATGGGTCATTAATGACCTTTTACACTGGTCTGGTATTTCTATTGAAAGATCATTTTCCCTGCTGCAATAACAGAAAGAGATGCAGCAGGGTGAGAGCTCTGTGTGTCTGTTACATTTGGTGTAAGCAGCACCACTCACTATGCACCACTGAAAACACTATGAAAGCAGCCTCCATTACCATTATACAATACTGATTTTAATTGTTTATACATTTCTGAAGCACCGAGTTTAAGCCAAAATATTTCATATCTTTCCTGTGCCTCTGGCTGAACTCCAGAATATTTCAGCCAAATAATTCAGTTCCTTCAATAAATGAGCCTAGGAAAAAAGTGCCACTTTGCTCATGGTAATACTTTGAGGTCTATTCTGTAAAGTCCTCCAGCATCACCCTGCTGGTATTTTAAGTTTGGCAGAGAGATAGCTCTCATGTCAAAAAGAAGCCTTCCTGGAGTGCCCACATGATAGGTTAGCAAAAGCCCTGTATTTTCTCAATTTCCTGAATCAGGATGAAGCTGGCCAAGCATGCAAAAGACAATATCCTTTTGATACAAAGGCTCATCCCAGGTAAAGGATCCAGTAACAGGGCAGTGGGCAGAACCTTTAGACTTGTTAACACGGGGAAGGGGTTATGCTTGTGTCTCCATGGGTCGCCATGTGAAATGGGTTCCTTCGCAGTGTGCGCAACCATTTGTTGCATCATCCTGACTGGCGAAGGCACTGGGAGTGTCTTACCCCCTACACTGGACAGCGCAAATGTTGGATCACCCTTGCAGATGCTGTGCACACCGACGCTGTGTGCATGTCTGTGGCAACTCCCGTGATCCCTTTCACACGTGCTTGGTAGGGGAGAAGCGTTTTGGTAAGCTGCACAATGAAAGCGTGCAGCAAAACTGCACGGCCCCAAGTATTTTGCAGCCCAGATGGTGGTGCCAGGACATCTGGTGAAAGAACACAGGGTAGGATGAGACATGGTACAGGGATCTGAGAAGAATGCATGACGTTCCAGCTTTGCTCTCGCAGCCACAAGAGCTTGATACACTAGGGACTTTGCGTGCCTCGCTAAGCTTTTACATTGATGATACATTTGACGTTCATATGGACAGTGTTAACTCTGATGTCTCTCCTAAAGGTATTTTCAGCAATGCTTCCTTGTAGTGTAATCGAACCTTGGAAAAGTTGACTGACATCTGGCATCAGCACTATTGCTCTCCCCTTGGACTAGTTCTTAATGTGTAGGGAATGTGTCTGGAAAGGTATACCAGGCAAAGCTGTTGGTGGACCTTGCACCATTGGCCAGCTAACCTTGTTTCATCCAAGTCGGACTGCTCTAATGGCTGCAGCACAGCTTGGGGTCAGGCACAGCACACGCGTTCTTAGGGAGAGCTGCGATCCGACAGAAACTTTCTGGAACACTGCAGAGCGCATCTCTGGCAGCTTAATACCAGGAACTGGTACAGCTCACACTTGTCTTCTTTAAAGAAGCTCGGCTGCTGGCTTGCAGAGGAAGCTAACGCCGCTGGTGCTGCTCTTTCAGCAATGCTAATTGATGTTAAATCAGTGCAGCATGCAACACTGCAAAACAAGGCAGCCATTGATTTCTTGCTGCTGGCTCAAGGCCACGGGTGTGAAGATTTTGACAGCATGTGCTGCATGAACTTAAGTGACCATTCAAAGTCCATTCATAAGAGTATCAGTAATCTTAAGCAGCTCACTAAATTGCTACTGCAACACGATGAAGGTGATTGGTGGGGGGCTATCTTCATGACTTGACAACCTCTGCTTAAGGCATGGCTTAAACACTTAGTAATAAATGTATAGCATAGTTATCCTAGGTATGTTCTTAATGATTGTGATATGTATCCCATGTATTTTTTCTTGTGTGCCACGAATGATCAATAGAAGTCTTAATAAGATAATGGCTTTACCAACGCAGACAGTTTTAGCTGTGAAACACATAAACAAAGAAGGGGAAATTGCTACCTATAGGTAAGGCCTTATAAAAGGAGGGCCTTGTAACACGGCTCCAGCCTGTTACTTAGGCTAAGTAGAAGGGAACTCTGAGAGAGTGACTCAGCTGAAAGAGGGGTAGAGACGCATGAGACACATGAGAGATGTGCTGTGTGACTGCCACATGTCCACATTGTGGTGTATGGTGGTTGGTTGACTTGGGCTTGTTGTGCTTTAAAACTATGTAAACTGATAACCAGCTAACTGCTTAAAAAGGCCAGGTTTTTGGCCCTCCTTGGTACCTGCCTGGGGTCCCTACATCACTCATTACCACAACACCTTCCTTCCTTCCCACCTGTGAAAATCCTCCCAGTTTTTTTCGAAGTCGTAATGATTATGTCAATTGCAATTCATACAGGTTCAGGAAAGTTGTGAGCAAGCTGTAGCTTTAAGGTTTTTAGATATCTTCTGCAAAAACTTTGCAAACTTCATTGTTACTTTAAGCTGTTGCTTTACCCTTGGCTGATCAGGTGTATCACATGTACTTTTCTCACAGAATAAATATGCTTCTGTCACTGACTTTGGGGGAACTCAGAAAGTCTTTCCATGTCTTGGAATACTTTTAACCCTATCCTGGCTTTCTGTGCCTAGAAGTGGAACCAACACAGAGTAGTGATTTTCTGAGAAAAAGAAAGAATTGTAGAGACTTCTGTCCATGCAGTTTGCCTTGGAGTCTTCACTGCAATGCAGGTCAGGCTCCTCTTTGCGATTTTTGTAATGACTTTTGCCTCAGTCTCCTACATCTAGAGTTCTGATGCTTGACTAGATCAACCTGCTGGAAAAAAAAAATTGTCTTCTAAATTACACTGAATCCGTAGCAAAGAAGTGGGGATTTGGCACTTCCTCATCTAAACAGATGAGTCTTTCCTCATTACTTCTCTGGATTATATTTGGAAGGTCAGGAACTTGTTGAATACGAAAGTATCTTTGAAAAGTATTCATTCATTATTAGAAATATCTAGAGGGTAAAGGGAGTCATTTATGCAAAATATTTATGGAAATTTGAACCATTGGACTGGATGTGGGGAAGAAAACTTGCCTATGGCACTGCAAATAATCTGCTTGGAGAAGACATGTTAGGTATGACCTGATAAGGCAGCGAGGAAAATCAGTCATAAATTACATCTATACTATGTCTTATTTAAAATTCTATGCCAGTTTTGTTTAGCTTATTACAAAAAGTTTACAGAGATTCAAAATGCCCTTAGTGATGACCTCTGGATTATGACTCAGAAGGGCAGGTCCCTCACTGCTCTTATCAGAGTACCAGGAAATTATCTGGCAACCAAATTCTTTCAAAGGGCCATGGCAGAGCTCATAGGAGCCACACATTTGATAGCCTCCTATGTGCTACATCATCTCCTCCTCCACCCACACTGAACTGTTGGACTAAATGTAAATCAGTACATAAACAGAGCCAAGAACAGCTCTTGAATCCTCAGGCTGATTGGAACTGCTTCATTCATGCTCTTATGTCTAATGGCTTGTGCCTTCCAAAATGGATTTGACATTTAAACCACTTATTAGAAATGGTCCCTAGCCTGTTCTGAGCCCTGAATGCCACCTGGCATATGAGGATGTACAAAACACAGTCTACCATGGACAATGAAGGATGATGGGCCACGAGTGCACTTCTAGAGGGCCTCCCAAACTGATTTGGGTGTGCCTTCAATCCATTCATCTGTTGTGCACAAGGAAATTTCCATACCATTGTTGGAACACCTCTTATGGTTCAAATCATCCTTATTTAAAATATTAAAAGAACAGTAGTGACAATATATAAATCCATTTGCATAGCCTTGACCCAGTGGTTTTTCAGTGGTTAGGGTAGAAACACTAAATGTGTATATTAGAAGGCATCAGAGGCAGCACACTGAGCTTTACTTTGTCCAGTTCCTACCTCCAGTAGGTAATGAGTACTTAATTCAATGGCTCAGCCTTAAGGATGTTTGCTTGAATCACTAGGATGAATGATAAATGAAAATTGTGAAATCCACTTCTATTACCTGGCTCAAGCAAATGTGCAAAATTGCAGCAAGAAGGAACACTCACTGTATTTTGTACTGCAGTATGTGCTGCTGTATGTATTGACTGCTTTTAACTGACATGGTTGGTTTTTTATAGCCAAGCCTCTTTTTTTACAGCTGCAGATACAGTAACATAAACCATGGAACAAGCCTCTGATTCTTTCCTCTGCCTTCTAGGTATGGACTATATTATTATCCCAATAAGTGTGTAAGAAATACACAGGTTTGTGGGAGTAAATCTGTTTTCTAGGACTACCGTGATTTGCTCTATTGAAAACATATCCAGATTATTTGTAACTTATATAAATGCCATGCATTAGTCACCTATGCATTACCGTTCTCTCATTATATCTGCTCTGTAAAAGCTCTTTCAAACAGTAGGAACTCAAAAAGGAACTTTCAGACAGCAACTTTACCAGGTCACTTTAGAGTGACCTGCAACAGAGCAATAGAAAATGCATACTCAGTTACTTTGCAAAATTTTACAACTTTTATCACTGTTATTTGAGACAAGTTCTTGGTTTTATTTTTAATAGATCAGTCATCCTTAATTCAGCTCTGAAGCAGCAATGTGGACTAGAAGACAGAGTTTGTCCTGTAATCAGTTCAGTCTTACTTAGTACTGAAATACTACAATAGATTTAATAATAATTTCATGGCTAGGTATCTAGGGCCTTCTGTACTTTAACATTCTTATTACCTAAATCACAAAGTCATAACTTTGAATTGTCATTGCTTTCTTTTTTTTTTTTGTTGACATAAACAGAGTGGAGGGATATTCATCACAGGCTGTTTGGGTCACCTGTCTCTGTGAACCTTGGTAAATGGCATGAGTTCACACTGGAGTGAAATTTGGTATCAGAGGATCATCAGCAATAAGAGCAGTAAGGTACGTGGGTGAAAATTTCAAATAGCATCTGTTTGCCTTTATAAATTTGATTCTAGCTACCCAGGCCATGACAAAAAGGTTACTTAAACTGATTTAATGAGTTCCTAGTATGTTAACCTAGAGATGGAACAATGAAACAGAAAATCACTTCTCTTTTGAGGTCCTAAAATATTTAGGAAGTTCACACCCACCTGTTTCTAGCTGATGGATTGTATATAATTTTCCAAATTGGGTAAAACTAAACATTGAGTTTTTAAGTTTAGCTCTTACAAGAATTCTCCTCAATACCAGGAGCACTAGTGTCATGAGTCTTGTAAGAATTTCTTTCTAATGAGATTTGTGACTGTGATGGCAAGTTAATGGGATGGAGATAGGACTAGAGCCACCTGGAACACTGTTACAAAGGGTTGAAATACATCAAAGAGAAAACATTTAGCAGAAATATGTTTAAGAATATATGAAGGGTTTGTTTTAAATTTTTTCCCTCAAGAGACAGTAAACATTCTTTCTTACTTCCATTTGTTTTGAGACACCACCTAGAGACACTGGATATCCATGCCTAAGTCCATGCCTTGCCTGGCACAGAGGTGATTTGAGAAGAGGCTGATCTTAATTGAATTTGATGTTGGTTGCTCTCACCACTTACCCTCTCCTTCATTCTATTTCTAAATGTTCTAACTTCATTTTAATGTAAGGAGAACCACACTATGGAATAGTGATTAATGTTGCAAAGTGGAATTGGCAATTCTCAACTATTTTTGGAAATTCCTGCATTGATAAGTGAAGAATGAAAAGGTCCTGGCAAACGATCATAACTCAGCTAAATAAGTTGAATCATAAAAGGGTTTTAGCTATTATTTTTCTGGGAACAAAACCTGTTTAGAGATGAAGAGTGAATTGTGGGCTTCTTAATAACCCTATTACAGAGCAAGGTTTATGGGTAAATCCATCTGCATTCCTGGTTTCCTGCTAGCTATTCCTTGCACCTTTTCTTCATCAAAGGAGATTTCTTTAACACAAAAATAGAGTACTCTTTCTTGTCTAAATAATGTCAGATGTTCCTATTAGTTGCAATTCAAGCATCAACTTTATCAAGGTATTTCATACTCAAATTAACATAATTTCAAAATTAATGTTATTAAGCTTTTTTATGTAAACAATAAATCTGTGAGGATGGTGCCACCTAATGTAGGTAGAGAACATGGCAGCTACTTTTTGTTTGATGCTGTTAAATTACCAGCAGGGATTGAAAGATTAGGAATTTAGTACTCTTTTATCCCTTCTGTTTCCTCTCACACTAGCTTGCTTTCAAGGCTTCCTTGAAAACATGATAGAAATGTATATTTTAAATGAAGGCAGAGACTCGTGATTTTACCTCATTGCATCTATTCTATGCTAATAGAATTTAAAACCTGACTGGCAGAAAAGGTGGATAGAAAACAGCCTTAACATAGAGTATATAATTTTTACCAAGACAGAGATTAAAGCTGTTTCCCCCTCTGTCCAGAAGAATCTTTCACTATCTATAGAGATTTAAGCTTATACTTGTTCTCTTTATCTGAACCAATCATTTTTTAATCAGTTTACATCAAGCAGAACAATTTTAACAAGGAGGACTAAGCACCTTTGTCATCTCTTCATTTAGCAACAGCAGCTGTTAATAGAATAGAATAGAATAGAATAGAATAGAATAGAATAGAATAGAATAGAATAGAATAGAATAGAATAGAATAGAATAGAATAGAATAGAATAGAATAGTTCTAGCTGGAAGTGATGTACAATCCAACTAGTCCAACTGTCTGACTAGTTCAGGACTGACCAAAAGTTGCAGCACATTTTCAAGGCCATTGCCCAAATGCCTCTTAAACACCAGGGACATGGATCACCTCTCTAGGAATCCTGTTCAGGGCTTTATTCCATTTAGGAAAAGAAATGCTTCCTACTTGTGAGCTTGAACCTTGCAGATTTGAATATAGATCAAATACAGATTTGAATCACTAAGCATTTGAACATGATTATTAAGGATGTCAGTAAAGGGTGCAGAATTACATATCTAAATCCATTCAGGCATAAACCATACCTATTTTAGCCTAGATAACTATATTTTATTGAATGAAAAAAGAGTATATGCTCCATGTGTGAACACAAATAATCTACTAAGGAAAAAAGGAATATGAATACAAGTTTGCCAGAAGGTTCTGTGCATGCAGATAGCATACAGGAGAATTTACTTTCAGAGTGGACAGATTTACTGAGGAAATCAAAATAAAGAATACTGGAGCTATGGTGCAATAACACAAATACATTAAAACATCCAGGTAATTAGGCTAATAAAGCTTGTGTCAAGTTTTAATCATCAGAAGTGCTAAAGTTTAAAGTAGGCATAACACCCAGTGCAGAATTCCTTTTCAGTTATAGAATGCTAAAAATTATTGCAAAGAAAACCTTAAAGACAATTTTCTCTAGACTTGTTTTAAGAATCCGGATGTTACCTGAGAAAGACCCTAAAGTTAGTGGATATAAAGAGTTTTTTACAAGCAGGTATATTATGTAGGCAAATATGTATTTTTTTGTTTGATTTCTTTTCTTTTGACAATTTATAAGTGCAAATTAAAGTAGAAGACACTATTAATTTATCATTATTTATCTCATACATATAAATATGTACTTTTCAGAAATATAATTGGAAAATTTGGGATTGTAGAATGAATGGGATTGAATATTGTTAGTATACTCAGAGTGCATACTAAATATCATCATTTTTCACATAGTACTTTCAGTGATTTGCATAATTGTGTACTAAGAAACTACTGATAGTTCCTCAGGAAAAATACTCGACAAATCATCTACCATGTAGGCTATGTTTGCACACTGCAGAGAGGCTGGGACAGTCTGATCTTGTTGTACTTGAGGGATGTTTCTCCCTTAACTTTTTCTTTCTAATGGGATTTTCAACTGTGATGGCAAGTTAACCTCATGGAAATAGGACTGCAACCACATGGAACACTGTTACAAAGGGTTGAAATACATCAAAGGGAAAACATTTAGCAGAAATATGTTTAAGAATATATGAAGGGTTTGTTTTAAATTTTTTCCCTCAAGAGACAGTAAACATTCTTTCTTACTTCCATTTGTTTTGAGACACCACCTAGAGACACTGGATATCCATGCCTAAGTCCATGCCTTGCCATGGAGCACCTCTCACTGTAGTATTAATGCACTTTAATGGCAGCTGGCCATCTGCTTTAAAATGGGACAATCTGGAAGCTGTGTGGAGGCATCTGAATTCCCTTCTTAAGTCTAAGTAAAAGGCCAAGTCTATTAAGTGACCATTTTTCCCTCTTTTTCCAGAAAGCAGGGGTAATCCTGGAAAAACGGAAGTGATTGAGGCGTGATGGACATCTTGCTGTGTTTACCTGGAGGGTGTGCAAGACAAAGAAGAAAGACCATAAGATGCCATTAATTTTCTCCAACCTTCTGCTAAAATGGGTTTGGCAGGCATCATGTCAAAAGTCCCTTGAAGGCTGACTGTATATGGAAAAAGAAATCTGTGGAGGGTGGTGGCAAGTAATAAGAGGCAGCAAGAGTCAAATGATGATGCACTGGTCATGGTCTGTGCTGACAACTAAAGGTAACCATCTAACCTTCTTCCAGCATGGATTCATGGCCTCCCAAACTAGTGTGGTTCCAGATTAAATCGTGAAGATTTTGCACAGTGTGCAAAGATCTGTAGTTACAGAACCTCAGCCAGTGACACTGCTGTGTTGCTGTGTCAAGTAAGGTCTGTTACATCTGCCAGGAATTTGCATGATATATGAAGGTGGAAAATCCCAGTTGCCACAGATGATCTCAGGGCTTCTGGTATGCAGTTTCTGCTGTGCAGCTCCTTGTGGTTCACCTCAGGGAGCATGTCAGAGTGAGACAGAATTACAGGAGCAGCTGTAAAACTGGAATAATGGTACTAATGCTCACATGATGTGTTTTGCAGGATTGGAATGTCAAGCACTACCTAGATTTACTGTAATCCATATTAATTGCCAATTACAGTCTGAAGGGCCAGGTGCAGCCACAAGGATCACTGGAAGGAGTGTCTTGTGCTCTGCTTGCTGGAGCACCTCTCCAGACCTTGTCACAGCTCTGGAGGAGCAGGAAGAGGCATACAGAGGAAATAGGACACAATTCCCTAACTGCTGCATGGCTCTATGGCTGCTCACCCACTCCAGCAGCTGCACTGTGGCAAAGCATGACTGCCAGGGAAGTGAGTGTGCATTGCCACCAGAGAGGTGCAGGAGGAGGAGGAAGCTGTATTGGGTAGAACTCGGGGCACAGGAATTCTTGTTCTTGTAATGGTCTTGTTTTGGTTCCAATTCAGTGTGAGCACCGTTTGTGCCTACCTTTGGAGAATGCAGAAAGAGAAAACCATATGAGGAAAATTTAAAAGAGGACCTAGGAGAAACATAGCTACAGTAATTGAGGTGGATCAGTGCAAATCGAAGCTCTTATAATCTGTTTTATTAGACAGCAATATAAAATTTAATTAGCTGAAATCTTTTGTAAATCTTGATGCTGAATAATATATCACCTGTAAAAAATACAAAGAAAAAAGCACTGTGAATAGAAGCTACAGTGTTGTTTAGTAATGATGGCAAGACAAAGGGTTAGAGGTAAAAAAGAAATGTATCCTGTTGGTGAAGGAACACATTAGGTTAGATTTACTTGAAGGGATTTCAATGTTTGAATTTCTTATTTGGCTTTGTAATACCAGCCTTTAGATATTGGTACAGAATTTTATAAGTTTATGATGATGTGGGAGAGGCTTAGTGAGCACTTCCTTTTGTCAGTTGGGTAATTGCCAGCCTTGGCAATTTTTATTTTTTATAAAAAAGCTCCTGTGATAGGTCTGCCAAAACACATTGTAACCTGTATATCCGTACAGTACTGTGTAGTGTGGATGGCAGCTGCCACCAGTCTGGAAATCTCCACATTATAAGAATGATAAATGGGTTTAAAAGGCTTTTTATTCTGAAGGTTTCTGAAACGGGAGAAATAATTTTTTAGCAACTGAATGTAACCTGTACTAGCTAGGAGAAAAAATAATTTCCTGGTCGATGTTCCAAAGCCTCATTCTTTGCTGCTTAAAATGATGTTAATTCATAATATATAGAAATTTTCCCCCTTGGAGAAGCAAATTAAATGGGAGGAGAGTACAAGCAGTGATAATTTTAATTTTTTTTTTTTAATAGATGAAAAAAACCCACCCTTTTGTAAGTAGCTGGAATCAGAAGCAGTTTTAAAGCACGATGAGGGTGAAGTCTGTCTGAAGGTTGCCATCAACTCACCAGCAGATCGTTCCCCTGAGCTGGCAGTTGTTTGCCACAGTAGCTGTCACCAGAGAAGCTGGTTCTCTTTTTTTAGCTGCTGAAGAGCTACTAATAGGATAATGAGCAGTTTGCACTTTCTCATTAGCACTTATTCACCATAGACAGTGCATACCAAGTATCTGTAGTTAAAGTATTAAGTAGCCACTTTTGTGACATTTGTTCTGTATTATATTTCTGAAGTGTCTAGATTTTTTATATTAGTATTTGATAAACTGTGGTTGAAGCCTTGCATATTTAAGTTAAATAATTATGCATAATCATGGTATCAGTTCTACACTCTGAAATAAAAGGATTATTTTGTGTAAATCTTTCTTTCTCCTCCAGAAAACACCTTTTTGAGCTGTTCTTCTCAGACTCTCTTTCCTGTGATGCCACAAAGAATATACAGCTCTGAAAATATTAGTCTGCACCTACATGCCCTTGAGGAATTTGCTTTACTTATAATGATGTTAAAAACTGTTTTTTAGACAGTACAGCTGGAAAAAGAACAGTGTTAGCACATTTATGTTAATGTCAAATTGAAACCATCTCAAGGTCTCTTAGTAAGGAAGATGAACTTTCCTACACCTACCTGAAGGGTTTAAGGACTGAAGAATGTTCTGTAATGAAGTGGAAAAGGAGGAGAGCTTGAAAGTTGGGACAGGCATTTTCGGACAAGCCTAAGAGGCAGGTGTGCTCCAACCCATCTTATCTATCTGGATACAAGCAAGGAAACAAGGGGTGGATGAGTGAGGCATGGCTCACAGTTGTGCTCCTGATCAAGCACTAAATAATACTCCACACTTTTTGGCCCTTTCTTATTGTGGCCAATGCTAAACTGGGTTTTCAGGAATTTGGAATTCACCACTTATAATGTCTCTCATGCAGAATTCGATGATAAATGTAAATTAAACACGATTCCATAAATTTTTTCTTCCTTTGTCTCTTGCTGTCAGAATACTTCCCCCTCTGAGGATGTCTTCCTCTGTATTTTTTTGGTGGTTTTGTTTGTTTTTTTGTTTTGTTTTTGTTTCTGTTTCTGTTTCTGTTTCTGTTTCTGTTTCTGTTTCTATTTCTGTTTCTGTTTCTGTTTCTGCTTCTGTTTCTGTTTCTGTTTATGTTTCTGTTTTTGTTTTTGTTTTGTTTGTTTGTTTGCTTTTATATTTTGTTTTGGAAATACTGTAGAGAGGTTTGTTTTAGGAAGAATACTCCCATATCCATTTGAAAGCAGGTTTTTACAAAAGCTTAGTTACAGAAACCACCTTTCTGAATGTATATATAAAAACCATTTTTTATAAACCCCTGGATTTTTCTCACGAGATACAGTAGGTTTGTCTTGATTTATCTTATTTCCCAAAGATGATGAATGTTACTGACCAAACAATGATCTTTGCAGTAGTCTATGTGTTGTGGTAGATCTGAAATGAGCTTCCATCAGTTCCTGGATCTGATTCTCAGATTCAGCAGTTTTTCTGAAACCAGCAGCATCTTGCAGGCAGATCTTGGCAGAGAACCCCCTCCCTCTCCTCTTTCACTCTATCCACAAAGCAAAACAAAACCCACTTTTTAAAAGAGGACCTAATAAATACTTGAAATGGAAATAGTTCATTCTTCCAGCATTAATTAAAAGATTGTTTCTTGCTAATGATTGCAAAATTGATGCCTCAACTACACTGTTTACAGCAGAGGTTTGTCTCTCTTGTCTTTATGATCTGTTTAGCAGAACAGAGCAGAACAGAATGTGAAGTGTGCCAGAGATGTTTTGTACTTGCAAGAATGTAATGAAGTTAATTAATAATATGTATAAATTAATCAGATGTACAATTATATAATAATTTATTCTGGATAGCATCTGTGGTAGTTATCAGGCTTGATCTCCCACTTAAATCAGAGCCAACTCTGAACATGCCTCAGTTTACTCAGGGCGTCTTATAATCAAATTCTGAATACCTCCAAAGATGGATATCCCACAGCCTGTCTGGGCAACCTGTGCCAGTGTTTGACCACTGTTGTTGTGAAGAATATTTTTCTTGCTCCAAAAAGTGAGATTTTTACCTGAAATATGTCTTTTTAAAATTAAGAACTGATGTTCTTCCTGCTTGTATTCAAAAGGGTAAAAATGGGAAGCCAGAAGAATTGTGGCTGTCTGGCCTCTGCCTCTCAGACAATTTGGTGAAAGTAGTTCTGCCCTTTGAATACATATTAAACCTGAAAAATAAATTTAAAAAAAAACCATAGGAAAGACAAGCTTAGCTATCTAATATTTGAAATATTTTTTAGATATCTAATGCAAAAAAAGGTCCCTCTCCAATTCTAATACAACCAGATGCATGACTATTACTTTACAACATGCAAGCCAGAATAACTGGCTGGTGCTGCATGTTATTCTTGCAGTGTTCTGTGCCTTTCAAATCCCTGTTCATGTGCCTCAAAAACATACTGCTGTTATAATGCCCAGTATAGGTTTTACCTCTAAGGAGCCTAACAATAGCTTCTATTCCAGAACAGAAATGGCTTGTTACAGGACAAAAGCCTTTTGTGGGGAGAAAAGTTGAGCAAACCAGTTTTATGCTCAGTTGTCTTTGTTTCCAGGCAGGCAGCTTAATAATGTGGGTTTGTCAGTCCACGACTTCCGTGCTGTTCCAGAAAGCAGAGCTCTTGGGCATGGCTCATTGGGGCTGCTCTCCGTGGCTCATCATTGCCATGGCCTTCTGGGAAAAGAACTTTACAGCAATTCTGTTTGAACCAGCCTTCATTGTGCCTGTGCCTATAAATATGGGATATCATTCTACTAGACTTTCACTAGGCCATTTCTAATGGTGACCTGAACTAGAATGAAGTGGACATGAACAAAAAAGAAGATCTTAGTCAGCAGGTAAGAGACTGATCATGAATGATTTCCAAGCAGATATACCGATATAAAATACTTCTTGCATCTACCTAAGGTTTCAAGTGAGTGTGTTGTTCTTTCTAAGTTATGTGCGAGGCTCTTCATGGATGTGTGTTGAGCATGGTCTGATTCTGAAGGAAATGGAGGTCAAAGAACAGCTTCTTGTTTAAGCTGAAAACACTCCATTTGCTTTAGGAAGCAAGTCTGAGATTTTGACTTCCTATTCATTTCATTTATAGCTTTATCAAAAGTAACAGAAATAGATGTCTTAAATCTGATCCTACTAATATTACTGGGGGAACATTGGCTTTGACTTCATTAACCTAAATGAAAGCACCGCAATCTGTGGATCGGGATCTGACCTGGATTAGAAAGTCACACTCTTGAGTTAGGCTACTGACCCAAATGGAAATGCTTAGTTTCTATATAAGTGCATTTTAAAACAGATTCTGGTCCTGAACCCATACTTCTGTGGTCCCAAACCACTGTGAAGGAAGGATCATTATTCATTTCGAGCTTATTAATTTTGAGACTCTACCTTATTTAGGGAATTTTTTTAACACAGTGCAGGTAGCATAGTCAAGGGAAAGTAATTGCAAATAATCTTGTTACAAGGACAACTCTGTTGCTTTGAAGCAGCAAGATAATCAACGACCTTGAGAAGCTTGTCTGATAATTGTGTATGTAGTATGAAGGCTTTGAATGGGTATAACAGACAAAGGCAGATGTTAGGTGTGAAAATATTGTGAGCTAACCCCACTCCATTCATTTTCACATAAAGGATATTAATAATCTTGAGAATATTTAAAAGTTTCAAAGAAGGAAGGAGACTTTTTCTGCTCCTCATGTTGCCACACATCTCCCTTGACCTATGGGTCTAAGTTTGTTCTTCAGCTTCTCTCACTGCAAAATAATGAGATGTACCTAACATTTATGCCACTTTCACATCCTTCACGACAAGGTTTTTGTAGCAATAAATCACTCTCAAAGAGCTGCTTTATCAAACAAGGTCGCTGAGGGAGAAATTACTCACAGCAATCTCTTGACAAAGAATGTGATCCTCATGTTTCTTGCTTACAAACAAGCAGTGTCTGTTTATCGTCGCACGCCTTGTTTTAGCACTGCACCCAAGAGCCAAAACCCCTCTCTGTGCTTGGAGATACTCCCTGGAAATATCTGTGTTGTCCTCGCTACAACTCCATGGCCAGATTCTGTCCTGGTTCAAATCTTTGTAGCTCCAGTGACTCCAGTGAAGCTTCATTAATTCCCAGCAGTAGATAATTTGTTCTTGCATCCTCTGCTCCTTTGCTGCCTGGTTGCTGGGGAAGCAGCAGGGCAATGCTTTCTGTCTGCCAGGGAAAGGGGCATGGAAATCACTTGGACACAGAACTACTTGCTTTATGGATATTCTTGTGTGAGGTCTTAAGCAGCACCTCCTGCTGACTTGGCTTCAAGTATTTGAAATTCATTACTACACAAAAAGATTAAATAAACTTGATGTACCAACCTGGGAGAGCTGTAAAGGGTAACCTGGTAACAGCTAGAGTGGGACAGAAAAGGTTCCTCAGTATTTAGAAAATGACAGTATTTGAAAACTTTGAAAAACTGACTTTTTAATTAGAACCAGAAAAAAGTTCAAACAATGTGAATAAAGTTCCCTGTCAGCATGACCTGAAATACATTTTTACATTTTTTTAGACTGGAAATATTTAATTTCAGTTTTTAAACAGTGTTTTATGTGATTAAAAAATAATAATAAAAAAAATCAAACCTAAGTGAAGCAATTAAATTTTCATATATAAAAAAATAATCCAACCAAACCCTATATGTTTTTGACTTTTTAGTTTCCCATGTTTTCCTGCCTTTTAGGTTTACCAGATTTTGACATTTAGATGTTCTTTGCAAAAACAATCTTTCATTCTTGAAAAATCTATAGCACCAGCTCAAAAAAGATCATCACAATTTGACCTCTTAACAGTCAGTTAATGACATGAAATAAAAAAAATGAGAATGTGACTTAGCCCCTATTGTATTTTGTTGAATGCTTGCATCACTTTTTTGATAGTCAGTAGCAGGAACATTGAGTTATTTTGTTGATTAGGTATACTAAATCTCCTGTTAGAGTTGCACCTTGCCTCTTTCACCTTTTCATTTTCCTTCTGCAGCTATTCATCTACAGTTACTCAGAGCTCCTTTTAAACTAACACCATTCCACTCTTCCCCCTTTCAAATGCTTTACTGAGAGTTTCTTTTTCTCATTTCCATGTCTCTTTTTGTCAATATGTTTTTGAGAGTTGTTTATAAAATACAATAGTGTTTACAGTCTTGTCTGAAGCCATGACACTGATGCCTACACAAACAAAAATTAGAAGAAAAATGGAAGGTTCCCTCTGCAGCATCTGAATTTGCCACATAGAACACTACAGATATATTTTCACCTATAATAACATTTTAAGGCAAAAGTTCAAGAACTGCCCTGGATTTTCACCTGTTTCATGCACCACAAACCTCAGCATTTGCTATTCCTCCCAAAGGCAACACTTTACATTTCCAATGCTCTCAGCTTGACAGGCTTACAGATGAAATACCTTTTGGCATGCTGTATTTCATGATATAGTTAATGCTTCACTTCAGAGCTGTACAAAGCCCAAAAATGAACGCAAACTGATTAAGAAAAATTGCTTTAGATTTATATTTTCTGCGTTACCACAAGATATAAAATGTGCCTCAGATGTAGAATCCTGGTTGCATGCCAGAAGTGGAACTTAATCTGGTTAAGTGGAGCAAGCAATTTCATCTGAACAACGCTGAAATAGTTGCCTGCTGTTTCTGTCCTATGTTCTCCCCTCTTCCTACCAGCATGGTGCTTTAACATGCTGCTGTGAAGCTTAAGTGTAGCCCTTGTCTGTTGATAGTCAGAGACATCCAGACTCTTGGGTACTCACAGTGACACAGCAGGCACGTGGTGAAAACGAGTAAAGCTGTTATTTATGAGTTGAGATTACCCATAAAGGAAAACGAAGTGTGATCCAGCCTACTCTTCCTGCCTCTTGTAGGACTTGCACTGGTCCACCTTTACCTGAATCCTTACTAGGTGCAAACTCCAGTACAGAGGGGATCACTATATCAGCACAAATTGCAGCACTGGCACAAGTAGACCTAACAGAAATCAGAACTTTGGGAAGTAACAATAAATATCAGTGAAGAATAACATCAGATAAAACTTAAGAAAGAAAACCTGAATCTCAGATCAGTTGCATAATGTGGCCCACAGTGTTTGTATTTTGGAGCTGATTCTTCTGGCAGGGATATTTGAATTGCTGCCCAAGCATTCACTTGCTAAGACAGAGAAGCAAATTTCAGAACTGCCAAGACCTCTGACTTAAGGTGCAAGCAAATATTTGAAAATCAGCAAACAAAAATTAATTGAGGCTGAAGCAAATGTTGGGTAAAAGAACTTTAAAGTAGCCATTTCCTACTACTGTTGATGCAGAGCAACAAAAGTTGTAGGAACATTCAGGAAGTAAATTAGAAGTAGTCAGAATTTTTGCTGTATTAATGCCATGACTGTTTTGCTTTCCTTTCAGCACAGCACAACACATGGTTCAATTAAATTAAGTAATGATTTGTAGCCAGCTCACTTGCACTGCATCTCTTTCAAGGCACTATTTCACTTAGCAATCCCTGTCTTCTGCAGAAAAAAAACCCTTTCAAGAAATAAGAAGTTAAACAGATTATTCATAAATCCTATTCCCAGGTGTTGTCCCCTCTGTACTCAGGTACTTAGCCTTTTCTGATGGTAGACACCACATAAACTACCAGAAAAGTAAGTCTAGGTCTGTGTTATATCTCATGCATATGACTGTCTTTAATATGAAGAGATGCTGTAGTGGTACCTTGCAACAAATAAACAAATATTTATTTCACTGCAGAAAATACTGTGAATGAAATGAAATGAAATGAAATGAAATGAAATGAAATGAAATGAAATGAAATGAAATGGAATGAAATTTTCTAAATGAAAGTCCATAATGTCTTAGTTTATTTAGAAATTAAGAGTCATTTCCCTGCAAAAAATCACAATGTGCCTTCTGCTGAGGACCTAAAGTAATGCATAGGTTGTTCTCTGTATAATTTTAGGAGTTTTTTTTTATTTGAAAGTAAAAATGATCACTGTTTTTGTTTAAGAGTAATGGGTATGGTATTTCTTTTGGGTCTAAAATCAAGGTGCAGTACCATAACCTCGTTCTTCATGGAAAATAAACCCTTTGCAAACTACTATAGACACATCAGTTATTAGGGGTCTGTTGCAAAAGAACATTTCCATTTACAAACTTGCAAGTGATCAGTCCATATCCTGCTCATGCCTATTCAGAATGAATTTGTTATGGTAAGGATTATAGTGTGGGAATGGTACCTTGTGTTCATGAAATGCTTTAGAATGGCTAGTTATATGAATAAGTAGTTTTCTAATGTTTTTCTTTTGACATATGAACAATCCTTTGCCTGACTTCAGTATAGGCATTATAAAAAAGGATGAGCTCAACTTTCCTTTAGTTGTTTTGCTGAACGTCTTTCAGATATCTACAGTATGGATAACAGGCAAATATTTAGTCTAATTTAAAAATTTTCAATAGCTATCAGCATACATTATAAAGCAGAAATGCATATGGTGTTATGATTATGTTACTGGTTTTGAGTTACTCAAAGGAAACAAAATAATTCTGAAAACCTCATAAATTGGTAATCAAGATATTTTGATGATGGCAGCCTCTGCCACAAAAGATATTCTAGCAAATATTTGTCATAAGTTAATGATAATATAATTTTTTTATGACTATAACTTTCATAGCTGGTATTCTATTCTACTTTCCCTCAAAAATAATGTTATATGTTTAGAGTTTAATATGACGAATGTTTTATTTTAAGACTTGTGTTTTTCCATTTGGCAGACCCTGGTTCCTCCACCCCTACTGTTTCTCCCCTAGCTCGATTCCCTTTTTGTTTTACTAAGGAAAGTATTAAAATTATAATTCTGAATGATAATCTGTTTTTGTCCACTTTACTTTTCAAAAAAGTTATTTTATTATGTTTTTAATCCCTAATGATACAGAGCTATAAGAATTAGGTCTATTCTGCATGGATGAATGTGAAGGGGTATCAGCAAACACCCAGGATTATTTTATGGGGTATTATAGGATGTGTTATGGGAGTAAACCAAAACCTTTGGATGAAGAAATAGGTTCATTAAAGACGGAGTGCTAAAACTGGGGTAGGAAAGGACTTGTGAATGCACCAGCAACTTTGTTTGATTGCAAGTGGGCATCAGGGGCACGTCTCTGTCAGGATGTGTGTGGGAGTCAGGGCTTTGTCCTCCCCACAGAGCTGCTGGCCAGCTGCCTGCCATGCCAACAGCAGGGTCCCAGCCAGCTCCAAAGGAGCTGGACATGCAGCCTGGCATGGGAATTTGGGGCAGGCGGGAGAGAGGGAGAAAACATCCCTATGAGAACTTCATTAGGAGAGAAGCCATAAACTTCTTTTGACTACAAAATGATGGAAAATAATATGGTGAGAAAATAGTGAAAAAAGGGAGAAACAATGCAGAAAAAGGGGAGCTGTTAATGAACTTAATGTAGGCCATGTAGCTGCTTCATTCCATATGCACATTGGATGCTGCTGCCTTTCCTTCTACATGCTTTTGTCTGCCAACAGAAATCACAGCCTTACCCAGACTGGCATTCACTTTGCTTTTGTGCAGATCCCTTCTTCTGGAAATTCAGAAATTGGAGAGAGTGCAGATTATTCCTTTGTGGAGAAGGTAAAGAATGGTCTCATTCAGAGGACATCCCTTGATTTCCCAGCGTTTTTATAGGTGCTAATTCCAGCCCAACTCAAGCAAACCAAGGAGTGTTCATATCTCTTAAATATATACTTGAGTAGGTATTCATTAGTGATGTAACAGCTTATGATTGGCTATGCAATGATTTTGGTTAAACTAAGTTAGGGAGTCTTTTTTAAGACATTGTGAGAACAAAGAATTCAATCACTATCTCAATAATTAATCACTCACAATATTGAAATCTGTGCTATTTTTTAAATTTGAAAGTGTCTGGTTTTGATTTTCGGTCCCTTTCCCCATCACCATCAAATTAATCACACTTGAGGTAAGATCAGGATATTGAGGAGAGATGGCGATCCAGACACTTGAGATATTTGGGGATAAGGCAAACACATTAATTTTTGTAGCTCCTTTTTGCACTTTTTCCATAGGTTTACATCAATTTTAAAATCCTCTCCCACCACTACAATATAAACTATATCAGTGTCATATATAAAGGTAAACACCAGATTCTTTCCTTTTTAAACATCCAAATACGAGTTTTTCATTTTGAACACTGTTCTGAAAGTTCAGTTATTTGTCCAAATTACATCCTGAGATTAATTTAAAAACTGCTTATTTTCATGTTTCAATCCTCACACTCATAAGCATTGTCAGTGTTCTGTGTTTTAGGGCAATAAATTTCCTTTATCAATACAAACACTTTAATATGACCAGGAATATACTTAATTGTAAGTACTAAAATACATTTTTTTCAACTTTAAAGGACATATGTTTGGCAAATGATGTCACACAATGTACTATGTCTTATATTATAATCTACTAAATCTGCATTACAGCAGTATTAAGAAAGGTGTTTTCTCCAATTTTGTTCCAAAAAAATAAGAAAAAGAATTCTGTGAGATATTTTAAAGATCAAAATAAGTGTTCACAGAGACTTCCATCCTCAAGAAGTAGTGGAAGTGCTATAAGGTGAATGCTGCAGGTGGTAGTGCATTGCCATGTTCTGTGTCATTCACGCATGTTGTTTGGTTGTATATTTTATTGCTGGTTACAGAACACGTCTGAAAGTGACAGTGATGAAGTTGATGGCAACAATATATGTGGTTTCAGAAAGAAAAAGGGAATCAAAGGTCCTACAAACTATGTTCCTCCCTTAGAAAATGAGAAGATGGAGCTGTCCCACACATCAAAAATCCCAGATCCTTGTCCCCTTAAAAGAACCACTGGTTGCGCAGAGCTGCCATCTAAGCAGTCCCTCCAAAACCCCACTACCTTTCCTCCAGCACAAAAGGACAAAGGAGGTCACAACAATTCCAACTCTGGCAGTGATGGTAAAGAAGACAGGTGTGGAGAAACACGAGAAACCCAGGAATATGCTGATACTGGGAAAAGAGTATTAGGGAAAATGCATGAGGAAACAGATACAGCAGGTCAGATGAAGCTGCCCACAGGTGTGCAGGCTGTGAGGGGTGCAGAGAAAAGTGGCTGCACTGAGGCAGTGCAGAGGGAGAAGGACAGTGAGCAGGCAGGGGGTAAGCCAGAAGAACGGGGTGGGACAGAAGAAAAAGTTGTCAAGTTTCATGTGACAAAGATGGGCTCCCTCGGAAGTGCTGCATCCATGCCAGGAAGCCCTGCTGCTGAGTCCTTCAAGGGGCCACCTGGCATTTCTAAACAAAGTCTACAAGAGTTGAAAAACCTGCTGAGTGAAGGTCGTCTGCCTTCTCATGGGCCCAGTTTCTGTGGCAAGGCGGGTGGCACTTTTGCTCAGAAAAATTTGAAACCCTGGGAAAAAGCAGCTGACAAGCAAGGCCGGCCCTTTGAGACTTTTAGTCCCCATTTTGGAGAGAAAAAGCAAAAGTATTTCAGCTTCCACAAGGAGGGAGTGGGGCAGCAGAGCAAAACCGTCCTGGTGCTCAGCTCTGCGGGCTCTGATCAGCAGCAACCAGTGGGAAGCGATGTGGATCGCCTTATTCTGGGACTCCCAGCAGCTCCTACACCTGCAGGAAGCACAGCTCCTGAGGTTCAGTTTGACTCCTCCACAGACCTCGACGGTAAGGATACTTAAACATCACCTGCTCTCCTCTCAAAGAAAATGCTCCCGTTGCTTTGTGGTGTTTTGCTAAGCTGCAAACTTAAATGAGAGCTAGTGTATGAGAGAACTGACACCTGTGGTTGCTGTGTGATCAGGATGGATCAGATATTGTGCTCTACATCTCTGCTGCTTTTTTAAAATTTTTTTTTTAAGCAAGGCATTCATAAAGCCCAACTGCCTGCCAAAAACTTTCATGCACAAGTGGTCATGTCTTTTTCACTAAAACTGAAATATTTCCTCATTTAAACTGAATGCAGGCAGCATTTCCCAAAATTCTGCTAGATACTGCAAAGCTCTGATTGCATCTGTGCTTCTTAAAATTTCTTTTTTTTTTTAAACATTTCCAGCAGTAGTAATTGCTCCCATGTAGGGATGATGTTTTCAATTATTTGTCTTGTGAGAGGACTGGAATGCAAAAACATCTCTTATGAATTAGAGGGGAAGAAAAGCAAATGAGGCAGAGAGAACTTCCACTTATTTTCATGCTGTTCAATAAGTCCATTTTGGAAGTCCATTTTGTAGAGACAATTAATTGCTACTAATAGGCTGTGATTTCTTTGTAAAAGCTTCTGGGCTAGCTGGATCAACAAATTGAAAACTATTATTAGCTGTGATAATGTAATGGGCCTGAGCAGTTTGTTGTTCTGTTCCCAGGAAGCACAAAAACAGCAGTTTGTCAGTTGTATGAATATGAGATTAATACATTTCCATGAGCATCAGTCCAAGATCACATTATCAGCTTTCCAGGACAGATATCTTTCCTTTTGACTTACCTTCATTGAATCTCTTCATTGATAAAATACTTTATCTGTCATTAACTACGTAACAAAATATAATAGTAGCAATTAAATATTTACAATAATATTAATTTATCCTGCTTTTTAGAAGTCTCCTAAAAGATGGATAGAAACCCTGCTGTAGATATTCTGAAAACAGACAATTTGAGCATGTCAATTGTTATTAGCTGCTGCAAGATTTCTTGGTAGATGTTTTGTATTACCCAGTTTGAACAAGCCTGAAAAATATATCCATGAACAGTATCAGTGTTTACTAAAGACACTGCATGAGAAATACCAAGCTTTGAAAAGATACTTCACACTTGAACCACTCTCTATTCATGTCTATTAGAATAAAAAGATTAGAGGATTAAATATCAGCCTACGTTTGATGTTGTTCCCTTTCCAGGCTACATTATTTTTCACATTGATAAAGGCTAGCAAAAATCCTTATCAGAATTCTAACACTAATATGTTCTCAATTTCTGCATTGTCTCAAAACCAGCAAGTATATTTTAAAACATAGGACTAATTATTATTTGTCATAGCACCTCTTACAAGGCAGAGGGAACTGATGAGATTAATTGTAGATTCCACAGGGAGATTTTAACCCAGTTGTAACCCCTCAACATGAAGTAGCTAATCCAAGCTTATTACCTAGTCAGCAAAGACTGGCATTTTGTCTTCAAAGAGGCATTAGAGGTAGATGAAAAATGGATCTCTGAAGGTGGGTGTATATTTCCACTCAGTGGGGAAGAAGTCCCGTGATGATTAGTTTAGGTCATTTGTCTAACTCTGGGATGCCTAAAGCTACCTGGGATTAATCCTGCCCTGTATGACTGGGGGTAGTGATGACTGCAAGAGACCTACAGGTGACAACTGACCATGAGGGGAGCTGGCAGAAAACTGTTCTGTCTCATCAGACAAGTATCCAATGTCAAACATTTTGGAATCTCGTGAGGTTTTGGATTCCATTTGGGTTTGACCAAACAAGTTGTAGGCCTCATTGTGCATTTCAATTAGTAAATGGAAGGCAGGGAAATAGTTTCTACTTAATAAGAACTGTATGTGTTCAAAATTTAATTTTCATTGAATACATTCAGTAACTTAACTGAAGAAAAGAAAGCTTTAGATAAAATTCTGCACCATTTAATGAGCCTTTGCATAAACAGTATTTCATTGTTTCCCATGGTAATTTATTTATTGATAATATCAAGTCCTAAATATTTTCTCTTTTTTTGACTAAAACATTATGTTAAATGTTAATTTCAGTTACAAAAGTGCCTGAAGTCTTGGATCTGAAGAAATCTTGACACTGAGTAGATCTGAAATACAATCTCCAATAATTTGCAAGTTTTCAAATATTTGAAGTTGCTCAAATCAGAAGACTTCATTCAAAATGTTTGGAAAAATTACAAGAGGTTATATTTCAGATCCACTCAGTGTTGAGATATGGCCAAAACAGGACTGTACTTTATTGTTATTAAAGTACACAGTCAAGGGACAATCTCAAGAGATCAGCAGCAGAAAGGTTAAAACATGTAGCTGAGCATCAGTGATTCAGAGTACATCAGAGGATTTATATACAGTCATGTTAGTTACATGGCTAACATCGCTCTAAAATGATAAATCCATATTTTTTTTCCAAAATTCTGATTGGACAATGTGGAAATATTACTGCATGTGCATTTTGTCCATTTCTTGTCAGATCTTTTGTAAAAGAAGTGCTTGGGCATGGGAAAAAATAATGGGAAAGAAGAAGACATGTGAGATACTTGGGTTAGTAAGAAAAATGTAACTTGAACAACGTCAGAGAAACTGGAACTGAAGCTAAAGCTAAACCCAATCTAAAGCACTTTTCCATGAAAAGATAGAAATTAACACATGCAGCTAATTAGGTGAATATACTGACAGCACTAACGTGAATTTAGGAATTTTATTTGCCAAAGTGTCTATATCTGATAATGTGAATGTCTGCACATTGGTATGTAGCCACCAATTACTAGGTGATTCCTAAGCTGTTCAAAGCCTGCATTCTTGGGGGACAAAGAGGGATGATTCCAAACAGTGAAGAATAACAGTAAAAAATGTATGTAGTATTAAAAACCATTCATAGTATGCACATGCACACAGGATGAATTAATGCATGTGCTGTATGTACAGTGTATATAGCACATAAGGCACCTGGCTTCTCTGAACTGAAATCTTACCACGTGCTGCTCTGCATGCTACTAAATTAGAATATTATTACTACAGAGAGGAGGGCAAAGGAAATAACTTTATTCAAGCAATATGAAGCTCTCAAGGATCATGATACACTCTTGGATGTGGGCTCCCAGAGCCAGGGACTGTGTGTGGGCAGAAGGACCAACTGAGCCTGGTGACATCACACAGGATGGGGAGGAATTGCTCTTGTGGACCTTAGGAAACAACATCACCCCAGGTAGCTGTAGGTGAGCAAAGCACTGGAATAAGTCTGTCACCTGAGGCTGCAAATTTGCTTTGCATGTCTTGGTTGGTAGCCAGGATGAAAAATGCTTCAAAATCTACTCAGTGCAGACTGCAGAGATGGGCATCCAGAGCAGCTCCCGAAGCAGGGCCTCTCAGCAGGACTCATGTTCTTGAGTGTATATCAAGTATATGGCCATGTAAATATGACCAACATGAGACCAGGAACTGCTTGAGAGGAAACTCTGAAGAAAGAAAATATATTTGAGCTATGGCTGGAGGCAACAGTGGCTACCTAGCAACTGTTGGAATTTCAAGCACACAAGAAAGTCTGAGTACTTCAAAATCACATGCTGACCTCAAACACCAAGTTCCTTTGTTAACTTGGCTTTTTAAAGAAAAACATATCAAGAAGATACTAGCAGCCTGTATTTCATACTTAGAAGTGGTTTTCATCAATCCTACAAGAAATCTTGTATTCTACTACAATATTAACCTCATGTTCTTACTCTTGACTTGTTCTTATTTTTAATAATGAGGCACCAACAAATGATGCTACCTAATATTTAGGGATGGAATTATGAATCCTTCAGCAAAGAAATAGCCTAGGCTTTTCTGTCCATCGACATACAAAAATTTTCTCGCACACTCTGAACCAAATTTCAACTCCCCATGTGGTTTCACTGTCCTCTGTGCTCACCTGGAGCTGACATGTCTGCCCCAACTGATTCTGCTCAGTAAATCCAGTCAGTCACAAGGAAATAGAAATGGAAACTTTTTGGGAGCTGTCAGTGGACAATTAGGGGATGTAAGTGGTCACTTCATAGTCACTGCCTCTGCTGTAATTCCTGCAGCATAACAATGTCTTACTTTGGGACTTAGGATTGTCTTTTTGACTTGGTACCCTTTTCCACTTTGTATTTTACACAGTCTGTGCCATTCTTGCAGCTCTCCTAAAGTGAAGAACCAAAGACATACTGTTCCTTCATGTTCTTTCCTCATGCCTTATCTGTAGTTCAACAACATTTTTGTCTCTTTTTCTACGTTTTGAACTGAGTTGGAGCATAGCAGGGCTGAAGCTCAGCTCCTTTCTAAACCCAGTTTGTTGCCCTTATTTTCTGCTGAAAAAAAAATCATATTTTTGTCTTTTTCTTTCCTTTTCTTTCTGAACTAAGCTATATACAACTCACCATTTTTTTAACCTAACAAACTCTAAGAACAAACCAAAGCAACCAAAAACTCTTTAGTCCTTTGTCTTCCATACTTATAGCTGAAATCTTCCTCCTCTGTGACTCTGTATGATTTCCCATTTTTCCTCTTAATCTATATAAAAGAAAAATGCTCAGACAGTACTTCCATCCAGTCTTTCTGATCTATTTTGTCCTCTTTCAGCTGAGATTCAACTCATCTGTCTCTGGTATTTGTCATAAGCTAGTCATGGCATGACTCTGTGTGAGAAAGAGGTGTATTCTGACAGTAATCCTTGCCACCCACTGGAGATGCCTTCTTTCTTTACAGTAATAGTTAAAGGTTTAAAAAATCATTAGATTTTTAGATATTTTTATATATTTAGATACTTAGATATTTTTAGACCAGAAGGGACTTCCCAGTTTGCAACAGTGTACACTTTGGTTCAAGCAACTTTGCTCAGTGATTCCTTCCCTAAATCTTAAAATTTTGATTTTGAAGAAAGATAGGCCAGTGTAGTTTCATCCTATTTAGGACTATCAGTTAGGCAATTCCACTGTGTATTCCACAACTTAAATTTCTTTCAGACACCTGCACATTTTGTTTTCAAATCCTCTAAATTTTGTACACAACTGTGATGGTTTTCTCATTCACTACAGAGGAGCCATTTTTATAAAATATCCTGGAATGTAGAAAAATATAGGTTATTTATTTTATCTTTTACTTATTGGGAGATAAAACATGTACTTTGCATTTGACTCTTGAAGATGTATCTTCTCTGAGAAGCTGTGTCATGTTGTTGTCATACACTTTGGAAAGAATATTTCATGGCTGGCTGAAGCTATGTGTCAGCATCTAAATTAGCTATAGGACTCAACGAAAAGCTGAGCATCTCCATGGTCATGCCAGTAAAAAGCCTGCTTTGTAATTAAGTTTAAGAAAGAAAGCAGACAGTCATGAGACAAAGAAATTAGTGGAAAAAATTAATTGAAAGTTTCACTGTCAAACAGATCGGGGAAATATTTTTACTGTCTCCCATCCCTTGGGAGTTTCTGGTATGCTTACATATTTATTCCCCTGTTAAGAGTCTTATAGGTGAGTTAAAATACAAGGTAAGAAACAACTTTTTATGTGCTTTACTACAGAAATCAAATCAATAGACAGTTTTGGTGAAATTTTCTTTAGGTGAGAAAAAAATGGAAATTGTGTATTTTTTAAACTGAAAATGCTTCTGGTCACTATTCACATTGATAGAGCACTCAAATGCAACTCATGTCTACTTACCAAAAAAAAACAGATGTGAATAGAAAAGTAGCAATAAGAATTATATCAGTAGTAGGAAAAGCTATCATACAAGGTTTGAGAAATAAAGGTGGTTAATATTTGAAGGCAAAAGTGAGAACAGTGAATAACATGCTGTGCAAAACAAGTAAACTGGGTGCTCTTAACTATACAAACCAGGGTATTGTAAGGAAGAACAGAGGTGCTTAAACAGGTTCTGACAGTAATTTCCATTGGATTTAGAAGAGTGCAGTTGTGTGATTACCCTGTGGGATTCATTTCTAGTGAGTACCATCAACACAAGGTATTTATTTTTGTAAATGGGGTCAATATAGATCTTCAGAGCACCCTGTGTTAGATTTCTAACATAGTAGCCTCTTCTAGAACTGAGAAACTGTTGTGGTGTGGTTTAATAAGGGACCATGGGAAAGGGTGCCCTTGAACAAGTTGAAAATGAGAGATTGATCTGGGACGTGCACTTTCTTCTGTTTTGGCACTTTTCTGTTGCTGAGAAGGGAAAGCTGATGTCAACTATTTGTCCTAGCTGCTCTTGGCCATCTGGATGATTTCAATATTAATAACCTAATAATGGCACGACTCTTCTGCTATTTTAAAAAAAAGTTATTATTGGTGATATTTTTAAATTATGTGCAATTAATATGCTTTGAATATGTGAAGACAGTTCATATTTGTAGATATTTTGTACTAATTACAGTAGAAACATGAATATTACCAGTTGTTTCTGAGTGGTAACTTAAATGGGAAATGCAGACAGAACCATAGACAAACAAACATTCGGTTCTTTTCTGTGTCCTGCCAAACTGATGTAGATATTTAATGATCTGCTTAAAGAAAGATGGCCAGTTTGGATTTTTATTTGATTTTAAAAATGAAAATCTGAACAAAAATATGAGCATCTCATTGAACTTACATGCTTTTTCAAGGAGATTTTCTGAAGCAAAAAGGAAGATGCCCTTATTTCTAGACTCAGAAACCTAGAGAAAAAATTATACTCGTGAACAGAATCCTCCCTTAGAAGAATGAAAAACTTGTAGACTTTCAGATTCTAAATCAGCTAGGCCTGTCAAATATTTATTATCTACTTTACCTCTAGTAACTAATGCTCTGGATAATGACTGTATGAACTGAGTAAAGACAGAGTACTCAGTTCTCTACTATACCTTTCCAAATTTTAATGACTATTGGTATCATGGATGTAGTTTGACAGTGATTTATTTAGTGATTACCAAGAAAATATATTTTGGGTCCTATGGAGTAGAAAACTGAGCAGTTAGTAGTTATTCACTAATTATTACTTAAGAAACAAATCCCCTCTCATATTTCCAAAATCAATCAGAGGTGACATTTTTATCTATCTTACAATTTACAGAAACATTATTTCAATGAGAAAGCTAATCTGCAAATTATATAAAAGATGAACTCTAAAAAGCATATGAAGGCTGCATGACTGTTTCTGTTGAGTCTAAAAGATTTTAGTAAAAGGCTCTTGTAGTGCCTTTTGACTAGCAGGGTGCCTACACTGGTATAAAGACTAATTCTAGACTAATACTAGACCAATATATACAATTTATTCTCATAATTTAGAAAGGTCTTTGATCGTAAAAGTCCAACTGGAGAAGATAAATACTTGATTCTTTAGTTATTAATTTTTGCTTTCTTAGTGCTCTTTAGAAAGATTGTATGTCTATATTTTCTGATTATGTCTGAATATTTTATATATATGTCTGAATTTTCTCTTAATGCTTGTTCACATATGGAATTATGTATTTATTCAAATAACTTTAGCTTTAAGACAACGCACATATATAAAATTTGGAAAATCACCTGCCATTGGCAGATGTTTAAATTAAGTATATCTGTAGCTGTACTTTTTAAATTAATTTATGCATCAATAATATGAATGCACATAACATTTGTGTTTTTCTTAGATACTGATTTACATAATCTATATCTCTCAGGAACACTGTTTTAAATAATTAATTGGATCAAAATTAAAGTTGCGTTTTTTCATTATTTATATATTTTTACCTGCAAATTATTTGTTCAGTAGATGAAAATTTAACAGGCAGCATTTCAGGACATTTTAAGAAATACTTGCAAAATTTACATCAAAAGTTGCCTGATGTCAAGGGTTGTCAGCCAAGCCTTGCTTTAAACAATACAAAGACATAAAAATCTGTGTGTGTGACAGTGTGATAGGTGATTGAGAGGAAAAGTTTAACATCTTTGCCAAGGAAATTAAACACGTATAGAATAAGGCATTGAGCACTGCTTTAAAGGTAAAAGCCTCAGATATCTGTCCCTGGAGTTAAAAAAGCTTCTCTTGATATACACTTTAGGAGGATTTTCAGAATCTTTTAAAGTTCTGTTAATCTATTAAACAGCCACAGTTTATACCTCTTAATAAAGTTCTAAATAATGGGCATGTTCATAAAAAATTCAAATTGGGTAAACGCCAGTAAACCTATACATTGTAAAGCAAAATTACAGGGTGACTGAAGTGGTATTCAAATAACTTGGTGGCATAGGCAAGGCAAGGCCAGTCCTCCCTGCTCGCTCTTGTGTTTTGGCAGCACCTGCAACAGAGTGAGTGTTACAAAAAATATTTTAAACAGGACTTCCTTACTTAATGCTCATCTTTTAAAAAGCATATTGCCCCAGTGTTTATAGAAGACACTGAGGGGAAAAAAAGCACTATTTCCATAAGGAATTTAGAGCTGAAACAGAGCAAAGATGAAACAGAGAAAGATGCCATGAGGAGAAGTGAATGTGACAAAATTATTTTCTTTCTATTTAATTTTTACTCTGTTCTCCTATTTACTTAAATTTTGTTCTTTTACTTAAATTTTGTTATTTTGTTTAAATTTTGCCATTCCTCATGAAGCACTGTTATTACTTAAATTTTTCTTACTTGACTGACCTAAAGTATCCTCCTTACCATCTAAGTTGGATACTTAGCTCCAGTATACTCAAAGATTCTGAGGAGTCTATAACTACAGATGAATTTGTGGCCTTCTCAGGGAATAATCCGACAGCCTTGTGCTGAGTCTTCTTCCAGCCTTGCAACTGTCTGCCCTACATGCCCCAAAGGTGAGGTCAAAAAGCTGTGTTTGTGCCTGCTGGCAGCTGCTAGAGGAGATCTGCTCTAGTTTGGGTAATGAGGATCCTCCCAGAAATGTGAAAAGAAATATATTTTTCCTAATTTTTTGCCTGTTAATACAAAATTTCACTCTTGGTTGTTTTAGTTTATTGTACCAAGTGGAAGTTAATGCCTTATGTAGTTTAACTTGAATAAAAACAATAAATAGATACCCAAAAGAAAAGCAGACTGATTGAGGTTGGTGAGAGGAAGTTACTATGCCCATCTCTCTGCTCCATTATAGGAGTTACACTCAGGTGTTATTGCCTGAGTACAGAAGACAAGTGCCTTTTTATTATGTTTCTGTATCAACACACTTCACAAAGTCATTGAAGAAACAGCACCTGTATCCTGTCAGTTTTCAGCGGGAAATTGGTATCCAGTTACTGCTTTTGCTCCTAAAAACCTTCAACAAACCACATAAATTCATGGTTTTACCACATCTTCTTTACTTGAAAAAAAAGTTTAAATTACAGACCATTCCAAAAACCAAGGAATTTTACACAGGATGTCAGGGAAAAATACGTGTGTTTATTTGCAAAACTCTTTAATGATCCATATCTTTTTCTCATTTCTGGTTTTAATAGACCATGCCACAATTTCCTACTATTGCACTTTTTAGGAGAGCCTTATTCCAGCATTCATTATTTTGTTTGACATGAACACTCCTCTTCACTTCTAGCATTCAACAGAGACCCTGATGTAAACGGCCTCGGGAACCCAACTCTCCTTTACCTGTTCTCTCATATTGAATTTATTAAGCAGCAGATGGCCAGGGACAACGTGCAGTTTGTCAGATTTGAATCAATAGACCTCCATGGTGTGTCAAGATCAAAGAACGTTCCTTCTCGATTTTTTCAAGTAAGTTTTTCGGTTTCTAGTTGTTCCTTTATGTGTTTTCATGCCCCCATCCTTGAATTATATTTTTTTCATACTGCAGGCAGCAAGTCCAACTTAGAACAAATTATCTGTTCCCTCCCCTTGCTCATGTTCCCAAAGGATCTAGACTTCTTTCATCACTGCAATAATTTATTCCTCTTTTAGTCCAAATGGAAATCTAATTAGATAAGGCTAATAATTTCAGTTCTTTGAAGTTCTAATAATCTCTTCCCTCAGAAAATATCTTTTCAAATTCAACACATTATAAAAATTTTAGTTTGCTGAACATCTCTAAATTGCAAAAAAGAAAGGAGTAAACGCTGAAAGAAATAAAATGACTGAAAATAAAAGCATTTTACTTATGAGAAATTCCACAATTATCATTAAGATAGGAAAATATCACAGAGTTGACGATGATTTAACAGCCATATTTGCCATGGTAATGATTCAGGAAATAAAAATCAAATTAGGAAGCAGGATAAATTAGGTAGCAGTGTTAAAGGAGGGAGAGGTACTACTATGGGGCAGTCACCTTTGACACCTTTTTCACTGCCAAATGGACAGCTTGGACATCTTGGAGCAGGGTTCACCAGAGGGTGCAGTTTTGGTTATGGGTGTCACACATTGATACAGTTAACTGCCATCTGCTTAAAAGAAAACAGATTTCACTCATTCATTCATTCATTCATTCATTCATTCATTCATTCATTCATTCATTCGTTCTAAGACAAGCCACCATATGCAGATTCCATCTGAAAATGCAAAATTGGTTATTTTCAGCTCTGAGCTTGCCCCTTTCTGGGTTTGTTCTGTCCCCTCTGCTCACACAAATGGCATTTTTTTCCCTTAGAAGACTAAAGGAAAGATGTAAATATGAGCCAAATTTCACTTGATGGAACTTGGCCTAATTGCAGCTTTCATCAGAAAAATGTTTGATCATAAGGTAAGTTGTAAAGGTGTTTGATTGAAGGTAGATGATCCTTCCTTGGGGTCTTACCTGCATTTAATTTTCATCAGTTGAAACTTTCTGTTCAAATGGAGAAGAAAGTATGAGTTTTTCTCACCTGGAAGTGCTTCCCTACATTTTACCCCAAACTTTTTGAGTCTAGAAGGTGAGATTTTTCTGTTAAATGTTGCATCTGAAAAACAGTATTTAAAGAGAAGTTACAGCCTGAATTGAATTGATATGGGTCTTGTGTGGTCACTTGGGTCTACGTAAATAAAATGGTCAGAGGGTGTGGAAGCTAAATAAACTACAGATAAAAGTCTGACTTGCAAATTGTGCACCTAACTGGTCATACCCATAATTATAGAAACACCATGCAGGAAAAGTGTTGAACAAATTTTTTGTCCTTTATGGAAATTTAAAAAATGATCATTGATGTCATAGTTTTCACACCAATCTTGCAGAAAGTTGTTCTGCTTTATAAAGACACGGCAACTGGCTCTTACCCAGTGATCACTGCGTTTTAGTGTTCCTTTACAAAAATGTCATTGTTCTACCTGAGAATCTGAATTTTATGCCTTTCATATACATAAAGATTCTATTGAGCTCTTTTCTGGTTTGGTAATATGTCATTCTGCTCTGTGTTTAGGAGAAAGCAATTCATGGTATTGCCATGCCCAGAAGTTACCTTGAACTGACGCTGAATCCTAAAGATAATGAATTAGATTACATAAATGCAACCAATTTCAATTGTGACATAATTCTGAACCCTGATTTATCAACATTTCGAATACTTCCCTGGACTGAGCAGACTGCAAGAGTGATATGTGATTCCTTCACCGTGCTGGGCACCCCGCTAATGACCTCCCCAAGGCACATTGCCAAGAAACAGCTGAGCCAGCTTCAGGACAATGGCTTTTCTTTGCACTCTGCATTCACTTATGAATTTTGTATTTATGGCATTACTGAGGTTGTAAATTCAAAGACAATATCCTTTCCTGCAGCCACGATACTAAATAACCATGACCAGACTTTCATTCAGGAGCTCATTGAAGGAATGTATTATGCTGGTGCCAACATTGAAAGCTTTTCTTCTTCCAGTGGGCCTGGGCAAATGGAGATCACTTTTCATCCAGCATTTGGCCTAGATGCAGCTGACAGTGCCTTCACGTTTAGAACAGGCCTTAAAGAGGTGGCTAAGAAGTATAACTACGTGGCTAGCTTTTTCTCAGAATCAGGGTTCTACAATTCAGGGGCTCTATCACACAGCCTGTGGGATCTGAATGGCCAGAAGAATTTGTTTTCTGCTGGTTATGGAGTCGAGGAGCTCTCAGAGCTTGGAGAAAATTGGTTGTCAGGTCTCTTGGCACACACGGCAGCTATCAGCTGCTTGATGGCTCCCACCACCAGCTGCCGCAAGTCTTATTCTAAATACAGCAAAGAATCCAAAGAGACTGTCAATGCAAAATGGGCATATAATGATAATAGCTGTGCCTTTAATGTCAAATGTCATGGTGGAAAAGGCACTTGCATAGAGAATAAATTAAGTTCTGCTGCAGCAAACCCGTACCTGGTCCTTGCTGCGACTATTGCTGCAGGGCTAGATGGAGTAAAGAGAGGACTCAGGTATGATGATATGCTCGAAGAAGAAAATCACACTGGTGATCTGAAGCATTCGTCTATCCCTCTGAAACTAGAAGATGCTCTGGTTGCACTCGAGAAAGATTCATGCATTAAGGAAGCATTAGGTGAAACTTTTATCCGCTACTTTGTTGCCATGAAACATTATGAGTTAGAAACTGAAGAAATGGATAGTGAAAGGAATAAATGCCTGGGATATTTTATTTAGAAGGAGCACTCTTCTGCAGTGGTGCTGTGTAAATGCATACAGTGAATGGCTAAGATTCTTGAAATTAGTACATATATTTTAAAATGTATTAATGCTTTGAGATTTTCCCCCCACCTTTGTATAGTACATGGTAATTACACTTAATTCTTATACATTCATGGCAGCAAAGCTGATATATTAATAAAATAACATTAACAAGCTTTTAAAAAGCAGGTGGAGTTTTTTTGGGCAGACCTACCGGTGAAAAGAAAAAAAGAGAAGGTGAAATGGAGAAGGGCAACTACACAACTGTAACAGGACTGTATAACATGCAGAAAAATGGGAGTGATGGGGACAGTGATGTGGGGTGGGGTTTAGAACTGGGGAAGGCAGGGAATTTCATGTTCAACATGGTTATGGGATTTGTTCCAGCCTATGAGGATGGGTTGCTAAACCAAAGGAATATGAATTTGATTTAAAACATAAGCTACAACAATGAACATTGTAGAGAGAGGGGCAGAGGACTGAGGCTGTAGAACCTGAGAAGCAGGAATCAGTACCTTAATGTACACAAATAAAAAAGAAAGGAAGGATTATATAATAACCTATACATCATGAATTCTGCTGCTGAATGGAGTTTTCAAGAATTATAGTTAGAAAAGATACTAAAAGAAATCAAATGGTGACTATGAAGAATAATTCATAGAAAGGCAGCAGTGTCAGGCCACTGTGCAATAAAAAATAAGCTGGTTTTGTATCTGTTTTGATGGTTAATGGGTTAATTCAGATTTAAATGGCAAATGAGGAAAAAAAGGGCAAAAAAGCCAGAGAATTTAGAGCTTAAACTGTACTTTATTCGGAAACTTGATTTTATCAAGCATGCAGAAGATGACTGAGAGGAGACGAGTAGAAAGAGTAAGTTGAAACCAGAAAGAAAGAGTGAAGATGCAAGTTCAGAGACTGAAAAATCATGGTTATAATAGAGGGACAAAAGACTCAATCCTAAAATTAGAATTGGCAGCTGGTGTAAAGAAAAAAAATTTTTAGGAATAGCAGGAGGTGGGGTTTAGATTTGCTTTTTGCTCTTGTTGCTGCTGTCATCCTTTATTATTAAAGATAATATTTGTTTTGTACACCACCTCTGCATTACCAATGATTTGTGGTGTTCTTTATATTGTCACAATATTTTGATATATTTGTGGGAATTTGTGAGTGACAGTTTGGTCATCAGTAGAGTAAAAACAAGATTCAGTCAATGCCTCTGTCAATTTGCAGAGTTAGGAAGGTGTGAACAGGAATGTGCTACTTGCCTACTGATGGATCTCCCATTCTTCCCCTACAAAGTATTGTACTTGAAATGCAGCACCTGGCATGCTAAAACTTTTTGTGTGATTCCAAGGAACTCATTTTACACTCAGGTAGCAAGAGGAAATAAATAATCTAAAGAAACATGATGAATTCCCCTGTCTCAGTCTGTGATTGGTGGGTGGATTTGATTCTCTCTCTTACTCTCATGATACGTTTTTAAATGCTCAATTTTTGGGCATAGAGGGGACTATTTTTCTTTGCTAGGGGTTAATTTGCATTGGCAAATGCAAAGTCTAGCCTTGCATTTAAGCAGAACTTCCCATTCTGAAAAAAAATCTTCCCTTTTGCTGCCCAAGCACTTTTTCAGGGGCTCTAGAAATCTTCTCTCTTCTGTTTCTGGTTGCTTACCATTTTCACAAGCTCTTGGCAGAAGATACACATAAAAATTATTCTCTTGCTCAGAGAGTTTACTTACCATACTTAATATTTAGTCTCAGCAGTCACATAGATTGATAGTTATTAATTGGTGTGGGTTTATAAGACATTTTTTCATTTGTCTTGGATTTATAATTATCTGCCACTGTATACACTCACTTTTTACAAAACAGTAGATAATGGACTTCTATAACTTAATTTAATGAACACTGAAACTTATTATATATATATTACATATATTATCCATATCTTTTCTTATCACAACATTAACAAAATAGCATCATACCTAAACCTGTTGCTGTATATGTTCAACCTACCTAGACTGACAGAAAGCCATTATTTATAAATCGAAAAACCTCAGGTGTCTAGAACTGATGTTATGGACAAGTTATAAACAGTTATAATGAGATAAGGTAAACCAGTAAACTAAATCTACAGCTATTTTCTAAGTAGTGCTCAATAACTCATACTCTGAAAAGACACTGACTATATGATTAAATGGAAACATTTCATGTTTCTGGCAAATTAATACTTTTTATTTTTTAAATAAAAAGTTTAGTTTAATAAAAGTTTAATAGAAAGTTCACAGATGGAGCCTGAAGCTAGAGTCCCATATTTTAGCTGGGTCCCAAATTTTGGCCAATATTGTTCAACACCTTTTCCTAAATATATTCTATACAATCAAAACAAAGTAACTCCAGCTCTGTGGGAAAGCAGAAAAACATTTATTTCAACATGAGCAGTTATGAATTTTAAATTTTCATGTATCCCCAACTAAGTTTTGATGCATATTCCTTAGAAAGACAACAAGAAAAAGTTAATCACTTTGCTCTGCTCAGCTGAAATTAATTGTTACTGACTGTTGTATCATTAACATTTCATCTTCAAGTGTTGCCTGAGAATACTCTTCACTCTTCTACAGGTCTGAAGTCAATGTCTAGAACACTGTTAGATAATATAAATATGTGTAGTGTTATAAAATAAAAAAAAAAGCATCTGTAATTTTGCATATGCTCCTGATGATTTTCCAGGCTCATAAAATCATAGAACTGTAGAATGGTTTGAGTTAAAAGGAATATTAATAGTCATCAAGTTCCAAACCCCTTGCCATGGGCAGGGACACTTTCCCCTGGAACAGATTTTCCTGGAGCCTCATTCAACCTGGACTTGAACACTTCCAGGGTGGGGCCTCCAGGAAAAAATATGTACTTGAATAAGAGTAAATGCAGAATACTACACTGAGACAAGGATGTTGTGTTGAAGGATGTTGAAGAGCCTCAGTTTGTGCTTGCTCAGAGAGGAGTTTGGGCTGTGTTCATTTCACCAGCTCAGCAAATTTCCTGATTTGCCTCTTCTCTTGCATAGAAGAGGCAAATCAGGAAATATTAACCAGAGTATAGCTTACAAGAACAAAAACCTGATCATTTTGCTCAGTTAAATTCTTAGGATTTGATAATAAGGTGACACTCTTCAAAGACGGATAGATTTCTTAGAGAAAATCCTGGGACCAAAGTAAGTGAACACATCCATGTAGGACCTATTTACTAGGAATAACTGAATTATTGTGTGTAGCTTAGAAAGTGGAGACAGAGTATAGGTTTTACTAATGGTTTTCAGGCAAGTAGAAGATGTAGGTAAGGAGCAGAATATTATCTTTTCTTCCTATCTGTTGGAGTTAGAACATTACAGCAGCTTTTCATCAAGGAAGATTTACATTAGATGGTCTGGAATACGTCAGAGTGTTAAAGAGAATGAAACTGGAACCAGGTAGATGTCCATGGAAAGTGGCAGTGTTTTGATAAGGGACTCCACAGTGTAATTTATGATGCACTAAGATAGTAGAGCTGCTGCATGGTACCTTCATAATGTTTACAGGTATAATAGGATGGCTCATTTTCATTGTTTGCTGGGTCCCATGTTGCTGTGTGATCACTGAACAGACTGCTAGACTATTTTAGCAGATAAAAAATGATTTTTAATCATTATTTTTAATAGCAATATATTTTAATAATAATATATTTATAATTTTTATTATTTATTTTTTCAAGTTATTTTTAATGGGAGAAATCTATCCATGATGAGTGTATGCAGAAGAAAACATACCAGAAGATACAGATTAACAAAGCAGTCAGAAAAACTGGTGCACAGCTACAGTTAGACATATAATGTAATGGAACACTAGGGGCACACTCAAAATGTAGTGAAATAATACTATAATATCATTGCTCAGGTAAATTTGATGTTGAATGTATGCAATAAGAAATGAAGGTACCTCATACCCCTGGTACAGATCATGACTTGATCTCTTTTTGATGTGGGATCTAAAAAATAATACAAAAGCTACACACCCCTTCATACAGTAGCTTATTTTCAATTTACCTAATTTTCAATTGCCAAAATTTTTCAATATTGAAATGCCATACTTCTAATCAGGCTTCAGGTTTCATGAGATATGAAAAGATAATTGAATTTTTTAGCTAACATGTCTCCAGCATGTCAAGGTGATGATGTCATGTACCTAAGTGAATATTCAAATTTTAATCTTTCAGGCTCCAGCCAGAGGGCAGCAGTGCACTGTGCAGTGCTCCTCTGGGATCTCAAGCTGTCACTGTCTCAAGCTGTGCTGAAAAACACCAATTAAAATACACCCATATGTTTTATATATGTACTTACAATATTTTTTAAAAAAAGATAGTGTGGCAGCTCAAAGCTAATGCATATCTTTTTCATTGATTTAGCTAAGCTTAATTATCTGTGGAATTTGCATGGCCTTTTCAGTAAAGGACCATAGATCTAAACTATTGTTTTCATTCTTGATAACAGCATTTAAATCTTAGTCTAGTAAAAGGCTTGTATCTATATTCATGTGTGTGTGTGTATGTGTGTGTATCATCTTTAGGTGTATCATCTTTAATAACATTGCAACAAAAGTACAAATCATTCAATGGCAGTATTCCATTTTTGTAATTTCATGTAGGCCATTAGTGGAATTTATTTCATGTTTCCATCTTACTTAAATACTTTGGGAGGTCTGCTTGCTTATAGGGACTTCCATTTTACCTATACTGTTGTGTCATTTTTTTCCCATCTGCAGGAAGAATGTTTGGAGAGCTATTGGGCTCAAACTCACTCCAGAGAATTTTAGGCACTTTATTGGCACACCTCAGTTAGGAGTTTAGCTCCCATGCACCCTAGCTGCTTATTGAAACAGATAGAAATTGCCAAAGGGAAAAAAAAATTACATTATTTTCTATACTGTATTGTTTAATTCTCAAAATTAGGGTTGAGGACAATGTTACTGAAATCTACTTTCTTAGATATTGTACAATAGTGTACTGGGTCTGGTTGGGATTTGCTTCAAAGGAGCCCACAGCAAAGGTGCTGTGTTTTGGATTTGTGGGTAAAACATCAGTGTTTTAGCTACTGCTGAACAGGGTTTACACAGCAGCAAGGTTTTCTCTGTTTCTCACTCTGCATCACCAGCAAGTAGGCTGGGGTTGACAAGAAATTGGGAGGGGACAGAGCTGCAACAGCTGGCCCAAACTGACAAAGGTGATATCACATACAATATAATGTGCTCAGCAATAAATCCAGGAGAAGCCTTTTCCCAGCAGCATGGCTTGGAGACTGGCTGCACACTGATCTGCTTGTGGGAGGTGGTGAGTGATTGTCTTTATGTCACTTAGGGGTTTTTTCCTCCTTGTTCTTTCACATGTCAAATAGTCTTTACTCACAAGTTCTTCTCTTTGCTCTTCCATTTCTCTCCACCACCCTGATGGGAGAGTGTGTAAGTGAGCAGCTGTGGGGGTGCTTAGTTGTTGACTGCATTCAACCTGCCACAAACTGTTACTTGAAAATTTGTGCCCCTGGTCTAAGATAAACCTATGTGAAAACACTGTATAAGCTAAAAATTGTGGAGTTTTTGGAAATGGGAGTAGTTGATGTGTAGTGTTGGTGATGCTAGGATTTTTGTGGAAAAGGTGAACAAGTCATGTTTTGTGACGCCTTGTTGGTGTCTGGATTAGAAGAAAATGTGCTTTAATCCATGTTCTGTGTTCTGAAAGCTTTTTTTCAATTTAAATATTTCATTGGCTGCAGATACTCAGGCACATGGTAGCATCAGTGGGTTGCTAAAGTTCAGCCTATCCCCTAGCAGGACTCAGTGAGCACATCATTAGAGGGTCACAGCAGAGTTGCACAATGAAATCACCTGTGTCCCCTGTAAGTCAGAGCGTTTCTCACTGGAGCTGCAGTCACAGTGCATGATACTGGAAGTGAGCAAGGAGAACCTCCCAATGAATCTACACCATAAGGTTCTGTGTATTGTACAGCAAATCAAAATAAATTTACAACAGAATTACATGCTAAGCGTCTCTGTAATATGTGCTAAATCATGGAGATTCACTATGAGATTCACCTTTAAGCTCCCATGTAATATACAACAAATCACTAAGTTATAGCAAGGCCCAGCAAGCACCTTGCTTTATTTGGGCTATTATTATTACTGCTGTAGTGATGTGGGGGTATCTGTCATTGACAGGGAGAGTTAAGGAAAATGGTAAATCAGTTTGGCTTTAGGGATGCACGTGGAAGTGGCCACCTATTACTGCATCAAATTTGTGCTTCCTTTGGGATGCTCACACCTCTGCTTAGAAATGTGGTAGCTTTGCAACACACAGGGACATACTAACAAAAGGATTTTAAACATCAAAGGGCAGTAAGGTGGTCTCTTTAGCACAGGCCTCTTCTGCATGCTGCTCTACCACTGCTGGCCTGCTGACCTTGCTAGACAGTGAGGATGAATTAATCCCAGGGTTCTGTTACCTTCTGTTACCTGTTACCAGCACATGCATCTATTAAATAAAAAGTTGAAGGTAACTTTCAGTTCTCCTTTGGAGGTGCTTCACTAGACACTGGGAACACAACATTCACAGGAATCTCTGCAAAACTTCACTTTAAAACTTTCTTTGTTTTAAAGCAATGTTTTTGGTTTTTTATTCATCAGAACAAAACTAGTTTTGTTTTGATGAATAGCTTCAGATCATTCACATTTTCTTGTGACTAATATTTTTTAATATTTTCACTGAAAACTTAGGGCAGTGGTCTTAAGAATATACACATACAGAATTGTTTACACTCTAATTTTGGTATGCTGAGGGTTGAAAGGGGAAAGGGAACACTCATGCAGATGTACAGGCATCAATAAAACTAGAAGAATGAGAAAGAGAAGCTGGTGCTGATTGTGGAAAAGCAACAGAAAACAGAGATCATATGGCTGTTTCAGTCAAAAGGCTTCATCCTTCATCCAATATATACTTGGCACATGACCCATCAACAAAGAAGTGGTTGTTAAAGATGCCTCCAGAGACAGTTCCCAAGTAGAAGTTAATTTGGAGAGAGCTAACAAAGCTGCTTTGTAAACTCCTAACATATGGTTAGTATGTTGATGGAGCTTCTCCACTCAGAGCATGTTTTTGACCTTGAAGTACACATGAATCAACAGTGTCAAATAATGTCATTGCACTAAGACATCAAATATTAGTTAAAGAAGCCACATAGACACCAGTGGTTACTCAGTTAGTTGTTGACTTCTCTGGAGTTGCTGTACATTTAAGCAATGAATTGATCTGACATTTCAAAGAGGGTCTGGTTCCAAGCACTCTAAGCTCTGGAAGAGTCACTGCATGCTACAGGGCTGACGTGTGATTTCTCCTAACTCATCAAAGAGCCAAAAAGGACTGGTACTACAATGGCATCCAGCAGGTAGCAGCTTTCCATCTGCTCAGCTGCTGCTTCAGCTCAGTAGTGCTGGATCTGAGAAGCCTGGAGATCCTTGCTCTGTCCCATGAGTGTTACAGTTGAAATGCTGCTGTCATCCCCTTGTTTCTGTGCTTGACTCCAGACATGACAATGTAACCTATCATTTGGATCAGGGCTCAGCTAAAGTCACTTTTATATGGATCGGTGTCCACTGATCTACACAATTGTTTATTGCTTTCTTTTGAAGGAATAAAAGGGATTAATATATTTCTAAAATCTAGAAACTGTACAGGCCATTTCTCAGAGCCCATGTGTAGCCTTTGTCATGGCAAGAATTTTGAATGCCAGCAACATCTCTGTGCTGTCATTTTGCTTGTTGTACCATTAAAATCAAATGCTCAGTGCTGATTTCAGAAGGAGATGTGTGGAATGGACAAGGGAAATATTGATGTCATCTGGTACCATTTTCATTAATTCTTGAGATGCCACAGAGTATCAGTGGGTTGCTTTTGTGGGTCTGGGTTATTTGCTCAGAAGAAAATAAATGGCTGAAAAGTCTGCACTGCCCACTTTGCAGGTTTGATGAACAGAAAGGGATGTTCCTACCACCTGTTATCCTGATAGCAGGGGGACAGATATTTCCACTGATCCTGTCAGAAGCAACCATGCAGCTCATACTGCTTGTATGAGATGCTCTCTCCATTTATGTACTGCATTATTCACCTTCAAAAATGACAGCTTGAAAAACAAAATCTGTTTTGTCTTGTTGAAACCAGTTGATTAATCACACAGTATCTTCCTTGCATTTTACCTGCTATTTGTAACCACAAATCTTGGAAAAAGACAGGGGTCAATCATTGTTCTTCTCTGATAGCAGAGGATGTGTTTCTCTGGGTGCACTGTGGGAGCTGGAAAACTTGCTTCATAAAATCATGACCTTATGGAAATTTCTCTGAAAGAGGTATTGAAATACTGGCTTTGTCAAAAATGATCCCAAAGGCAAATACTTCTGACATTTTCTGTCTTTCCACGCATCCTCAGTGTGGCACTTCCTGCTGATGAAATACAAGACACAAAATTTGTGTGAGCACCAGCATCTGTATATTTTGTCACAAAAGCTCTTCTGTATACACAGAAACACAGAGAAGTACTGGCACATGGAGGGGAATCCAAGTAATACCTTGCTCTGGGTCCTCTGAGGACCATCCGGGATTCACCAGCTCACCACAAGCCAATCTTCACCACCCCAGAGCAGCAGAGAGCCCCATGGCATGTGGGAACACAAATTAAGGGCTCAGAGGAAGGGACACTCTGCCTGGGCCCCTCTCAGGACTGTTCCAGGAGCCTTTATGAGGTGTACATGTGTGTTCTTTGTATGTCTGCTCAGCCTCTCTTGGGCCACTGGACCCATCACAGTACAGTTTCCCCACACATCATAAATGTAAATTGTTTTAAAAGTGAAGTTAGACAGATTCTTCTTACAGAGCCATAGATAGGATAAATGCCCATAAACTCAGAGCAAAATAAATGGAAGAAAAGTCCATATAGCTTGCTTCTGTCACATTTCATCTTTTTTAAAGAGCAAAAAAAGTAGACAATAAAATTTAAATTTGACCAGGCAACTCCAAACAGCAGACATTCAAGCTGACAGTCAAATATTTGGCACCATCTTAATTTTGTCTCACCTAGTAGATGACTGTCCCAGCAGTTCTGTGCCAGCTGCCACCATGTCAATCCAGCAAACTTCAGAATACAGCACTCACTTCCTGAAGCAATGAAATGTTTCCCAAAAGATCCAATAAAGTTTGTTTCTTAGGTGAGAGATCGAATGGAAATACAGTTAGGTAATTTGCTATTTGTTTTTACCGACCAGATTTCAGTGTCTGAGGGAGCAGACTCACATATTTGATGGAATTCACACTTGTATTCAGCATAGTTTTCTGAAAACTTCCAAGAGTCATGAACACGGAAGAGGCTTTTATTCTAAAGATTCTTGAGTAATAGAAAAAAAAAAATTAGTCTCAGGTTTAACTGTGCAGTGTTTCTTGTTGACTTGTAAAACTTAAAGTGCTGCTGATACCTTTTATTTAGTAAGACCAAATTATTCAAGTGAAACTGTTTGGAGCAGAACCATAAAAATATTTTTTCCTACAACTGTGTTACAAGTGGAGATGTGAACATGAAGAAATGGATTATTAAGCAGCATAGTACTAAGACTAGAAAAATAATAAAATGTAATTTCCACTTACTAAGATGGGAAAGAACTTCAGGAGTATTTTCATTCTCATTAATTTCCTTCTGTTTTCTGGACCCTGGTCTTGGAAAGAAGAAAAATATAAAGTATTTTCTTAGTCTTCTATGGATTGCTGTGTATTAAACATGCTTTTTTTTTTCTCCCATGCAAGAATAGAACTTTTAAATATTTATATATTCTCTAATACCAATCAAAATCAGTATGATTAATTATCACAATTATTACTAATTATTCTGTTACAGATTATGTAAAATTAAAAGGTTTTTAAATATCCTCTTTTCATCACTCTTGTGTGTCATTTCTGCTGCTAAGAGCTGTTCTGCCAACTAAGTGCATAACTGACATTTTTTATCTTTGTTCAGGATTTTTCCTGAGTTATTGCATAGCCATTCCTCTCCTCTCTGCATTCCTAATGCAGACATAGATATCTTTTAGCTCTGACTGACACAAATGTTGTTTTGTTTTAAGAAAACCACATTTCTTTCACCTGTCATAGTGTAGACACCATCTATGTGTATTTAATTCTAAAACTAGTTTGAACTGACACTATGATTAACAAAAAAGTAATATTCTTACAGAAAACAAATCTCACAAATACAAATGTATCCAGTGAGATACATGGAATCTTACTTATATTAGTGCAATGACCCCAAATAATCACAACATTCTGGTCCTTGACATCTTTTAACCTGTTTGAACTCTTGTCTGTTGCCTTGTAAGATTTTACATTTTTAAAGACAGAAGTAGAAAAATCCTACCCACTCTGCTTTTTCAAAGTCAACACATCATTTTGATGAGTAAATAATAAATTGAAAGGAATTATTAGCTTTAAGAAGATTTATTCTTGCTCATCTGACATTTTAAACGCGATTCCTGACAGAGTAGGCTACAGCCTCAGCTATTTGCATTTCAGACCTTATATCGTCATAATGCAAGGGCAATATTTCTTCAGAGCCTTTTCTTTCAAAATCCTCTCTTGAATGCCTTAATTTTGCATAATACTACCCCAAGGACTGTGAAGTCCTTAGTATGTGGAGCCTTGCCCCTTGTTTTACTTATCCTCATTTTATATCAGTTTAAATCCACCAACATGAGTGCAGCTTCTCTGTACTTACACCATGGTGATGACAGAATTTAACAGTTCAGGCCTTAATTTGATCCTCATGTGTGGTCTACTTAGCTGTTTTCCTCTACACAGCAACCTGAAGATGTACAATCAGAGCAGTCTACTGCAAGTGATGGCTCTAGAGAAGAACAGACTTTGGCACAGGGACTCATCTTTTATGCTGTTGCACCCTTGAGGGGAAGCCCAGGGTATCCAAAAACAGCACTGAACAAATACCATCTGTAGCCTAAGAAAGTGTTACTGACACAGTGATATTGTCAGAGGTGTGATGAAGAGTGATTTTTGGGCTTGCTAGCAGAGTAGATAACATTTTTCCCATTAAGAGGTAATATGAATATAAGTCATGGCTCATTTATATGTGTGCATTTACAAGAATTAACAGGACCAAGAGTCTTTGTTCCCCAATCATCCAGAATGGAAAGAGAGTATAACATGCTTTGTGTCCTTAATGGCAGTGGATGCCCAGGTTTCTATCCCTTCACACAAACTGAGGTGAAGCAGCATGACAGGAAGTTGGTGTGCATCATTGTAATGGTAATAGTTTAGAACTGGAGATGAGTCAGTTTAGATTAGACATAAGGAAGAAGTTTTTTTACAATGAAGGTGGTGCAACATTGGAACGGGTTGCCAAGAAAAGTTGTAGGTGTCCTATCCCTAGAAAAATTCAAAGTTGTGTTGGACAGGGCTCTGAGCAACCCAATCTGGTTGAAGATGTCGCTGTTCATTGAGGGGGGTTGGACTAGATGACCTTTAAAGGTCCATTCCCACCCAAACCCCTCTATGATCAGCGTTCATCCCAGTAAAGGACAACACAGGGTGTGGCCTAGGTCCTGGTGGCCCGAAGATCTCTTGCACTTAGCAGTTTAGACATATCCTGAAGATCACACCTGTGCCTGAGGCACCCTGACAGCTGTTCCTTCACTGGCATAACCATCTGTCTTAGAGTGGAATCAGGTATCCTGGTTTTTCCATATATATTGCAACTCAGAAGTGTGCCAACACGATATATCAACTTCCACATGTATACTGAGCCTTAAAAAGAGAGTTTCTTTCCTTTTTTCCCCATCTCACTGCTGAGTTGTTTCCTGTTCCGTGCAAGGGATTCAGTCCCTACCATGTGCTCATCCCCTTCCTTTAGCATATTTTAGACAGGGACCGTTGCCTTGTCTCCCTTTGGCAGGCTGCTCTTGCTGATTTGTTGTTACTGCCCTCTTGGGATGGCCCAGGCTCCAGTCATGAATTCTATCTTCCCCAGCTGTGCTCTGACTAGGTGAAAGAGGAAGGGCTTATATCTTAGGCTATGCCCTAGATATATTGCCACTGTCTAAATTCTACATATTGCCTCGCTGGCTGCAGCACTCCTGCGCGTGTAAGTGATTTCCCCTGTTTGCCTGGGCACTTTGTACTGCTCTGCATGACTCATTACTCCTGCTGCAGGACTGCCTGCAGCAGTAGTCTACAAATCAGGAATTACAACTGGAAGCAGAGTGATAGTAAGAGATATAAAGGAGTGTCGTAAGAAATGCAGGTTTTTTTAAACTGTATTTGCAGTTGTGTGTCTGGAGGCAAGAGAGAAGTTGCTGTAACAAACAATTTGGGAATGAAGCCCATGGTCTCTAGTAATGACTGAATCCTAATAGGCCAGGTGCAATAGAGATAGCACTTGGAAGCAGGAATATATGGGTTACAATCTGTGTAGCTATTTATACAAGTTAAAAAGGTGGGGGTGAAATGATATCCCTTCAGCAATATAATGAATAGTCATATAAAGGTCCAAGAAATAAATGTTGAAAATGCTTCATCCAAAGACCAGAAGCATTTCTCCTCCCAGGGAGTTTCCTAGGGAGTATTTTCAAACTGTGCAAATAAAATTAGTCTGTATGGAGACATCGTAGCTTGAACCTCCGTTTGGGAGGCTGATACATTGCAAACTGTTACATAGCAGTGTCTCAGTATATCAGATAAATGCCTGATCAGCATCTATGCCTTGTGCACAGCTACTTCATGCTGTCAACAAACGGACTCAGGACTTGTAGAGGCTTTTACACTTCTTTCTTTTTTTTTTTTTTTTTCCCTAACCAAGAAGAAAAAATATGAGGGGTTCATTCCTCATTTTCAAAGGGTCCTCATGGTCTAGTTACAATTCAATTAAATGGCAGTCTATGCAGAATAAATTACTGCTATATACTTATATTTAGACTTTTCAGTTTGAAACCTCACCAAGGGACAAAAAAGTCTTAGGAATTTTGAAAATTTTCATGCAGGTACATTAAGGTGTCCAGTTGTACAATCCTTCCTCATGTTGTAGAGTTTTGACTGTGAAATCATTGAATTGCAAAATGGCAATAATACTCCTATTTTCCTTCCAGCTTTTAATTTAGCTAATTACTTATGTAATATCAGCTGTGTAAATGAGTATATACTTTTTGGTTTAGGAAACAAGCTAAATCAACAAGAACTGAATGCATATATAACATTAATGGGACAGATAAATATTAATATTTATTAAAAATATCACAATATCTTAAAATTGATATGATTTCACTGGATCACCATCTTGCACCAAAAAACCCCAGAAATGTTCCCAGCCCCAGCATAGTAATATCTTAATTGTAATACATTCTTTTCTGAGCATCCCTTCCTCCCAAGACAGTGCTGTGCTCTCACCAGGCTTCCTCTGATATTCTCTTCAGCTTCAGGAAAAAACAGTAATTAATGGGAATGCCTGAGTGTTGTACAGCTAAGCACTAAACAAGACTGCTTCTTCTCATCTCTGCCAGTTGCTTGCTCTCTGATCTTCAGCAATTATTCAGACTGATTGTGGGTAAAATTACATGCTACGAAAATTATGATATGTACATCTACTGTTTCAAAATAGATTAACTCAATTAAAATCTGCGCTTCCATGGGACTCTCAAGATCTTTGGTCTGAACAAAGGTCTGCTAAAGCTAATTAAGGACATTAAGGTGAAATTCGCTTTGCAGGAACCATTATCTCTACTAGAAGACCTTTCAAAGTGTCTATACTTTGAAAAATGCTAGGAAAAAAGTTTTTTAAAGTGTTGATTTAAAGGTAGGTCTATGCTTTTTCTGTTATGGTGATACTAGCTGCAGGTTGTCAGGGGAGGAGAATCTTTGTTAGAAATACTTCTGTGTTAAAAATAATGACATATATTCTCAATAAATAAAACTTGTCTACTTTTATAAAGCTGTGTCAGTTCATCTAAAAAAATTACATCACCAACTAAAAAGTCACAACACTTAGCAGTAGAGTTTTCTGTATTTCTTGTTGTAAATCTTAATGTAAACACAATTATACTGAGGAAAGAAAGATATTTGCCAGCTCATTTTAGTGGTTGGATATGTTACATGTTACAATGCCTTATGGTGTGTTTAACTTAGGATTCTCTCTTCTTACAAAATATATTTTTCTAATCTAACTAAGCCAATGATCTTTCATTTCCTTTCATTTCTCTTTTACTTTCCTGACATTGTCCTGATTTATTTAGATTTGTGTAATTTTTATTGCAGTTATGCTTCTGAGACTTTTACAGCGCTGGTCCTTTGCTGAAATCACAATATATCAAGAAGTTGATGGCCTCTCAAACAAACTTCTAGATTGAAAGATTTTCTGTGCAAAAGTTAGTTAGTTAAAATGTTTCAACAGATCAATGCTCTGGCAGTGAAGAAAGTTTCAACTATAGAGGGATTTACCGATCAAAAGGAAAAGCCACACATTGTTCAGAGTAAAACAAGAGTTCTTGGAAGAGAAAAACTTACTTCTCACTCCAGTAAGCAAGTTGGCAGGTGCATTCAGCACAAGCATAAATTTCCTGCAGGCCTTAAAAAACAGCTCATATGGCAGACATCTCATCAGTGCATTTGGGAGACCCTAAATACGCATAAATTTGTGGCATGTGAGATGATAATGAAGAAATGCAATCGAGCTTTCACACCCTTCAGTCTGGCAAGTATCCTGTTAAGAAACGAGTGAGCACACTTGCTCAGTGACATACAGAGGGGACCTCCCACGGAATCTCATTGAACTCCTCTTGATTTTGTGAGGGGACCTGACAATTAGTTTCAACCCCACCCTCAGATTTAATGAAAAAGGTGATTTTTACCTGGTGGTTTTAGGGGATGCACTTAAAAGTTTTTCTCCCTTACCTCATGCCAAGCCTTCAGGCATCCACTGAGTCCCTGGCAAGAGCTGTGCTGTATTCCCAACTTGGCAACTCCCATGCAGGTTGCACTTCCTCCTTGCACAAGGTTTTGCAGGAAGGAGTAGGTGGGAGCCAGGGCTGGATTTACAGCTAAGTTTCAAGAGGGAACATTGTTACTAGCTAATAGATGCGTAAACATTTTCATCTTCTATTGTCTTTCATTTTGTCTTAATAGTATAATAGATAAAAATTGCAACAAAAATTCCATAGTTAATTGCCTTAAGACAAGTTTAAAAATATTATTTATTATATTGGTGCTATAGTCATTATGATTTTTATGCAAGGCTATGTATAGAGGAGATAAGCAGTATCTTTGTAAACAAAGTATTCATAACCATAAACTCATAATGCAAGAAAAAAGAGGAGAAAAAGAGGAAAATAATACTTTTTGGTGAAGATCTAGTTTGGTCCAAAACATAAAATTTCTTGTTTAACTCCAGAGAAGAACTTGTGTGACTTTTGCTTTTGTCCAATAATATCAGTTGGCTAATAAAATATTATTTCTCTCTATAACCCCAGCTCAAAGTTTTTGTGCAAGAGAAGTAAAACAGAAGTATTATAAAATAATACAGCCAGTTTTGCTGTTGCATGAGTCAATTTATGGACAGCATAGCTACAATAAAAGTGGAAAGAGAAGGTGTTTGTGTTGCATTTAGATGTACAGCAGAAGCACTAAGCAGCTTTTGCAGGGCAAGCAGAATCTCCTTTCCATCCACTAGATAGAGCTAGGGGACTTTGAGTGTGGGTGCAAGGCTTGGCATGGCACACCTGTGGCTTCTGCCAGGAGCCTTGGTGCCCCCTGCACTGCTATGAAAATGCAAACACACACATTTACACACTTAGGGTTGTTTCCTTGTTTGAAAGCTCATTTTGTATCATGTGTTGAATGACATGTTGGGGGCAGTGACATAAAAAGTGGTATTTTCCTTCTTTTATCCTTTTAAATATTTTTTGTTTGGAGGATACAGTTTATATATGTTACCTTTCTTCATATTAATAGGGGTATTACAGCTCAAATCTTACATCAGACACACTTATTTGCATTATCTGAAAAAAAAACCTAGAAAAAGAGGTAATTTAACCGTTGAAATACACATATTTTGAAATTTAATATCTCTCATTTTTAGACCTTAGTGCCATGTCAGTAAGCAAATATTTTTCAAAAACATCAAATGAAACATTGTATTCTGAGATTCTGTGGGGTTTGGTGTTTCAGGTTTGTCTGTTGGTTGTTTTCTTGCTTGTTTTTGTTTTGTTTTCCCTTGTCAGTTTTCTTCTCTTCCTTAGGCAAGAATAGCATAAGATTGAATTGGGATCAAATGAGTAAAGCCCCATAGATATGGACTCCAAAAAGTGTAGCTTCTCTAATGATGCAACCAGAGCTAGGGAAATAGATTTTCATTGATTTTTTTATGCCATCTTAAGAAGTTGGGCTTTTTAAAAAATACCATTTGCCATTGCATTTAATTGAATTAAATAGAATGGTTCAAACTGCTCTATTTTGAAATTGTGCCTGTCTCTTATATTCAAAAAGTGCTTTCCCAAAAGTTGCTAAATTTGCAAAGGCAAACGCTGGCACAATATAATTGCAATTAAGCAATCCATCTCTCTCAGAGAGGGCTGAGGCTGCAGGAGGCAGATTGAGGTGAGGCCCTGCCTGCAGTCTGCTGGCCTCCTCTTTGGCTCCAAATTAGAAAAGCTTTCAGCAAGGCCATGAGAGCAACTGGGGACAGACAGAACAAAACGCGGGCGTTTGAGGGAAAATAATCAGCAGAATGTTCTGAAACATGGGAAATGGAACGAGAAAATTGAATATTCCTGTTTAGCTGTATTTATCGGGGATTTCCCCCCCTCCTTTGGGTTCATTGCTTGTGTTTTACAGAAAAAGTGCATTCAAACGCTGGAGTGGGGAAGGATGGAAAGGGTAGGCATGTAAAGGCAAGGGGGCTACACCCTCTATCTGTGGGTAAGAAGAGGGGAGGAAGGGATAGATGAGAAACTTTCCCCTGAGAAACAATACTGAGTGATTAAGGAATCCAAGTTCCCTCTCCAGAATCCCATCATCCTGTATTAGAAGTTTTTTCTTCCTTGTCTTTTGACCGGGTTACTCTGGTTATCTTGCTTGCTCCAGGGATGATGCTTCTGTAAACAAACTTGACAGGCTTTAAAGCAAGAGTTACAGCACATGGAGTGCAAAATGTTGAGGATGACAAAAGCAGATTCTAAATTAGGATGGATGTCCATCTCTTTCCAATCTCTTCAGTGAAAAAGAGGAATGAACAATTCATATTTCCCATAGTAGGTTCTGCACATTGTACACTATTTTTGGTGATCATAAAAGAAAAACTGTATTCCACTGCTATGCAGTAGAATTGTGGTCTCTTGCTGATAAAAGGAGAGAGCTTAATTGTGTTGTTCCTTAAAAACACATATGTTTTCTAGGTGTTTTCAAGTACAGCCTCACTCCTTGCATATGGTTAACTTGGAGATAGAGCCGGATAATGACAAATAGCCACTAAAGTTTTCTATTCTCAGATCAGTGTTTCTCAAACTGAAATTTTTGCAAGAATCGCATTAATGAATGTGTCAGAAAAGTTGAATCTCAAACATGTTTCTGTTCCTCGTGATATCACATTATGCCTTCAATCCAGGGAGTTTATGTACCACTTTATCAGTGTCTTTATTCACTGAAGTCCATCCACAAACCCCAGCACAGGAATGGAATTAATGTTAGTATTATATAAATCTTTCCCCCTCTATTCCTCCTGAGGGTTTACCAACATAAATTCCCTTTTTTAGCAAAATCCTTCTCTTGAAAAAACCATGTGTAGAAACACACACACGCACACATTAACTTCTGACACATCACAGAAATTACTTGAACCAAAAAGCACAGTATTTAACTATAGGGCTGAGTATTTAACCTTCAGGTTGGCAGGTAGAACAGTGATGCAGGGTCTCTGCCTAAGGAAATTTACATCAGATCTTCTGCTAACACACATATTTCTCATGTGAGCGGAGCAATAGTTTCCCATGTTAATTTACTGACATGATAAACCCTTCTAGGAGCCCATGTGTACTTATCTGTGTTTTGGTTCTCAGTATTCCATGAACATACCAACTGCAGACTGAACTGCTACTGCCAAGATCAAAGACAGTCATTCCACTCCTTGGTGGCTGAGACAGAGATGCTCTTTTCAGTGAATGAGTTTGGTATTCATTTGTATCATTTTCATCCAACTTTTTCACAGACTTAGCCCAGTATACTCAGTGATGTATCCTCAGTGAGACTGCTGAACATTCAAATTCTTCTGGTCCCAATTTCTCCACATTTAGCCAGATATAAAAGACTTTGTTTATTAGTTCTAAATCAGAAAAGTGTGTCCTATGTTCTGTCAGGCTTACCATTATGTAGACACACTGGAAATTTGACTTTATTCTATTTTCTTTCATAAATATTCCAATATGCCTTCAGACATTTTTTCATATTTTTCCAGTTTTCTGATTTGAAGATCAGTATAATCACAGTTTACTAAATTATGTGACTCAGGGGACATGCTTGTGTACTGTGGAAGAAAGCAGCAGTGGAAAGAGTATTAATTTGACATATAATATATTTTATTTTGCCAAGGTGTTTGCTCAAGCTGAGTAATATTTTTTCACCTCTATGTTTTTTCTCCTGTTTAGTACTACTTTCCTTTAGGTTTAAATTAATTGTGACTTCTCTTTAAAAACTCAGGTATATGGGAATCAGTAACTCCCAGAATTCAGACTGAGCTGGTTTGAGTAATTCTTTTCTCCATTGAACTAATTCTGCTGGACATTACCTTCACTGAAATTGAGGCATGTGGCTGGACTCTGTCAGTCTTGGTCCTTCCTGTGTGAAGATCCTTCCTGTATCAGCAATCTCATTTTACATTAAGTGTACAAAATATGTGTCTACTTCTAACATAGTTGTCCTGGTTCCTAGTCCTTAGGATCTTCATGCATCTGACCTGTTCTGAAAGTACTGACTTTAGGTTCAGCATTAAGTGGATTGTACTCCAGTGTACTTATTTTCTCTCCATTCACAATAAAGAGCTCTCACAAAGTCTAGCTCAAATTCAGACATTCATACTGTAGACAGCTTCATTTGGATAGATTAGTCCTGCTAGTCTAATCTACCTGTATATATTATGTCTTATCTATGTGACAAGAATAATGCTGTTACACTCAATTGCTGAAACCAGTATGTAAAAACTCTGTCAGTAGTATTTCAGCTCCAGCAAACTCTATTTAGCACTTGTTCATTACTGAATTATCCAGTGCACAGGTAAGACACCATAGCTTTCCTTGTGAAGCCAAATGTATTCGGACTGGAGACCTGATATTTGGATCAATAATGGCAATTCAAATAAAAAGTGTGTTTCTTTTTAGATTACATATGTCCTATTCAATTATCCTCTACTGAGTGTTGCTGCAAAAATGTCAGACAAGACATTAACAAGACAATAAGCCTCAAAATCACCCTGTTTTCCAAATACTCAAATTTTTCAGCTAGAAAAGTCACTCCAGGGCACTTTTCTTCATTAGTCTTTGTCCAGAAACTTAGTCTTAATATTTACAACAATTTGCAGCATCATAAAATAGATTAATCTTCATTAACGTGCACTTTGGTTTGCTTATGTGTGTCTTTTCTGTGGTAGTTCATGAACAATAAATATATCTTGGCTTTTTCAGGAAGTGAAAAAGTTATTGCGTAGAAAAAATGCAAAAGAAGTTTTTGTCTTCCACCACATCTTCTTCTGATTTTTCTTAATACTTCCCATGCTGATAAATGTGGATACACTCAGTTCAGTCAAAGAAAGACCAGAGATAACTATTTGGGAAACTTAGACTTCTAGACTGCTGTTATGTCTTCCTGTAGCTGTTGTTTATAATAGTAAGCTACTGTTTGTAACACTTGTCCTTCAAGGAATGATATTTCCGACTCACCAATGAAGTGAGAGATGTTCCTTTGTATCCAATCATAATTCACTGCAGCGAACCGTGTTATGAAAGGCACAGGATTTGTATTAAATTCCCCTTTTTTGCCCTGCTACCTTCTGAGAGTTGGAATCTTTCTTTCTCGTGCCTGGCTCAACAGTGACAGATAAACACAAACTTAAAGATCTATATTTACTTTTAAATGTCTAGAACACGAAGCAAACTGCCAAAGCGTGATGTGGAATTCAGCCTTTTTTCCCTTTAAAACAAAACCCAGCAGAGGTATCCAAGTAGCCCCGCTAGTTTAAGTCATGGTGCTCACAACACCACGGTAGCACAGGTTGGAATTCCCAGTTAAAACCATCAGAGTTTGCTCTCAGTGTGTTCCAGCTCTGTTTTCTTCTGATGTGCTTGGGGAAGAAGTAGTCCAGTTAACCCTGTAATTCCAGAATGCCTGAGTATGCCTCAAAGTATCACTATAAATATGCAGTGCTTCACCCATGAGGCGTGAGTGTAATGTTTCTCTCACACACATGAAAGATGCATTACAACTTCTGAAGGTCTTATTTTTTTAAGGCGGCTGAAATGTACACTTCATAGAGATAACGTGCTTTATTTGCTCTGTCAAGATTCATTTCAATTTTTTAATTCAAACAAGGGAACTTTTAGAGCTCAGCATTCTGTTGTGCCTGGGTGAAGCAAGGATGAGGAAGGTAAATGATGCAGAGGGTAGGCTGGGGGCAAGCTGTGCTATGAATTATGCTTGTCAAGTGTTGGAATATCATTGCCATAAAATGGACAGTAAATTGACTGTCCATATTTATTAAGACAAAGAGAAAGTGTTTTGGAAATGACAGCTTCCAAAGGTGCAGTGCTCTTCTCCCAAAAATGGAAGTACAAAGTAGCTCAGGAGTGCAGAACTTGCTGAAAATCCTCCCGTGGCCTGTGCATAGGAGGAAAGTGCACACACAACTTATTCTTTTAAAATGCCATGAAAGTATTTTTTTCTTTTCACAGTCCCTGTGAGCCAACAATAGCTGTTGCTATAAATTATGAACCAAAAGCCTTAAAAGAACTCACTTTAGTGATTGGCTTGAGTGCAAACAGAAGAGAGAGATGTAGGATTCAGGAAGATTAATTTCCACTTTTTCTTCTGACCAAGACTACTTTGCTTTCAATGCGTAAATTTTACGCTTTCTATTCCTGAGTAATTCTGGAACATCAGTTTCCAGATACACACTTTATTGAATAACAAAAAAACCTTGCAAAACAATGTAGCAGTATATAATGCCATTTACAACTTATTAAAGTAAAATTTGATTTAAAAATAATTTCTGTTGTGTTAAAATCAGGTTAATAGCTATATTTTTGGTAGGTGTTTTTTTCATTATGTATTTTTCTTTTATTTGCTACAGTGGTAATTCTAGGGAGGAGTGGATTTTGTTGACTTTTGTACAGCTCAACATGAGCTATACAAACAACTTGAAGCATTTTGCATGCATATGTTTATGTATAGCATATATGAATTTCCTTAGTTTCCTTTTCATTTTCAGTAACTATTTCTCTGCAGGCCTTTCAAGCAGTTTAAATGTTTTGGAGAAGAAATTGATATGTTTGATTTTAATAATTGATTCTATGATTTATTAAATTGCAAAATAGATCCAATTATTTAGTATTATATGCTACTATTTCTGTTGATACGGAAATACAATCAGTGAAAGGCTAATCAAAATGATAATCAATTTTGATTACACCATACCTCCTGCTGGCTTCAAGAAAAGGCATTTGCACAATTCTTTATTTTTCTGATGTACACATTTGTGTCTGAGAAAACTACAAAAATATTTCTTTGGAAATCTTCTGAAATGGCTTCTAAAACTCTCATCTGTAAAACCTTTATCCTGGTGATATCCTGATGCCACAATCTAATTTGATGGGATCATCAGTATGTGTTATGAACATTATATATTTCATAAATTCTAGTTTGATTTTTCAAAAAAATCACTGAAGTTGAGATTCTGGAAGAACTAAAAAAATTATGAAAGAAATGTAGCTTGCTCAAGAAACAGAAAAACAGAAGAGACATTTTTAACTACAGAACCTTTAGGGAAGAATAAGAATGTCAGCATGAGAGACTTTACTGTGATTTGGAAGAGGAAGTGAGGTTTCTTTTTCCGGTGTTTAAAAATAATACTTGAGAACTCTGTGAAGACATTCAGTTGTTTTGTCTACTGTTAGTTATCACTGAAAGCTGAGTTCAAACCTCCTCATAGAAGTACTGGGGATAAGAAATGTAACAAATTTATTGAAATTTTTTATCTTGATAAACACTTAAAGCAACTGTATAGCATCAGTGTCTGCAATGGCAAGGATCTGAATGAGACGGTTAAGGAGAGGTCTTTCCACCCTGTGCTCCTTAGGAAGCAGATGCATGTGTCAGTGACACTAAAAAAATAAAAATACAACATTTCAGCCTGTTGTAAACTTCCTTTCTTAACAAGGTCTGTCCTAATTTCAGCTGTTTTAGCATACTCATCAACAAGTCTTTTCAAAGGCAACTGGTTTTTTTCAACACAAATAACCCCTCTGTCTTCCCAGGCCTATTTTTATAGTGCACATACTGTTCAGTTCTTATGCAGATCATGACAGAGGAGAACACATTTATTCTACTTGTTCATATTATTTATCACAATATCACAGGAGCTGCGTGACATGGATGATAAAACAGTCTGCATAGCTCAGAGCAGAGCCAATTTGGAAAGCAGACTTGGTTCCAGTTGATCTGCGTGTCTGGGATTTCAGAGTGGACTTTTCTCAGCCTGCTCTCCATGGTGTGGCTCTGCTATGCACTTCTGCCAGCATGACTCACATTAACTTTCCAGTCAGCCAACTCAGACAGTTCATTCTGCTAAAAAAAACTGATGCAGAAAAATAAAATTTCCTTCAGTAGGGCCAGTAAGATGTAGCCATGTGCCTGACTGCATAGAGGCTTGTACTGACACAAGCAAGACTGGGAACTTGTGGCCAAGAGTAAGGTGGGATTAGGTTGGCTTAAACTACTTTAAGCTTTCTGCAGAACAGCCAGCTGATCTTAAAGGAACCAATTTTTTAGGCATAGTACTCCATTTTTATTCTGACACTTTATTTTCACCTTTTTGTTGCTACAAAGGTGCTGAAGTAGTTTGCAGCATTTTGGTACTGAATTTACCAGAGAGACTGCAGATATGCCACAGATAATACTGCCCATAGTTCCAGTGCAGTTTATTCAGCTTTCTGTCAGTGGAAGCTATATCCAGATTCATCAGCAGCTGTCATGCATATAAAGAATAATAAAAAACTCGGCCTTGAAATTTAATTTTATCCTTTTGCCTTTTTTTTTTCTATTTTAATCAGAATACAAATCTCAGATTGAGGGGTGAACTGATGAATATCTCTCATGTGTATGAATACATCAGCAATTCTACAATTCTCACTCTGTAGGAGGTACTATGCAGAATCCAGATGTCAAAATACAAAGAAACTTGTCATTTACCTTATCCATAAGCCAGAAGTACAATTGCTTCTAGAAGCCCCTTTACAAGAAAACTTTATCCAGTTGTGCATTTTTCAACTGTTTGGTTTTACACCTCAAAGTATAATGAAACATCCAACTCTTTTCACATCTGAATGTAAGCAGAATACCAAACCTTTTTATCTTGCTCTAATATTAACTAACTAATGATAGTATTTTAGATTGTAAGGAAGGATGGTGTTTATAACTCAGATTTTTCAGCACCTCAGGCAATGAATAGGTCTTTTATCTAGGGTTGAAGTGCTGCAGAACTAAACGGGTAAGAGAAATAAATTAATTACAGATACATTTTTCCCTATGAATGACTGTCAAAACCAGACTGTGTCCAAAATAAAAGCAAACATTCTTATTAATTACTTAGTAGAAATGTTGGATGTTACTGCTTAAAAAGCCCCTCAAGTTTGAATGTTTATTTTGTATTTATTAAAGACTAAATTTATGTTTTAAGAGACAATGTCTAATTATTCAATAACTATTGAATATCCCCACAATATTTAGTATCTGGGATGTCAATAGAGATCTCTTTGTTTCTCTGTTCTGGAAGCACTGTGAAACTTTGTTCCCATGACAGTTTGTTGTATTAGGGATGATTCAGGGCATAAGTTTTCCATGTAAATTTTGATCTTTTTAGTTTTTTCTAAAATTTATTTATCTTGCTCAGCTTTTTGATTCTTCTGTCTGATAAATATTCTGAAAATTCTTCACAAATATTTGATTGTAGAGTGAGAAACATGGTTCAGATTTTTCTTCTCACTAATGTCTCTGTTGGGCTGCCTCTGTGCCCTGTTGCAGCAATCTGTTCTTCCTAGGGAAAGCTGAAGATTTGCTGTATTTTGCTGTAAATACCCTCTCTACAGATGAACCTGCCTACTCCACGTGGTGGTTACCATTGCATCTCCATGTAGCACTGGATAACCAAACTTGCCTGTTTGAAATCATACTCAGCAATAAAGTACTGACATTCAAAAATAAAAAGAAAAACCCATTCTGTGCTTGCAGAAGCCAGAATAGCCCCAAACCTTTTAGCTCCTTTGTAAATGAACACTGAATAGAAGGTGGAAATTGTGGTACAATTTCCATAAACTGAAAAAATAATAACTACTAAACATATGGACTCGTGCTCTTTGCAAAACATACAGTATAATTTTATCAAATTGCTCTCCCTAGCAATGGAGTTATAAGTTCTGTTTTCTAGAGCATAATAGCCTTCATATTCCACTGTATTTAACCTTGCTACTGCTGGGCCATTTCAGCTAAGAACTTTTATTTATTTATGGACACAAGCATGGTCCTGTATCAGCCTCTGTGGGTCTCAGGCCTCTGAATCAGTGTAGAGATAGATCATATGTGTCATGGGGAAAACCTGCTCACCTCATGTGGTTTAAATCAAATAAGGATTAAAGGTTTATTGATTTATTAATGACAGAGTTAACTGGCAGCCAGTGAATGGAAATCAATGAACTGAATCTATACATTCAGGATCAATATTGGTGGCACAATATAAAGGTATCATGCATGAATATCATGCACACACACATAGAGGATGTATTTTTATATAGGTAGTTTACAAAGCTTTTTATTTAAGAGGTGAGGCTGGATATTCTTCCTTTGTGCATTTACACTTGAGCCCGTAACTTGATACATATTTAATTTTCTGTGGATTTGGACTTGCTTGTGCAGTGTGTTTTATGAATGCTGATTTCAAGAAGCAAATAACAGACATGATCCTCCTGTGAAAAAATATTAGGGTGCAAGGTAAACTACAAAAAAAGGATAGAGCTGGTCTTGAAGGAACACTCAGCTGGTCTGAGAAACAGCAAAGAGATAAACTGTGATCTGTTTGTGTGTTTTGGAGGCAGGTATAAAACTAAGGGGAAGAGCAGAGGTTTTTATGTTCTGCATGTCTAACTTTGCTACCAGTTGGACATGAGACATTTTCTTTTCTCTGCATTTTAAATTCAATTTTCCTGTTATCCATTGCTATAACTCCCACATTTGGATGTGTTGGAGAGATTTGTACTTGAATACAAATCAGAACACATGCTGCATATGCTTGTGCAAAATGGAAATCAGTATGTAAGTTTTTTTTCCTGTATAATTTTCGAGCAGTATAAAAACTTTTGAAAGAATATATACATTTGAGGAACTGGAGGAAAAAAAATGGAAATACAAAAAGGCTGTATGATTTCATTGAGAGTCTCCTAATTTTTAAATATATTGACGAATCATGTTGGAGGAGGGATCTTTATTATTAATTCAGTCTGAAATATCTGCTAAATTTAACTAATTGCTAAATTGCTAAATTTAAAAGTGTTTTGTGCAAGGTGTGTTAAAATTCATGCATATGATCCTTCTGATTGGTATTTTAACCCTAATTTGCATTTTACATTTTAATAGACCATAATTAATACTTCTCAGAATTTTGTGGAGGGCTGAGATGTGATTAGAAGTCTTTTGATTGACACAGTAAAATTGTCTGAGTTGGGGAAAAGAAACTACACTAAGGAAAATTGATTATTTATTAGTTACTTTATGGAAAAGAAATTTTAGCAGGATTTCCATAAGACATTTACTTCCAGTAGTTGCACCATATCTGAGTGTTTCCCCTGGATAAAGGGCTCATTCACAAGTTATCCAGGGGCTGTCAAAGTTTATTCTAGTTACAGGAACTTGTAAATCTTCTCAAACGTAGAGAGACTCATCCTTGCTCTTTAAGCTATGACCTTATCTACTTGCCAGTCTTTTCCAAATCCCCATTGAGTCCTGCTGTGTCCTTTAACATCTGGGTCACTCATTCCAGACATCTGAAAAAGCTTGGAGTGCCACTGTGAAAATAAAAAAAATAAAAGCTTTTCTTAGCTGAGAGCAGAAGGCAATGAACGAGTCCTTGTAGTCTAGGGAAATAAATCAAAGTGCTTCACCTGGAAGAAAAGAGCTTTAATTTAGCTGCAGCACTTAGCACATTTTATCATTTATTTTCCTCAACTCCTTCATAAAACACATGTTCTATTTTAATTTAAAAAGGTAGATTGTCATTACTAGCCAGAACATTTGTCTTTGCAGGCTTCCTTCGAGTTCACTGAGAAAAAGCATTTGAGTACAAAATGCAATTTTGTTTCACACATCCGGCAGTGGCCTCATTTTCCAACCGACAGTAAAAGTCATATGGTCCCATTAGCTCCAGTAAATAAAAAGTGGCCCTATATTCCTCTAGAGACACAGTGCTGCCATAGAAGGACCCCAATGCAAACAGCAGTACTTTTCCACCAGCTGAAAATGTGTAACAAGAAATAAAGTGGCCATTATGTTCTAAGGCCATAAAAGCAGGTGCAACTTAGCAAAGCCAAGCACCTAACTGCACTGTCCGTGCTACTGCGACATTCCCAAAGCAAATACAAGAGCAAATATTGCATGGATCCATGGTAGGTGAATGGACGTGTCCAGTAACCTGTGGTGCCACTTTGACTTTGCACAGAAAGTCAGCATGACTCCAGTATTCCAGTTCCAGAGGAATTCCCACTGAAATCCTCTCTAATCCAACCTGCAGAGTGAGGTGAAAGAAGCAGACCAATGAAGTTAATGGTATTTGTCTGATTGTAACCCCTAAAACTCACTACAGAGCCATCTGAAGAAACTCCAGAGTTTTATTTTAGCAGAGTCTTTATAACAGATGCAGTTCTTACATATGACAGATTTTCATATATATAATTTTTGTGTGGAATAATAATAATAAATAATAAATTCCAAACAATGAGTAATAATAACCACAACAGTAACAACAACAAAAAATTAAAGCTACTCAGAAACATTCTGGAATCAGACAAAAAATGTTCTTCCTTTTTATGCAGACAGTGTAAGGTTTCTTTAGAGTGCCTTGCAGGCTGCATTTTCTCTCTTCTCTCAGGAATGCCATGTATTAGAACACTGATAAAATCGCTGCTTTCTACCATTACAAAAGCAGCTGTGTCCCATGAAGTGGAGCTGTAGTGAACTGTGCCTGTGCTGGGATTCAAGAACCCTCTCTTTTCTGTTCAGTCCCTTTCTTACTCTGCTTTTGCCTACCAGCATATTTAGTATCTGATAGCAATATATTCTAAGAAAATGTTGTACAAAACCACTCCTGGATAATATTTATTTTATCTCAAAAATACCTTTCTCCTAGTAACAGGTAAAGCCCAAACCCAGTATTTATGATTGGAAATATCCCAATTTGGAGTTGAAATACAGAAATATACCTAAGTATACTGACTATCAAACACAGGTAGGGAGTGACCAAAAACCCCCTTATTTTTGTCTCTATTAACAAAAACTGATGAACATCTGTACCGAGTAAAGGCCTTTACAATTAGAAGTCTAAAGAAAGGATGTGGAAAGCATTAGGAAAAGGATATAAAAAATGTTTCCTGTAGGAGCAGGTATTATAAACAAATGTTTGCACTGAAATATGAAAGTATAAATTGCAGAAGAAGATCAACTGAGGAGCAAGATGGATTCCAGGATATAAGTTAGTGCAGGCTGTAGACAGCTATGATACCCATGAAAATCCAGGAAATCTTCCAAGTCAGCCCCCTGAAGAACTCTCAAATAAAGTACTTTTGCCTATGCAGCAACCACCAGGTGAGGCCTGGAATTACTTTCCTCCTTTTCCTTCTTTCTTTTCAGCCAGTGGATAAAAGGAGATTGCACCCTGTACAATATTGGAGTGAGCAGGGCTCCACTAACTGCTAAGAAAATGCAATGTTTGGTTAAAAATTCATTCCTTATGGAAAGGAAATATTTTCAATGGAATTATAATAGGTCCTAATGTGTCCCAGGATATTTGATCTGTCATAAAGAAAGGTTTTAAACTTTGAAAAAATACAGCTTTGTGGAGTCTGAATGTCAGTCAGGGCTACACAGGATCAATTTATTGCAAGAGTGATGAGAGGTTTTTGATGATATTGATGTGAAGTAGAGCACACAGACAAAAGAGAAAACAACTGTCTTTTCCTAATGGTAACACTGGGCTTTGAAATTAGGCACAGCAGGTAGAGAGAGATCCCATACAGATTTCAAAAGAGGATGCATGTCCTGGTACTAACTCACTTCAGGTTGCCACGGAGGTGAAAAATCACTATGTTTAACATTAACTTGAGCTAACAAAGACAGAGCTATGAGGCAGCACAGCTATTAATGCTGAGCTGCTGTGCAGCATTTAACAAACCTAAAGCATACAAACAACAGCAACCAGCCCTCTGCATTTTCATCTAGTTGTTGTCAGTACAAAGGGGCTTCTGTTTTGCTGCTATGCATCCACAGAGCAGGGCTCTCATTTAAACTAAAAATTAAGGCCCTTATTAAAATTATCTTTTTTTAAATCAACAGACTCTAATTTCTAACTTAAACTTTAAATAAAATGGAGGAACAAGCCTAAATAAACCCCTCTAAAGTTACAATGATGTGTTAGATCTCCCATGCTTCTAGTGTTGTTTCAGCTGAAAACTGGTTTTGCACCTAGCAAAAGACTAACGGGGAGATGGCCCATCATAATGCCTTTGATTGTGTTTAATTTTTGTTGGAAAAGTTACATCTTTCTGCATGCCCAAATCCTTTTTTTAAAATAGCATGCTAAATTAAATTCTCTTTAGTTTTATATGAGAAAATTTTACTGAAGCAGTCAGTTCTCTAGCAAGACAGAACTGTTTATGGAGATGGACAAGGATAATGAAAAATAAGATCATGCACATAAATCATTGTCATTAGGGATTAAATAGGATGTGTAATGACCTGTGCAGGTATTAGAAATGCAAGCTGATACTATGTGAGTCAAGTTGATTGATCCTTGCAGACAAAAATATTCAAGTTTAGAAAAGTATTAATTGCCAATGAGACTTAAGGCACAAAAACTCTAGTGTAAGTCTGGAAGGTAAACATATAGGACATAAAGCTTAACAACACATTTCAAGTATTTGTGAGAAGAAAATGAAGATGTATGAATTGCTTAAAGGGCTCTTTCAAGCTTGATTGGCCAGAAGTGAAAGGAGCAAAAGGATGACAGGAGAAATTGGACTGGTATTTATTCATGATGGTTTCTTGTTCAAAACATGCCAATATCAGGAAACGAAAGTAGTTATGCTAAGTGGGACATTCCATGTAAGGAGATGGAAATAAGTGTTCTTTCCTGGTAGGATACTGCAGGAGAAGGAGCTCAGAAGTTTCACTCTGCTATTTTTACATCGTTTGAGACAAACACCTGGAAATGTCAAGAGGTGGTATTAGACCAAAAATAATTGAAAGAAAAGCTGGAGATACAGTTAGGTCTCTGTCAAAAAAATGTAGCAGCATGTTGAAGTTGCAGCTTAGCTAGAGGATAGCAGATCAGTTAGCCTGTGGAGGAAAAACCTTTCTGGTAAAGGTGTTCCCAAAACATTATCACCCTCTCCTTTAGCTCCTTCACCGCCCCGGGTTGTTCAAGAGCTCCCTATCCAGGCCATTGGGAAAGGTGCCAGTATTCAGAAAAATCAGATTTGTTCCTGAAGTAATTTAAAATGCTTACAGGCTGTGAACAATTGAACCTAATTTTTTGTTTTCACTGCAAAACAGCATTTAAGTAATGTCAGCAAAGGTCATTTGCTGGAATTAAGTCAGTTAAACGCCTTAAATGTTTTTTAATCTTTATTCTTAATGTCATGTGCTGACATGATAATGCTATAAAATGTCAGTGTGGGTTTTGTTAAATATATTGTAGAGAACAAAATCTGCCACCCATTCACACATGGTCTGGAACCAGCTATCCACTCTCTACATCAATCAGTCTATTGGAAATATGAATTTTGCAGATGGTGTGTGCTTTTACATTATGTTTATAGGACTATTCTGGAAATCAAATATGTTTGAAATCTGGGACTGCTTCTTGTTTTGATTTTTTTTTCCTGGCTTTCTTTTCATAGGTCATCTTGGCAGAATAATTTATTTGTTTCTACAGATAAATGAATTATTTTCTGCATACAAATATATCTTGGGAAACAGGTATTCAGCATGCTTGCTAGGCTAAGATGAAGGATAATGTTAGGCTTATGCTCTGAGAAGAAGAACTCTATTTCCATGTATCTGCACCCTGTCTAATTATATGATGGTCTCATGCTGTGGAAAGATGACTGGGGGTGAAATTATGGAAAACTGGGCAGTCATATTCACTTTCTAGCAGAAGTTATAACAGTACAGATGTTATACGGTGAAATGTGNGCTGTGGGAAGATGACTGGGGGTGAAATTATGGAATTTACATTCTATTCCACCATGATTCCCCAGCATGCAACCCAGCCTGCAACTCTAAGCACCTGCTGAGAGGGTTGGGACAGAGGGTGGAGCAGAGCTAAACACCACAGCCAGGCTCCGTGGTAATCCTTGCAGGGGAACTCGGTGTTTCCATGTAGCCAATAAACCAAAGTACCCATCAGCCAAGGGAGACAGGAGATGTCCTGCTGCTGAGCCCGCAACTGTGGTGAAATTGCTCCTCTCAGGTGAACTTGGTTCATTTTAATCTAATTTTAAATACTAAAGCACAGCTACATCCCAAAGTCATCCACTTTCAAGGTATGACCACCCCTCCCTGAGCATGCATTCCATATTTTCTTGACTATATCTTATGATTGAAGGGGGATAGTTTTATAGTATGGAAAGTAAAAAAAATATGGAAAGACCAGAGTCACTCAGGTTCCATCTATGTGTAAAGAAACAATATAAAAGTAATCTAGGGATGGGGAGCAGTTAAGGAAAACTCCATCATACCTTCTGGGATTAGTTGACAGCTTGAACCTGACTTCTACTCTGCCTCAGCCATCTCTCACAGTCTAATAGGGACACCTATTGAGTAAGAACCTAACTCTATGCACCATAAATGATTACCTGAGCTAGCTCATTGGTCGTTAGAGCTTATCTGTATTTTGTGTTAAATTCACTTTTGCAGTCAGTCACTATCAATGGCGAAAATTGAGCCTTAACCTGTCAGTTTTCTATTATCAGTAACATGTATTATTCTTTAAACTGATTAGCCTGAGTCCTTTGAAGGTTCTAGCAGCTGCAGGAGTGGATAATATACTCAGCAGAAGTGGGGACATCTAGGAGGGTTGTTGCTCTTTCTAGGCTGACTCCAAAACGTTGTTGTTGCATGTCCTCAAACAAGTTCATCAAACTGCCCTCTGAAGCAGCAGGCTGAGTGGAGTCCCTACAATGGGCTGTGTTTCATATCTGATGGAGAAATTCTGAAAACATATGTTACTAACAGTAAAGAGATAATTTTATTCCTAGTATTTTCAAACTGCCCTTTTCTTTTTTTTTTTTTTTTTTCCTACTATAAAGCCTGGGAAACCTGTAACTAAAGAGAAAAATATACTTCACATTTGTTCTTTTTATTTTTTTTTCTCCATGAAAAAATTTCAAACAATGCAAAGTAAGTTCAGGTAGTTTTCATACTTTTCTAACTTATATTCTATATAAGAACCTATACTTCTCCAGTAGAAGTAATAAAAAAAGTGAGACAAAGTACAAAACCAAGCATTTAAAATTACATGCTTCAAAGCAAATGAAGTGTGGAATGGTCTAAATTGATTTTTCTCTTGAGTAATTAAAAGGAGAAACATTTAAAATTTAATCAAGACTTCTAGTTTTCCTCTACAGTACCTTAGCTCTCATTTTCTGATGAATTACATTACTTAGGATTTCACCTTTTTTACACCAAGCAGAAGTGTACATGGTGCAGACACAAACTAAGGTTGCATTAGGTTAGGCCATATGTATGATTTACAAAAAACCCTCAGATCATAATCCAAACAGATTTTAGCCTAAACAGTAAAAAGCAGAAAAGCCATGAGAAAGTCCCTGTTCAGATTTCCTGTGTGACCTTGGAAAGGCCATTTTAACAAGTTCCTTACTTGTTTAATATGGAGAAATTACTTCCATTTTTCACTGAGATGTACACACAAGATCAGTTTTGATTCTTTTTTGAGACTGTAGTTATGACAGCTTAATAAGGATTTATTGTCTAAACAAGTAGCTCAGTACTGGCTCTGAACCCAGTACAGAACTCTGCCTTTTGAAGCTTTCTATTCCTTGCCTACTTAAATTCCTGTTGATTTTGTCTTGACCATCATTATTAAAACATCCTTTTCCTATGAAATTTAAATTAAAGTAGGTATTTCTTCCAGGGAAAAAAACCAGTTATTGTCGACATGGTCAGGTGGAGAACCATATAAAAATAAAGTAAATGAACCCCAGATACCTTTCACTCTTATGCCAGCTCCTTTTACCTTTTTCAAAGGGAAGAGACTTGCAAGTATATTTGTCATGTCCTGCAGAGCTCTGCACACAGCCATCCAGTTTCTCAAATAATATTCAAATTAGCTTCAAGCCTAGCAATTACATTTCCCCCAGAAATAAAGTAATGACACTTTTATCTTAATTTTGCTTTCCCATCCATGTGCTTCATGCTGTATCCTTCACATTAGACTTTGGGATGTGAGAAAATTATGTAAGTCTGGAGTTATCATTGAGGAAATGTACTTTGCAGAATCACACAGTTCAATTTAGATTAGGAGAATGAAAATACTGTTTGGCAGAAATGAAGAGAGAAATCTAGTCTTAAGAGTTAACACACTAAATGAAAATGGTATGCAGTATGGATGAATAATTCTGAAACACCTGTAAAGATGTTGTAAGTGCAATCAGCAATTCCCACGTCCTCTCTTTGCATACAGGGAATGTGATATCAGATCTTTCATGAAGTCCTGACTTGTTGCTGGACTCACAGAAAGTGGTACTGTCAGAAGTGCCAAGCTTTCAGGAGGCCCTCTTGGTTTCAGTGGGAGCTTCTGGAGCAATAATCTTCTGAAGAGCAGGTCAGTGAGACTTCACTTCTGTGTGTGGTCTGCTTGGAACCTCTGCCTCAGTTCAGTAACTCTTTGTGGGATTTTGGAGTTAGGACACAAAGTCCAAGACCTTTATTTAGCATAAATATATATCTATATATCAGCAATAGACCTCTGTAACCCTGCTTTGAAAATCTTGAGCTCTGGATTTGTTCAGCTTCTGAAGGAGTGAGATTAATAAGTCACACTGAATTCTTTTATATTCTGTCACATCTGATGTGACCTCTGGAGTTACTATTTCATGGCAGATAAAACTAGTGTCTTCCTCCTGTGTCAAAATGTCAAGGAGGAATTTTTTCCCTTTTTTTTTTTTTTTTTTTTTTTGTAATAGGGTGCTCTTTCCTTATCATATGCCTGATATTTTGAATCTTATATATTTACAGAGTCAAAAAAAAATCATTACCTAAAATGTATCATAACACTGAAACAACACTAAGAAAAGGAGCAGAAAAAAGGTCAGAAGCCCTGCAGAGTTCCTTTGAAAGGTTACATTTATAGACCTCTTTACCTCAGATTTTTTTCCAATGTTTCTATTTTAATTGTAGTTTGATTAAACTTTTTACCTAACTCTATCATACACAGAGATCAAAAAAACTATGATAAAAACTAGTCTCCCTTTAAAATAAAAATATTTACTGAATTTTGCCCTTATACTGATGTCAATGTTTGTCAAAACCAACAGACAAGACATAAAATAATTCACTTAATAAAAGTAGCACAAAATAAGCAAACAGATAGAATAACATCTGGTCATACTGACACAGAAAGAGACAAGAAAAAAAATCTAATCAGCTATTAAAGAATCCTGTGAAGCAAAGAAATAAATATGAATATTGGCCAGATTAATTAGGACAGACAGTTAATAGTGGTGAACAACAACTCTTCCAGCACATACTCTTTTAGAGGTTTTCAAGAAATATCACTTTGTCTCAACCAATGGCACCAAAATTGGTCCAGGGACTAAAAGATGTAATGTTAGTAATTACCACTTCCAGAAATAACAGAAATCACAATCATCTTACTGAGATTTTAAAGGCAGACTTTTATTTGATTTCATTAATTTTTTCCAAGATTCTCAGGCTTGTAAATGTCACTATAATGTATCAAATACATTGTGTATCAAAATTTGCAAGAATTTGCAATTGGAAAGTCATTCATCACTCTAGCCCAGGATGAAGGTCCTCTCAATCAGTCTGCTAAATATATTTCCTTCTCATGTGCTGACTCCATCCAGAAGCAAACAACAATAACAAGGAGAACAAGCAGCAAATGGTGGTGGCAGAGGGTATTGCTAGGAAGTGACTTGGAAAAGTACTGGTCTGGGAACCTGTTCCATCCTAGACTGTCATATCACATTGGTTAGGGGAAGTCTGGGGAAATGTTGCATTGTAATGATCTATAAACAGGGTGTAAAGTGAGGGAAGAAAGTACACTGGTAATTTGTAATTATTCAGTGTAATGAGATCAGGGCAGGTTGTGAAGAATCACAAAGGACTTTATGAAATATTATGATTATGTAGTCAAATAAGAGGTAGAAATCAGTTTTATGCAAAATAATACATTAGTAGAAATGTGCTGTTAGCACTTTAGATGGACATTTGAGGTTCTGTCCTGTAGTTTCTGGAAAAAAACATAACATTCATGCCATGGGAATAAGTAATTCTTTTATTTCCCCCATCCCATCCTGCTCATGGTGTGCCATTTTGATGCCCCCATCCCAATAAAAGACACATTAGGAGATTCAGAGAAAGCTGATGGGAATGATCAAAAGTAGGAACCAGTTTCTGTGTGAGGCAGGACTCACTTGCTGAGTCTGCTGCAGCCCAGACAGAGCTGGTGTAGAGGGGATATGAGAGAGATCAGTAGAACTATGGGAGGCACAGAGAGCAGGGTTAGAAGCTGCTCATTATCTCTGTCAGTAGAAGAGCCAGGGCATGGCAGAGAATTGCTTCCATGGAAATTCTTTCCAGAGGATTTTGAGGAAGTGGATTCACAGGATACTTTAGAAGTTCTTGGAAGAGTGATCAGATAAGGAGACCTAAATGACAACCCAACATCAGTCTTGTGAACCCCTCTCAGCATAAAACAGGCAAAGGTTGGGTGGGAAATACCAAAAATGTGTGCTCTGTTTTTCCTTTCCCTAGACTCGTGTTCAATGGTACAGCTGGGGATAGGACAATGGCAGGTCATTTTTCTCATCCAGTACAGTCATTTGTAGGTGACCAGGATTTGATGTAACGTTGTAAATCTTATTGCTTATATGCAAGCACTATTTCTAATCAAAGACACACAAAATGGAAGTGATAGGTAAATGTGGTCAGGATTTCTTTATTCCCCAAGACTAATAGTGTGCTTATTTAAATTTCACAGAAAAAAATTTTGAAAAGATTCCATTTAAATTTAAAAAGAAGTTAATTATTTAAGGTGTTGCTCAAGCACCTGAAATGTAAAGCATTTTAAGTGGAGGTGAATTTTCACATCTTTGAATACCAAAATCCACAGAAGTTTCCAAATGGTGCACAAAAAAAAAAAAATGTTTGGACCTCTAAACTATCACTCCAGACCAAACCCATAACAATCTCATAAATGTTGTGCAAAGTACTTTCCTTGACTGTTTGATTTTAATTCAGCTCTAGACATTTCTGATGAATAAATAAACAGATATATTTGCACACCAAATATTACTGCATATAAAGATATTATTACTACTTATAGTACAAGTAAATAAAAATTGAGAGTCTACAGCTGCAAAATGTTTAATTCATTAAGTTCCTTGTATTACTTTAAAGAGGAGCTGTGATCTCTTAAAGAATGTAAAATTCTTGCAGTAAATTACTGAAAGTCCTAGACTCAACACCTGAGGTGTTATTTTTGGGGCATAAAAATACAAAGAAAAACAAAGTCAGACACCTGAAGAATATTCTTTTATTTTCTTGCTGCTTGGAACATCTGTCTTCTAACATAAGCAGAATTACACACCTTCTGTTTCCATAGCACACCATTTTAAAAAAGTAAGTAAACAAAACACTACTTGGAAACTTTAAACATAACTTTGCCATATGCTGTCCGATTACAACACCTCTTTCATTGTTCTCAACTCAGGGAATTCACTGAGCAAGACTTTATTGGCAAGCTACCAGACCACTAGCAATTCCTTTTGTTTAGAGATATTTATAATTTCAATTATTTACATGCACTACACTTCAACTGCCAGAGTATTTAGACTTTTAAATGGGGCCCAGAAGGATCATTTTGATAACACTCAGATGATTAGCTGAACAAAGGCTCTTTCTCCCTTAATTGGTTGCAGGCACAGAGTGTAATAAAGTCCCTTTATGAGCTTGTCACTGAATTGGGTACAAATGATGTAGCAATATTACACAAATTAGCTGGAACTAAAATCCCTCAACACAGAAGTTTCTTTTTCTTCCTCTTCTTAATAGAGTGTCTTAGTAACATACTCTACCTAAGCATAGACACAAAGACGATTAAAAAACAAACCTCTTAGGAAGCTGTGAACAGCACAGAGAGAATCTAGCAGGTGACAGCTCTGCAACTTTGTTGTCTCCTGATTTAAGCTCACTTCTATTTAATTTTTTCTTAATATAAATTCACTACACATCTCAGAGAATAAACCTTCACTGGTGGTTCGGCAAATCAGATAGGCGTGATTATTGTGCTCCAGATGACAAATCTGTGTGACATGCAAGAATGTCTTGTGTGGCCATGTCCATGGCCAGAATAACTCAGCCACTAGAATGAAATCTTTGGCCCCAAATTCATTTTTCTGTGAAAGGTGCAGATTCAGCAACAACTGACTGAAGTGCTTTCTAAGTGTTTTAGGTTCTTCAGCCTCTTTCATCTCTTCAAAATGATGAAAACCTAATTAGTTTTAAAATGAGTTTACATCTACAGAGTGATGGGAATATGGTTTTAGCAACACACTCTCAGACAAACCAGCATGAAGAATCTTGCAGGTATGATCCCCCTCATGTGCAGATTTTATGATTGCAGTCTTCAAATTAGCTGCTCAGGTTAATGGCTGGTTTTGACATAAGTGTCTTTCCTTCCCTATATTATAATAATTTCATTTTTTCCTCAGGACTCTCCCATCTTCTTTGTATCCATTTCTGACTTTATACTTGGGTGGCAAGATCTTTCAAGTAAATAGGCCTTGAAAAACTACACAGTGACTAACAGGGACTGTTATTGCTGTAATACAAAGAAAAGATGATTAACAGAAAGAAGTGTGTGAGGTGTTAATGTATTTTGGGGGCAGTGTAGAATAGCCAGCTGCTGCTGACTGTCAGTATGGTAAAACAAACATTCAAGGAACTGAAGGATCTGGTCAAGTGTTTTCTGCCAAAACATCAGATGCTTAGTGGTAAAGTTCTCATGGAGGCACAGAAAAATACAATTCAGCCAGTGCAGAGACTGTGGAAGCTTCAGGTCTCCAGAAGGAGCCCCTGCCTGCCAGAGTGAGGGGGACAGAAACCTCTGCTGCAGCCCTGCAGGGGCACCCGGTCCCCCCCCAAATTTCCTGTGCACGTCTTACCTCGGAGGATTTGACTCTGAGAGTAGCACTGACCAACAATGACCCTCACAGCCTGACTGCTACTTGATGCAAAAACCTGCTGTCCTTTTACTGGTGAGTACTAACAGCAGTGAATAAATCCAGTGTTAACATATGGTGCATCTGCTAGAAAAATGGTCACCATGGAGGCAGATTCACTTTTATTATGAAAAGGAATTTGAGAAAAATTTTCCTACTATATCATTAATTTCCTACTATATGATGAATTTCACCATCTCCCAGAAAAGACTGGCTTAGTGGAAAGAATGTAATGAAAAAATATACTCTTTAAAATGAAGGAAATTATTTCATTTTCATTTTTTCCTCAGATTTGTTGCATAATGTTCTAAATATACTAGAGGATCCAAGGGAAAATGAAAAAAAAATCAATGAGATTTTATTTGAGAATACAAAGTAAGGCTTCATGGAAATTTAAAGTTTTTTGCAGTCATAATAATCAGTTACACTTATCTGATGTGATATGCAATAGAGTAGAAATGGTGTACCTAGTTATTTGTGAGGTTTGTATAGCAAAGTTGAGCACTGCAATGTTCCTAATGTTCTCATGCAACAAGGATACATTTCCTTCTTTCTTTTCCACATGCATAATTCAAAAGCTATTTCTCTCTTTTTATGCAATTTTCTTGCCAAGACTGATAGACTGTAATATTTTCAAATTCAGTATCAAAATCCTCTGTTGGATTTATTTTCCATTTGCTCCTGTTCATTAAGGATATAGTTGATCTTGTTGAAAACTGAAAGAAATGTCATTTCAGCCAGAGCCTCATGAATAATGTTCTGAGTTTACACAACAGTAACTCAGTTAGCTCTTTGAAAAGCAGAGATTAATAATCATGAGAACCTGGAAGTTTTCTGTGAGTTAATTGGTGCTTTAGCACTGCATAATACAACAATATAAATGAATAGAAAAAAAGAGACACACAGAATATGCTGAATTGAAAGGAATACACAAGAATCACGGAGTCCAACTCTCAGCCCTGCACAGCACCATCCTCAAGAATCACACTGAGTGCCCGGGAGTATTGGAACTGTGTCCAGACACTTTTAAAACTCTGTCAGGCTGGTGCTGTGACCACTTCCCTGGGGAGCCTGTTCCAGTGCCCAACCACCCTCGGGGTGCAGAACATTTCCATGACATCCAACCCAAACCTCCACACCTTCAGGCCATTCCCTCAGGTCCTGTCACTGGTCACCACAAAGAACAGATCAGTATCTGCCCTTCCTCTTCCCCTCACAAGGAAGGTGTAACTGCAGTGAGGGTTCCCCTCTGTCTCTTCTTCTCTGGGCTGAATAGACCAAGTGACCTCAGCCAGTCCTCATACATCTTCCCCTCCACACCCTTCACCATCCTTGTGATCTCCTTTGGACACTCTCTAATAGCTTAATATCTGTCTCATATTGTGGCAACCAAAATTGCACAGAGGTAAGCTCACTCAAAACTGCTCAAGATGAATCTGCCTCAGTGCAGAGAAAAGCAGGACAATCCCCTCCCTTGCCCAGCTGGTGATGCTGTCCCTGACACCCCCAGGACAAGGCTGGCCCTCCTGGCTGCCCAGGCACTGCTGACTCATGTTCAACTTGCCACTGACCAGTACCCCCAGGTCCCTTTCTGTGGCACTGCTTTCCACCATCTCATTGCCCAGTCTGTCCGTACATCCAGGATTGCCCCACCACAGGCGCAGAATCTGGCACTTTGCCTTGGTGAATGTCATATTGTTGATTTTTCCTCAGTCCTCCAACTTGTCTAGGTCTCTTTGCAGGGCCTCCCTGTCCTTAAGGGAGTCAACAGTTTCTCCCAGTTCTGTATTGTCTGTGACCTCACTTAGTATCTCTTCCAGTCCTGCATCCAGGTCATTAATGGTGATGTTGAAGAGCACTGAGATGTTTTGAAATAGGATGTACTATTTTATCTGTTGCAGTTTAGTTTTAAATGAATATTTGAGTAAATGAAGAAAGATAAAGAAGTCTGCTAAATTGTGCTTAGTGTGTTCTTGCATGAGGTCAGGATGCAAACCCAACAGGCACTCTGAGGTCTTGGTTTCTTGTTCCTCACATGACCCTCCTGGCTCAGAAAAGCAACAGGGGAAGGACACAGAGTAGATCCTCCCCAGCTCATCCCTGGCACCTAAAGCCAGGAGATTACTCACAGTAGTTATAAAGATTCTTTTATTACTGGCAATAATTAGAGTGAACTTAGACCCTTCCCTGAGTTTCAGGGCCATGCTCTGTGAAAACGCAATGGGGTCGTAACATCCTTTTTAATAACAATGAGGCCAAAGTAGAAGAGCAATATTAATGGATTAAAATAATGTTTTGAGTGGGCCTGAATGTCCAGATTCTTTTTCCTGAGACTCATTACATCACTGAGTACAGTGAATTATTTTCTGAGAGAAATTCAAGTTTTCAAAATGGTGATTTTCAAATCTGGTGCCGATATTTCTGCAAGTTTTAGACATATTTCACAGTTTTTACCCAAATATAACTTCATTTTAGTTTCTGTTGATCAGAAAAAAAACTTATTCAAATGCTAATTTTATTTAAAAAATACTTTTATCCAAAAGCAGGCTCCTTTAAAATAGTAAAAGAGCACATCATAAAATATCTGAACATCTAATATTTCAAATACATAATCTAATATTTAAAGAAACATATTCCACTCACATTTCTATTGACCAAGTCAAAATATGAGTGACTTAATATGAATTTAGAAAGTGAATTAAGTAGCTTGCAAGTACATTAATGTTGCCTTTGCCCTTGAGTACATGACCCATGTGTCAATTTCATGGAGGAAATACAAACTCATGGTTTTTATGGTTATTTTATCTGCTTGTTCATCCTTCTACTAAAACTAAACAAACATTCTCAATTTGATACACTCCAGTTTTAGGGAATTAATTAAAAGTGGCAGAGGGTGATGCCCATAACTGTGATAATCAAAGTCACAATTTAAATTGAGTCAATAAATCAACACATTCAACTGCTCAATACATCAATTAATACAGCAGATAATTAAGCCAAATGACTCTGTCATTTCCCTTTTGGGAAAGGGAATGAAATCTTCAAATCACAGAACTAAGTCCAACAAACACTCTGCAACGGAGATATGATACAAAGAAGGATAATGAAAAAACAAAACAAAACAAAACAAAACAAAACCGCAAAAAAGTGGCCATTGAGTGACTGCTACCAAAAGGACTGAGATGATATCAGATGCAGACAGATGGGCCAAAACTTACCACAATTACTCCATTCCAAAATATGGCTCCATCCACACGTTTCTCCTTGGAACCAGTCACAGCCCCATGCAGATTTAGTGCACTTCATAGGGTAAGGGCTCAGAAAAATACAAAGCCCAGAGTTCCAAACACACTTCCCATTAAAAACTCTTGCCAAGTAGACCAGGAACCTACCACAATGTGGTTTCCTCCATGAGTATCTCCTTGGATCCAGTCTCAGCCCCAATGCAGATTTTCTGCTCTGCCCAGGGTTAGGGTTCAGAAAACCACAAAGCCCAGAGTTCCAAACACACTTCCCAATAAAAACTCCTGCCAAATAGAACAGAAAACTACCACAATATGGTTCCCTCCATGAGTTTCTCCTTGGATCCAGTCCCACAGCTATGCAGATTTATTGCTCTGCCTAAGGTTAGGGTTCAGCCTAGGGTTAGGGTTCAGAAAACCACAAAGCCCAGAGTTCCACATACACTTCACCAGAAAAACTTTTGCAAGGAAGAACAGAAAACTACCACAATCTGGTTCCATCCATGAGTTTCTCCATGGATCCAGTCTCAGTCCCATGCAGATTTACTCCTCTGCCTAGGCTTAGGGTTCAGCCTAGTGTTAGGGTTCAGAAAACCACAAAGCCCAGAGTTCCAAACACACTTCCGATCAAAAAGTCTTGCCAAGTAGAACAGAAAACTACCACAATATGCTTCCCTCCACAACCTTCTCCTTGGTACCGGTCTCAGCCCCATGCAGATTTACTCCTCTGCCTAGGCTTAGGGTTCAGTCTAGTGTTAGGTTTCAGAAAACAACGAAGTCTAGAGTTCCAAGAACAGTTCCCTTTAAAAAGTCTTCCCAAGTAAAACACAAAACTACAAAACCAGTAAGAAATGAAAATTCTACAAGAAAAAATGTTATCATTTTGAAACCAAGCAAGAACCATAAAAGTGAATGGGATGACAAGAAGTGCAGGGATAAGGACCAAAGCTTGCCCTAATAATCCTCAGTGAAATCACAAGATTTTATTCCTTTTCCTGAAAGGGAGAATGTTTTGGCCCTTTTGCCTGCATCTGATGTCATTGAGAGCCACAAGAGGACTGTTTTCTTTCCTCTTGTGGGCAAGTTTTCCATAACATGAACAAGAGGGACTTCTCTCCCCGAGAGAAAGTTGAGGAAAGACTATTTTATAAGTGATGGACTAACTGGAATTTTAAGTTTTAATTCTTTACATTGACATTGGGAAGGGAATGTTTGTGGGGGGAGGAGAAGTATCTGAAGAGTTTGCTTTTGATTCTTTTTTTCTTTTTCTTTTTAGGTACTGTTTATAAAACTGTTTTTATGTTCTCTTGAAGTTTTGAGCCTGCTTTGCCCTTCTCCTGATCCTATCTCACATCAGAAAAGTGTTCTGGTGGTTGACCAGCACTGAAACCCACCACATTTAGTGGTGCATTGGCCGAGAAAAATTTAAATTGAGAAAATTTCAGAATTGGTGAATCAAAACCACTACACCAGTGCAATCAGTTGACCTATTCAGAGAGGAATGAAGTGCTTTCATTTTATATTTTTATGCTTGCTTTGAGGACAGAACATGCAACAGTATCTTGGTTCAACTTCACAATTCCTTATATTTAGCTATCTTTTTCCCCTTTTTTAATATAAGACAGATTCATCATGAGACGTCTGAAATTTGGAGAGCATGCAATGCCATTCAAATTAATAGCAGCTTTATCACCTTGTGTTCCTTTAGGTTACCTGGTAGGGAAGGACACACAGTTTAAGACATTACAGATGCTACAGGAAAGACAGCAGAACTTCTAGTGAAGATTCTTACTTTCCCAAAAGCACACAGTGTTGCTTTGTTCGAGATATTAATAAATTGCAGTCAAAAAGGTAGATCCATGCATTTAGAACAGACAGTGTGGCCCAGTATTTTCAGAATGAGCAATTTTGGGGTCCTAATTAATTATAGAAGTGTTTTTAAATACTTTTGGATTTTTAATGAACTGAAAGCTCTTCCAGCTGTAATCTATGTAGGTGTTTTTCCAGGAAGACAAATATCAATTGCAATTGAGATGCATACCTCTAAGTTTGATGATGATTTTTTTTTTCTTTTGCAAGACTTAATTCAATAATTAACCACCTTCTTAAACACAAAAATCTAAACAAAGAAATCTAAGAAGTGTGTATCCTTCATAACTCTTTCTTCCCTAAAATAATTTTCCTATCCTAAATAAGGAAAGTAATAGAAAAAACTTCCACTGTTTTATTAATTTTTAATCTAGAAAAAAATCAGAAGTTGATATTACATTTTGTCACAGTAAATTATGTTCATAATTAAAAGCCTAATTTTCCCCCAAAATCAGCTCAGAACTAGATCCTGCCCATCATAGAAGTTACATGTGTTTTGTGACCCACTTACAGACAAAAAGATGTAAACTTACTTCATTTACTGAGGAATTAACCCTTATTTGCCATTACTGAGAGGCATGATTAAAGAGAGGGTTCTTTAAAATAAGCTGGAAGGAATCTGCTATCTTCAGATCTAGTCTGCAGCTCTTTTAACATGTGCTTAAGTGCAGAAAATTATATTCCCTATACCTTTGCAGGCATTGGAAAGAATAATAAAAGTCCTTAAAACTCAAGGAGTATATTAGTATTGAAAAGCAATACACAGAACCCAAACAAGCTCATTCAGAGAAATTCCAATTAGAAATCATAAATTTGAAGGAGATAGAGCAACCTATTTAACAGGCAGAAGTGAAGTTCATAAATTTTGTATCTTCCATGTACTGTGGGATTTTTCAAGTTTACTACTTGGTGGAAAACATTTGCATTTGAGTAAAGGAATTTACATTCCCATGTTGAGTGTTCGAACAAAGATATTAAATTACTATATACACGTGCCCTTGTTAAGGTATTGGTTTTCTTACAAATGCTCTTGTGGAAGTTCTTAGAACGAATGTCAACCATCTTTGTGAAAAATTAGGTGTTATCTCTGATCTGACAAAAGACTCCTAGCACTGATTTCACAGTTGAGAAGAACTGCATGGCCCATGCAAGCAGTGGAGGACAGGAAGGATGGTCAGTAGTGTGTTCCCAGAGGACTCAGGAAGAGAATTCCAACTTTTTACCACTCCTTTACTTTATTGGGTTGTGAGCAATCTTGGATTTCAGGCTTGGGAGATTTCTGGTCTCCATTTCAATGAATCACTTTTATGCAGAGGTCAGGGTAGTCTGCCTAAAACCATTCCATTTACACATGTAATTGCATCATCTGTTGTTTTTTCTGTCCCCCTCACAGACAGTGGCCCTGCACATAAGTAGGGTTTGGGTTCTTTTTCTAACTAATATAATCCCTAATGGTGCATAGTTACAGAAAAATACTTCCTTTTCAGGAAATATTGACCTAATCTTCTGCATGCAGGAACTGTAAAAAGCATTCCTACTAATATTAGTCAAACATGATTAGAAAATATGATTAGAAAAAAGTTTCCTCTGCTATAAAAATGTATTGGAGCAAAAAATAATAATTTCTCCTCGGGGTTATTAGTCACTTCTGAAGATTTGATCACATGTCTTTGTATAATAACAATAATCTATGCTCTCAACTCAATAGCTTTCAATATTTTAACACGGAGAAAGAATGCATGGTTCTATTCACAGCTGAATGCTATGTCTATAAATTGTTTAAATCTGAATTGCTATGAGCATTAGAGTAACAAAACACTAAATCCTATTTGGACATAGCAGCAATTTAGATTAGAATTCTTCTGATAATATGTCACACATTCCATAGCCATCTATATGCTAATGTTTCCAACAAATTATCAAATGTTATTCTACACAACCTTTTTTCCATAAATGACCTGTCATATTTGTAATGGCATCTGCATTTGGTGACAGCTTTTATTTTATCTAGCAAAAACTGCAGGTCCATAAAGAAACTAATTATATAGTTTCACGGTTCATAATGTGGTTTCTAGTTTTATAACTAGTAATATGTAAACCAATTCAGTACAAAAAATTATCTTTAAACTCAAGGGATTTTCAGAGAGCTGGACCAGTTTTATAAATGATAGAAAAGATTTCATAGTCGTTACTCTAAGACATCACTTTTTGAACTTTTCTGACCATACTGAAAAAAGTTTGTTCATATATTCCAGGGTTTTATCCAGTGTTTCTATTTCACACCACATTTACTTTGTAAGCTTCTACTTCAAACCCCCCAAAGTAATTAGAACTAGAGATGTTCTCTTCTCACATGCAGAACAAAGACAAATAGCTCAAGCTCAAGACTCCAAAAATTAATCCAAGAATTACATCACATCTAACAAAAAAATCAAAAGGACTGTCCTGGTCTGGAAAGGAGTAGGAAGCAACATCATCATCATGGGGTGAGCATGACCTGTAAGGGTCTCCTGAATTCTTTGCATCACTCAGATTCAGTTCAAACTCAACAGCTCAAGTCCCAGTTGCTCCTTTCTCAAAGATGTAATGATACTTCCAGACAAATTAATATGGTTAACATAATTTGGCACCGGCGTCTCTTTTCCTCTGGGTATTGTCAATGTCTGATTGAAGTGATAAAAACTGTCATATTCAGAAGGAAACATTTTTATTCAGCTCAAAATTTATAGGATATTAACATATATATGCATATTTTCTCTTAATTCTTAATTGATAAATTTTTATAGATTAAATAATCTAATTCTGTCTCTGGAAAAGATGGAGCTCTTGGACAATGCTGCTTCTTTCCAAGGACTTCCACAGATTCATGATGGACCTTCAGCCTCTCTGTCCTTATCAACTCTACTACTGAGCCACAGAGGCTCCTTGGTAGAATAATCTTTATCAGCTGTATCCTGGAGTATTCCCTTGTTAGGAGTTTTTCCTCATCTGTCATTAAGATATTGAAATATCAGTGTCAAGCCTCCTTCTTTATTATTTGTGTCATTTGCTATTGACTTCTCTGCTATAGCATAGCAGAGGACATAAGATGTCTCTTTGGACATAAGATCATCCAAAATACTGTGATAGAGCTGGATTGATTTCTGTCTGCTGAGGATTGAGGTTTGCTTACTCAGGACAAAAAGAAAACCCATGAGGGTAGGTCAGTTTAAAGTTAGCAAGTAGTATTTGCTTACTGTATTCTGACACAGCCTTATGCAACTGGGTAGGATAACATTGTTTTAAAATCAACATATGCAAAGTATTTGGAAGTGATGCCTTAGATTTCCCCCATGCTTCTCAACCACTCAATATGCAAATAATTCACTTGGAATTCTCCTGAATTTGGGAACTCTTAGTTCTGTAGCTTAACAGATGTTACAGAGCCAGATTTCCTGAATATTCCTCTTTCTAAAGTTTGCACAATCTAAGCCTGCCTTTGTCATTTTATCGTTACATCTCCTGCTCTCTGCTGAGACACCAAGATCCAGGATCACTTTTATGTGAGTGGCTGATAATGGGTTTTGCTGCTTAAATATTGGAGTAGCACATAAAAAGTACTTCTTGGTAGGATTTTGTCACTTTACTACATGATCATTTTTCTTTCAAATAAAAAGAAAACAGAAATGGTTAATTCTCTGTGGCAGTTACAGCATATTAAAAAATCAAACACAATATGACCTCCTTAGGGCATCCGGCTGTTACAACTGCAAATGCAAGCATTGAGTTACACAGAGCCAAAAGACTTTTTGAATCAAAGAGATACTAAGTTTTAATCACAAGTAGTGACCATTCTGTTCCCCAGCTAAGGAATGTGAATCACTAGACCAAGCTAAATCTATTCCATGGAAAGCTTGTACATGTCTTTGAAATTCTGGATGCACCCTACTGATTTTGGGGCTAATCCTCAAGCTAAATCACACCCTGATTTTTAGTTTTGAGCAGTCACAGCCTCTTTGATTATTATCTCATATCTTAGAGGCCCTAAGGCTCTTTTTTATTACTATTTATCATGAAATTGATGGATGAAACTTGTGTGTCCATCTAATTGAGGAATAAAATAAGTCATTGGTCTAATCTTACTCATTAACTAGATATGGGATTTCAGCAGTGCACACTGCATATTCTAGAGTCTGTGGAACAAACACCGAGAAAATTAACTTCTTTGCAGTAATTCACAATTCTATTCTCCTTCCTTTTCTAAGACAAATACATCTAAAATTTATCAGTCATTTTGAGTTTCAGATGCTTACTCTGAGCTTTTTAATGCAAATTAAGTTGTTTCTATTTTACCTTGGGGAATAGTTTGAGCAAAACTATTCACACCTTGCACTACTTCATTTTCTTTCCTACTCCTCCCCAAAAGGAACTGTCAAAACCCATTCCTACAGAAAAAATAGCAGTCTAGATTTAATTCTCTTGAATACAATTATAGGGTAGGTATCCAGTAAAATGTAACCACCATAATAGGAATCGGTGGGTACAAAATTATGTTTTTGAAAAATCTGTTCTAAGTTTATATTTAAATATTTTTATGCATAGTAATCCATATACTTAGAACATTTTTTCCCTAATTATTTAAAAAAGTAAATGATGGACTTGAGTAAAAAGCCCAAACACAGCAAGATAAGAAGAATAGATCTCTTATAATATTTGTCAGGAAGCAGGTTAATCAAATAATAGTGCAAAGGTGACTGCATCTACATGAGCTAAAATCAGATAAAAATATTTCAGATCAAACTTAAAAATGCAGTCACATGTAATAACATTTTTTGATGGATTATTTAAATGAGGAGAGAAAAGAAACAGACAAAAGGATAAAATCTGGAAGAGACAGAGTGTGAAGTAAAGGAAACATCAGACAGAGGAAAAATCCCTACAAATCCCCTGAAACAGAAAAACAATTACTGATAAAGATGTAACAAGTGACAAAAGGACAATGTAATGTACTTGGAACTGAATAGAAATGTAATGGGACCTACAGAATGATGGAAATCCTCTGCTTTGTACTCCTTTCATTTCTATGGTGCACATAATTAATTTTCCTTTTTTGAGATAAGGTTTTGAATGTTCTACCTGTATTTCCCATCTGGCTTTCCTAATAATCACTATAGTTTTACTTTAAGACTCTTCCAATTCACACTAACATTAAACACTTTCTCAGTTCTCATGCACCAAAGATTTTTTTTAGGATCTTGGAAATTTGCATCTGATTACAATTGAGTTATCCCAATATCTCATCTTCTACAACAGACACTTGACATTTTGATGGGTGAAAATTTAAGCACAGGGCCAGCCTCTGAATTCTGTCTGCTGGTCTCCAAGTCTAGGGATTCTGGAGTCAGAGGTTATATCTACACATTTTTGTTTAATAGCAATTGACAAATTAATTTTATCCTTTCATCAGTAACATCTTGTAGCATTGAATTTCATAATAAAGGCACTTGGCATAAAAAAGGATTTTTTTTTTTTTGGATATCGTAAACCTACTCCCTCTCCTTTAAATCTTGAGTTATAGTTAGTGAAAATATTTCCCTAGTAATTTATCCGTGAACTTAATGATATTACATTTCCTTACAACATTGCCTCCTGTTTTTCTGTTTCCAAGCTGAATGGCCCTGGGCCATTTTGTCTAGGTGTTTGTCTGGTTTGGAGAAAATAGACAGAGGTGTGACCTCATTGTTCTCTATGCTTTCCTGGGGAGGGGATGTGGAGAGGGAGGTGCTCATCTCTTCTCCCTGGTGTCCAGGGTCAGGATTCATGGGAATGGTTCAAAGCTGCACTGTGGGGGTTTAGACTAGTTATTAGGAATTATTTCTATATCAACAGGATTGTCTTTCAAGAGGTAATCAATGCCTCAAGCCTGTTACTGTTTAAGAGACACGCATGCAATGCTCGTAATAATGTATTTTAACTTCTGGTTATCCACAGAGTGGTCAGGCAATTGGACTCAATGATGACTGCAGGTCCCTTCCAGCTTCAATATTCTATTCTATTCATTTTCCATTCTAGTCTTCCTGACCTTATCCAAGCCCAGGTAAAAAGTGTCTTTTACTTTTTTACTGGACTTCATGCAAAAATGGATTTGCTTCTCCATCCATAAGTTTATTACATCTGGCAACTCTCTTGGTTCACATTTTGCATTCACTTCTTTCATCACTTATTCCAGAATATTTGTTCTTTCGTGATATCTGCTCTTATTCTTCCATCTAACATCTGCTTCTCCATTTCATATTACTGTCTAGTTTCAGTCTATCTCCAAATGCTCTGGCATGGATCAAATGTTAATACGTTTCAGGCAATGACATCACATCAAAGACTTTTCAAAAGTTCAAGGCATATCCCAACATGGCAATCTTTCAAAAATTCCTGTGTACCATCCTCCAAGTTCATTCCTTCAAACTTTAAATGCAGATCAGGCATAGAGCTACTAAGAGGCTTGGAAGACTGTGGTATGCATGCATGCCATTCCCAGAGCAATGATTTTGTTAAAATTCCACCTATATTGTTAGAGATAGAAATTTAATCTAGGAATTAGAGATAACTTTAGTCTGATCAATATTCACATTATGCTCAGAAAGGCCCATTTCAGAAAAGCAGCATATTTAAAACCAAGGAACTACTTATTTCCATTTCTATTCAAAATATGTGCAGCCTGTGCTGAACTGAGTCCAAACAATGCTTTAAGATTCCCAAAGATGCTACATAAAGCAAATATATACACAGATCCCCAAATGAGTGCTTAAGTTCTTTTTCCCTGCCCTCCGGCTTGCGAGAAAATGATGATTCTGTTCTTTTTTCTCAATACCAGCACTTGGAGATGTTCTTCTGCTGAGCTTTCAATAGCCAAGTTTATTCCTGAGACTCAGTAGTTAAAAATATGTGCAACAAGGCCAGTCAGACCTTGTGTATATATTTTTCCCCTTTCCTTGAAAGAAATAGATAAACTACTGTATTCTTCTTATACATAACCAAGGTAAGTCTGCTTAAAAATTGATTGAATGTGTCACCCCAAAATTTTACAATCCATTTATGATGCCACCTCACTGTGATGAAAAATGCTACATGTTTTATATATAGAATAAACAACATTTTGTATAGCTGGTGATTTTCCTCTACATCAGCCAAAAGTCAGGAAAGAGGGAACACATCAGGAATTTGGCTGAAAAATCTCAAGTAAATAAGAAGACCTTTGAAATTATGCCATTAGGCTTTAGAAACCTCTCAACAATCAGATTAATGTTTGTTCTTCTGATAAGAAAATAAAGCAAAGATATTCTTGTTATGATGGTTTGTTGCTGAAAATCTTGTCTGAAGTACCAGAGTAATTCAAGGAAAATGCACAGCATAGAAATTATAAATAGTTAGATTATAAAAGAAATCAGAGCATTCAGAGTCAACACAACTGTCTCCTGTAGACAACATTAATTAAATTTCTTTTATCTGGTGGAAGAAGTGCTGCCAGCTTCCTATGATGAACTCAACATCACCTCAAGGCTATTAAATCTTAGCACTTACAGTCATGCATCAAAGCTGAAATTAGAGATCTCATGTATTTTCTGATAGAAATGAATACTGTGCATACATGATTGAACATCAGAGGAGACCTATTTCTAGGGCAGCTCACTGAAAGAAAACATTCTTAAAAGAAAATTTATTTGATGTATTAGTAATTGTGAATTAAATCACAGCAAAATAACTTGTATAAAAGTGTGTAATGAAGAAATGACTGCAAGAAGTCAAGACTAAAAAATATAGTCTCAAAAGAGACTTCAAGCTTTTATGAGTGGGATTAAAAACTTCATTTCCTTGTTTCCCTAAGCATTTTCAGCTGGCTCAGTATGATGTAGCCTCTGTGACTGCCACGTTTGTGGTAAGAGGCCTGGAAAGCATTTGCCTGGCACCTAACTGGGACTCTCATGACTTCCATGCTTTCAAAGCTCATTTTTTCAACAGAAAATCCTGAGACACTCTATTGAAATAGTTCCATTTCTGTATCTTTTTAAAAGGAATATCTGGGGTCTCAAATTTAGAGGCAACACCATGCATCAGGTTGTCCTATATCTTTTTGCTCAGTAAACTGATGTTTGCAAGCACTTCCCCATGTGGGGCAACAGGAAACATCCAATTGTTCTAACCCCAGCAAACCTCTCACAAAATTACAGGCTCAATACTGCAGCTCATCTAAACTCCACTGCTCATTTGTGCTTACCCTTAGCCTCCCTTGCTGAACATCCAAATTATGTCATTAAGAGTATTTGCATTTACTGCAAGCGGTGAAAGAGACTGCTCATAAGATTTATTCCTTCTTTTACTCAAACCCGCATAACACCTTTCTTTTGGTTTCACCTTTGTCAGTTCTGCTTAGATGCTTTGTTGGTAAGACAGTGGAGAGCCTTATTGCCCAGTTATGGAAAATAATGGACATTTGTGGACAGCTGGTTGTGTGCTCTTCTGTGTATGTATCTATTGGGCAATAGTCACACTTGCAATCAGCATCAAGAAGTTACTCCTCATCCCTGGTGAGTGGGTTCTATTTCATACATTACATCATGAAGCAGTCTCTTCTTTGCCTCATTAAATGTGCATTTTCATGCTCCATCAGCTTGTTTCCTAGTTTTTAAAATGTAGATTCAAATTTTTGAGGCAAGGACTTGATTTTTATTGTTTGTACATCTAGTTCAATAACATTAGAGTCACTCGTTACACTGAGTGAGATCCCTGACCATTCCAATTGCATGCCATGTTTTGATTTAACATTTTATTAAATAAAGACAAATGTAATTAGTTTTGTATGAGATGAGTAACTTCTCCACAGATCTGTTGACCAAGTTTCTGGTTTCAAGATAGGAAAGATTCTTATAACAGGATTGATATTCCCTGAGAGTTCATTCCCCACCCTTTTTGTGCTAAACATTGTTTTTGGGGGCTTGTTTTTCTTGTTTGTTTCTAAAGAATAATGTTATTAACTTCATATCACATATTTGAGTGTCTTTGCCATTAAGATAACAAAATAAAACAGATTTCTCTGTACTTTAGCCACTTTCCTGAGGAACAATGCCTTTGCAATGACCCTGATAACTGAAATATTTCTCTAAGCTTTATTTTCTCACATACATTTATTTACAGTATTCTACCCACAAAAAGCAAGGATGTGACTCAATTTTGCTGCTTTTTCTGTCACATGTGAGAAAGAAAGAGTATACAGTATATCAAGGCAAATAGATTCTAATACATACATGGAATGACATAACTTTGGCTGTATTAAGACTGAAGGAAATAGTTATTTCTTCACAATTAGAACTCCAAACAATGAGATAAACCAAATTGTGTTTTCCAGATAAGTGAAGAACCCATGCTAATGCACAGCAGAAAACAAAATGTGCAACACAATGATTACAGAGTCTTCTGGTTTTTGTTAACCTTACTTTGCATCTGCAGCTCATGCATTTATTCTTTGGACTCTGGCTCTGGGTTTAGAAAGAATGTGGTGCCTTAATGTTTTGTAGCAGTCAGGTGGGATGTTGGCCTAAGAGACCTAAGCATATATCAGCTAACAAGCCCCCTCTCTTCAGTTTTACTCTCTTAATAGAAATATTTATATATTTTTTTAATATGCCACTCTAGCACCTAAATTTGCAAGGATGTTTTCGTTGCATTTGTTTGAGTTCTTGAGACTAGACTGTAAGGATGCAAACAAAGATTCAACTAGGTTTAGTCACTGGTCCTTCAGTGATCTGACAAAGCAAGAGATTTGGTCTCAAAAATAAAATGTTCCAGGCTGTGTGTTGATCAACATGAAAAATCTGCCATCATATTAGAGACAAGTCTTCTCAGAATCTTTCCTTTTCTTTTTAAGTATGCAGGATGTTTTTTCCTTAATTTCTCACTTAAACTCAGTTCTTTTCTCTTCATTGATTTTAAAGATTTCTAATCTGATAGATTTAACAAATTGTATATTTGGAATGCATGCATGCTCTGACATATATAGAGACTTCTTTGACATCAGTGATGGTGCTATACATGACCAACTGACAAGTTTTCAATCTTTAGGCATTTGTAACAACTATCATTATTTATATTTAAAGTAGAATTTAAAATGAAAATATTAGGCTGATCACTTGTCTATCACACTAGTTACTTCACTGCAGTCATTATTTTTCCTCCCTTTGTACCTATTACTGTCATGTTGTACCATCTCCTGGATTTTTCTTTTTTTTTCTATCTATCATTTATTATTATTTGAGCTACCAAAGGAAGTTCACAAAATTGGTATAATTACTATTTTCCTTTTGAGCTGGATAACCCTAATGAGATATTAATTTTCCTCATTAACATGGTACACATTTCCTAGCAATAATTTGTTTCTCCCAGATAGAAATCAACTAAGTTTTCACTGTAAGTCTTTTCAACAGGAGTAAATGTTCAGTGCTCATTTTTCCACAGTGAGAAGCAGACTAGCAGATAGTTTTTGGGTTTTTTTACAGAAACTGGGTGATTCATGTACACTTGAATGAATGCATTGACATCTAGTCTAGTTAGGTTTTGCCACCTTTGCCTTAAGGGAAGGCTACCACTCCCTGCATTATAAATCTGTCATTCTGGCAAGAAACTTTCCAGTGATGGATCTTAAGTGTCCAGAGGGGACCTAGGGTAGAAGATCTTATGTTTCAAACATTGATGGTTTCCCACAATGAAGTCTGTGAGTGAAAGGTATATGCTGTTTCTTTTTCCTAAGCATACAAAACCATGCCCTCAATCTTCTACCCTCTTCTTAATATATTCTGTTAAACAGAATTATTTCAGCAGTTTGTTAAAAGGATCTGTGAGTAGCTATGAAAGGATCTGTAGGCAGTTATTTTATGCATCCTGCAATTCCAGGGCAACTTTACAGAAGAGGAAGCATGAGGAATTATCTCAATGCTCCACCAAAATCAGGCAAAAGCTGTGTCCTCATAGGCCTCCTGACACAACCAAATATAAACAGTCAGAGAATCACTGAATGTTTTGGGTTGGATGGGACCTTTAAATATCTCCCTTTCCCTTTTCAGTGACAGTCCTGCCTGACCATGTAGCCTGTCCTTGACAGGATCTCAGACTCCAAGGAGAAGGAGGCATTGCTATTTCCACCTTGCAGTCTGCAGCCTCCTGCTCTGTGCCGGAGGGCAAGGTGACCACAGAGCCACGGGCTCCAGGCCAGTGCTATGGCCTTTGGAGGTACATGGCTCTCCCTTCACTCTTCCTTTAATTTTAGTGAGATGTCTGTGACTATTTCCCTTTTATAAACACCAGTGGGATACTCAAGGCAGTAATCAAGACATATCAGGAAGAAGAATATGTGTAACAAATTTCCCCTGAAATGAGGTGTTGCCAGGTGGTTACTCTGGCAGCACACATACTGCTGAACTGGAAACACCTCAAATACCATCTCATTTGCACACTGCTTGGAATGCACTGCACCTGAAAGGGAGAAGTTTCACCAGTTTGCACTTTTCATGGTTTGGCCATATCATTTTTTAAAAGTGCTTAGCCTTCCCTCACAGCCCCAAGACTAGGAGTTATCTCTTGCTGGATATTGACTACTTTGGCATAGATCAGGTGTAAAGTTATGTGACATTGCCTCCTAATGTGCTGAGCAACTCAGTAATCTCTGTACAGCTGCAGCAGATTTAACTGATGTTAATTACATTCAGTGTTAATCTAATGATACAATTTTGTCATTGAAACCCGTAAACTTCTGAGTTTTCAGGGAAGGTTTCTGTTCTGTGAAACACAGTGGGAATTGCAGGTTTGAAGAAAATTCATAGAGTTCTTGATATTTTTATCCCTCAATCTAACATCGCACCATACCATGCAAATTGCTTGCACTCTGTGAATGTGAATCAAGTTCTTTCATAAAGCAAAGGGAATTAAAGGCAAGAAAAGAGATCATGGGTACAAGCTACAGCTCCCTAAGGATGAAGGCTGAATTTCCATAGGACAGCAAAAGAGAATGGCTCATTTCTTTGCAAGCCCCACACAGCTGTGGTGCCAGCTGTGTTCTGTTACCCTCACTAGTGTGTATGTCACAAATGGCAGCATACAGGGGCTGAGCCTGGGCACATCCACACCATGCTACTTCCTAAAACAAATTATGTCCATTTTCAACAGAAGCCTAAGCACACAAAGTCATTTCCCAGCTCTATTTCTTTGCCAGTTTCTACACAGAGGACTTAAACCGGTCTCTTTCCTACCAGTACAAACCTTTATTTCCTTGAACAATGAAACAGATTTTCAATCTTGGACCTATTTTTTACCTCTAGTGAATTTTGTGTAGTGCCACAAAAAATGCAATATTATCTCATATTCAGAGAACTGATACACAAAAGTATCAGTCAATAAATACAAAAATGCAAATAAATACACCACACTGTCCAACAGGTAGAGGAGTTTATAAAACACATTTAAAATAGACAACAGGCACCAGTGAAAGCTCTAGTCTGAGGAAGGATTTGTGTGTATGGTTCACTAGTCTTACTTAAGGTGTTTTTTGAAAATGTTAAACATTTTCAACTAAAAATATTCACTGTTTCCTACCCAGCTGTCCAGCAATTCCTTCTGTTTCAGAAACCAGGTGGTTGAAAGATTACATATGAGTTTCACGTCACTTTACCACTTTTCTCTTCTTTTTTTCCTGTTTGCAGGGATGATGGATCAGCATACTTTGCCTATTAAATAAATATTAGGCCAAAACAAATATTAGATAATATTAATTTATTAGTAAAATATTAGCTAATAAATATTAGACCAAAATTCATGTTCTGTGATGCCAGTTTTCCACATATTTTAGTATGAACATTAACAAAGCGTTCTACAAATATAGTAAACTGACCTCACATGCTTTTAAACCATTTCAATACCCATCCCTGGACAAATATGTGATCTTGTTATAAAAAATGCAAAAAACATACAGGTTGGGATTAAATTAAATGCGAAAAGTTTACTTTTAAATGGAGAGTTTATCAATTGAATTCACAAATAAATAGCCAATGAAGAAGGGACCAAATTTACATTTCTAGGTGAATTTTCGTTTTGAATGAAGGACATGACTTATATGGTTATTCAATACAGGTATGTCCCATGACACCATATTTTATACATATGTGCCTATTTTGCTGAGCTTCTGTAGTTTGTTCATCATCTTGCACAGGTGAAGTAGCAAGCACTCATCTACCTGCATGCTCAAGTAAATTAGTCTCCATAGTTAAATTTATCTTAGAAATTGTATCTTGCATGGGGACACCACTGGATGGGTTTGCCTTTAAGCTTTCACTAAACAGCTACTTAGAGTAAATACAAAAAAACCTTGGTTATTTCATTAATATACAGCTTATCTCACAAACCCTGAACTACTGTATTTTCCTAGTGTAACATACTAGATAAATCTTTTCCAAGAGAACTCTGAGAATGATGTGTCCAGTCAGCTTTTGCTGCAAAGTCTGATTAAACTCAAAATTAGAGGTTTCAGTGAGTTAAACACATCCTGCATTAATATCACTTCTGAGCTGAGGCTGTCATTTATAAAACCAAGCTTGATAAACTTTGGAAGTACAAATGACTGTGTGGGGTACTGTGTTACCTTCCAGTAAAAACTGTTATTATTATAATGACAGCTTAAAATGTAAAGAAAGTGAGTGTTGCATTGGCTAAATCATTACAGAGCTGTCTAAAGTGAAACAACCTTTTAACATACATTTTTCAAAACAGCATTTTTAGAAGTGTGATACCAGATGAGAATAGCTAAAAAAAAAAAAATCAAGCTTTCACTATATCAGAGATTCTAGACAGGCTAACACATTGCTTTCATGTACTATTTACTGTCTTTTTTTTCCTTTATTTATGACACTTAAAAGTGTTTTAGAGCTATTAGTTTAATATTTTTCTATTTAGTTTTTGGAGTTCTCATTAAGGCAGATCTTGACTTCAAACAGTATTTCTGTTTAATCAAAACCAAGCTAGTGCCATGTCAGGTAGTATGCATTGTTGTAAGAAAGGGGTTCCAGACACTGATCAGTCTTTTAGTTTCATACATCAAATCATCTCTTTCAAGTGTCACCAGCACAAATAATCTTTCCAAAGGCTTCTAAGGATTTCCTTTAATCTCTGTTTGCATTTGTTCTTTCCCCTTTATGGCTGGTGTACCCTCACACATACTTGTCACTCATCTTACTAAGCCACAGAAATCGTAACACACATGTCACTGACACACAAAAACATTACTGGCTTTTTCATACTGATTAAGCCATAGTCCTGGAGTTCACCAGACAATAAAGTGACAAAAAGAAATGTAACAAACATATGTATCTGGAACACTGCTTGGACAATCCAGAACACAGAATATCAAACCTGTAAGTATCAGTGCTGCTGTAACATTTATAATTCAAATTGCTCCACGCAAAATTAAAGAGAATTCCAGACATAAAAATTAGTTTTCAAGGGAAATCCTGACATAGTGGCTGAACCTTTTACAACCTTATGGTTGTATTTCACATCATAAGTTCAGATGGACATTTCTGCATCTCTGATTCCAACAGCTTTAAAAAATCCAACATTAGCTTCTAGTGTAATATTTGGAAACAACAAAAGAACAAAAAAGACAAAGTTTTCATGGCAGACAACCAGCATTTACAGCAGAGGGACAGTGGAGCCACAAGCAGCACCCAGGAAGACTCCAGGCATACACCCCTTCAGAGGGCCAAAAGCTTCTCTTCTGCCCTTCCATGCAGCCCCTTATATATTTAATCTCATATACATTTCACCTGTGTGCCTTCTTGTGCTTGGTCAGTGCTTGGCTCATCACCTTCAATACCAGGCACCTGTCCCACACAGCTGTAGCCCATTAGGGAGGAGGCTCCACCACAGCCCTACTCCCAGTTACCACAAGCTGTGTGCCTACACTAAAAAAGATTTTAGTGGTCTTGAGTCTCCCCCAGATTCTAGTAACTTTTTTGGATAGGAAAATGGGGATTATGTTCAGAATGCTTAATGCTCTTTATTGTCCATTAGAAGATATTTAAAAGGATAAGTACAGACAATCACATTTAAAATTTGTCATCTTAAGTTTGACATTAATAGAAAAGTCATAAACAGAAAAAATATCCATCATAAAAGAAATATGACATATAGGTTTTTGTGAAATAAACTCAGAAAGTTTAAAACTGTAATATTTATTATATTTTTAAAATTCTCATTTGCTATTAAGCTTGTACTTAGACAAAGCATAGCAAATCAGAGTACTCCTAATGACATCCAGAAAACAATGAGACCACACCTAAGGATACAAACTTAAATTCATAGAAATTTTTGGCAATTAGCTTAAAATGTTGTGTAGCTAAATCAAAAGAGAACAGCAAAATCTTGTATGCATGTATAACTCTCATAATGCCCAGTCTGTTTGGTCTCAAACTTTATCTTTTCTGCCCTAGCAGTGAATTTACATTAGTTTCCTTCAAAGATATGATAGTCTCAGAAAGATATATGACACAGACTTATAATTTTATCACAGGACAAAATGCTGGGCTCTTTCCTGTTTATTAAGTAATGGTTCTTTCCAGGTAAGCACAGGAACTAGAAATAGTTATTGATTTTGCTTCTGTTTTCTCACAGGAAATTAAAGGCTTTATCTAAATCTCAGGTGGATAAGATAATTAATGTATCCTGAGCACACTTTAGAAATGCATGAATACTAAGGTAAAGAGGTCAAATCTGTTTGAAAAGCTAGCCAAGTTTATACATTTTAATGTCCTGCTGGCAGCTATAAAAACCTGGCATATTAGACATACATATAAGTATTTTTTAAGCTATAAAAGTCAAATAAGGTGCATCTGTTCCAGAAAAGAAAAGATTGCAATTTGTACATATATCACTAAAATTAACGATCACCTTCACACATTCAGTCACAAAGTTATCAGATGTCATAAAACAGAGATGATATTAACATACAGGAATTGTTTCAGCAATAATGTAGTTTACAATTCAGCAATCACAAATTGGTTTGGGTTGCAGAACCACTCTTTTACTCCCTGATAGGGAGTGAAACATGAAAAGATTAATTTAGGTATCGCTAAACAAACCTGGAAAGATTAAAAACTTACCTAGGCCTTAAATCTGTGGGGACAGTGAAACTGCACTTTTTCCTGGAAAAGATTTTCAGTTGCCATACTTGACCAAAGGTTTTATTTACCCCAGTTGCCCCTTCTATAAATTAAGTTCATTCCTATTTTTATCTTTCCATATTGATTAGAGATACTTGATCCTAGTTTGCTTCATTATATCACCTTAGACAACTGCAGAGAGTTCTGTCTCCCTTCATCCATTTTTTTAACAGATCAAACAGTCCTGCTTTAAAGTTTGAAGTTTGTGAGGTTTTAGTAATTGTTATTGCTTTCCTCTAACTCTTCTGTTGTTTGACAATGTCTGATTTAAAATGTGGCTTTCATGCTGAATGCAGAAAAGAAATACAGCAGAATGCCATTTTTACTACACAAGACACTCTGCAGCTAAAGTATTCATTGAGGTAAACTACCATTTCAGCTTACTGGCCCTGCACAGACAAGGTGATCATTATATAATATTTTTTTGTTATGAATTTATCCTATTTCTGAAAAGTGCTAATGTCCAGAACAGCTTGCTTTACATGGGAAGCCAAGCATTGCTTTTTTTTTTTTTTTAATTTTTTATTTTTTATATTTGTAAACCATGCATCATCTGTAATTAAAATATTTTGAATATCTTTAACCTCAGTACTACAATGGAACTTATTCAGCTGAAGGAATATAATTGTATAGAACTAGAGTTTCTAATTTAAATTTTGCATATGAAAGTCTGATGATTTACATTTGCATAATATTTGTATTATCTTTCATCTTATAGATTGGTAATATTTTTCCCTGTTTGTAAGGAAATAAATTTTAAAAGATCTCATTCAAAAGAATCTTTCAGATAAGTGTTTTAGCACAAGGCTTAGTTAGATGCCCAGCATTGCAAATAGCAACTAGACCTGTCAAAACATTAGTGATTACATGTTGACATTTTATTTTTTTCCCTTCATCTACATCCTACATTTCTTACATTGTAATACATGCTTGCTTTATATTTTGTGTGGGGAAAAATCCCTATTAACATATATAACAAGCATATTCAACATGAGAGAAATGAAATAATTTCTTCTTAATATTCACTTTAATAATAACATGATTATGCTTTTCCTTTTAAAAAAATTTCATTTACTTGAACAACTCACTTCTGATCTCTTAATGGAGATCAGTTATTTGCATGTGCAATTGCCCAGTGGTGTACTGATATTCAGGCATTGACCCATTACAAATTTTATTCTTAAAATTCAGAAATATTCTTGATAACACTCTTGGACAGAATGAACTGCATTCTTATGAGCAACATCTTGACATATTATTGTCAGACAGTCAATTTAAACACCAAGCAATTTTTCAGCCTACACAGTGTATGTGTTATTGCAAAAGTGTCAGTTTGTTTACTGGGCTAGATGCTCTGAAGTGTTGTCCCTTTTCACGTCAAAGGTCAGTTTGAAATTTCTTTCATTTTCTGCCAAAAAAATCTATGAACACTTCATAAAGTTGTGATCTTGTTTCTATCTTTTCTTCTCAGATCAACAAAAATGGTATCTGTAACGCCACCTGAGACACATCAATCTATACTCATGGCAGATATATCATCTGTGAAACTAGTTCAAGAAAACTGTCAGGTCTCATTGGGCAAATCAAGCTTTCTATTAGGGGAATGAATCATATATGACAAATACTGAATGATAGGTTGGAAGAAGTTATTGTTCATGAGCAGCATTTTAGCTTCAAATGCCTTCCCACTTCACAAATATAGCAGTCAGTTCTTACCACTCCTTTAATTTATATATATATATTTGCTCATAAAAATCTGTTGGATTTAGGACATACCATAAAATAATTATTCAAGACATTACTATTAGTCAGATAAGTGGAGAAGAAATTACAATTCTCAAACCTTCATTTAGGAGAAACAATGAAGTCTTATAAATGACCATTTTTCTGATTAGGTTTTACTGTTTCTCTTCTGTGATACTTGCAAGAAAATGTTTCTTATGGCAGAGGTGGCTAACCTTTCACAGACTGAGATCCAGGGAACAAAAATGTGCGATATCAGACAGACACAGGTTTTAAAACAGAATCACTGAATTTAGTACTCATATGCTTTTGCACAGATTAGCAAAGAATTGAGAGCTTTATGTGTGAATCCCAAGACTGCCTAAGGGCCTCTCTTGACATACCTGGAAAAGGCATTTTCATAGTTTCAAAAATGGTTTTGCACCTGATAACCATGTGACTGCATGCATGCTTATGCAGTGCATTCATTTAAACTGACACTACAAAGTAGGCTGCTGCAAATAGTTGACTCTGAATCTGCTGTAAAAACATAATGCTGATTACATCTTGATTTTGAGAAATGGTGACTTCTACTGGCAGCGACTTTGATTCTTCTGTTCTTTTACAGCTAAAGGAAAGCATTGCCTATCCTGTTGTACTGCAGATGTACTAGTGAAAATGAGGTAAATCATCCCCTGCTCTCTTAAGAATTTTTATTCTAGTCTATTAAAAACAAACAAACAAACAAGCAAGCAAACCAAAAAACAACAAAATACCTACATCCAGAGTGTGAGAAAAAAAAAGGAACCTGGAGCTAATGACATTCTGGTGAAAGAGGTAATGATGACTAGCTGTAAGGTACCCAGTGTAGCTGGGAAAAGTGCCTAGAGTGACAGTCACTTCAGAACTGATTGGTCAAAGTGTTAGAATTAATTACTGCAGAAAGACTCCTTTTGCCAAAGAATGAGATTAGAAGAGAAACCTCTGAAGTGCTAAGCCTGAATTTCTAAAGCATTCTTACTGCAAGGATTTCTTGACGGCTCAGAGTCATACTTAGCTGATCACTGTCAAACAGATAAATTCTGCTCCAATATACAGATATAGCAGTAACATGGTGAAGCTATCTCTGAGAATCAAAGACATGTTAAATTACATTTGACAATCTCATAGTTGTCTGCAGGACACGCATTTACATTCCAAATATCTGAAGTGTTGTAAACAGATAGAGCTCTCTTTTAATAATTATGCTGTCAAGGAAGCATTTGTTCCATTACAGAAGTGGAGAATTTACTGCAAAAATCGTCTAATACATTTGTTCTGGCATAGTAGTAAATTAAGGAATAACACATAAATACTTAAGAATAACAGAATTTTGAACAGATATCATAGTAAACAGATATATATATATACACTTATATACATAATATACATATAGTAAGAGAGCAAGATGATTATAAGATATCCTAAAAAGTATGCTAAAACCACCTTTATTTAAAAAATGTTATAAGCAAGAATGATGATTGTTTGCACAATTTCAATACTGTTCTTCTGGTTTTGCCCAAAATCACAATCTTAATCTATTTGATTGCATAGTAATTTCTCACCACTGAATCTTAGCTCACTGAGTTAGTAGGTAACAATTAATCATTTTCTTCATCTTTCTAACTGATCCACATCCTTCAGCTTCATTTAGTAATAGGGCCAGATGATTACCCAGACACTCGACCAATTCCTTCCTGAGAAGGACAGGGGGCAGATAATAAGAGGAAAAACTCATAGGCTGAGAAAGACAGGGAGATCACTTCCCAGTGAGCATTTTGGGCAAAACCAGCTTGACTTGGGGAAAATTAGCTTAATTTACTTGCAAGTAAAAAATATAAAGATAGAGAGAAACGAAGACAAAAATTAAAATAAATCCTTTCTGTTCCACTCACCCCCTTGTCCAGGATGAAGTTTACTCCCTCACTTCTGACTCCTCTATGTCCCCATGGCAAGTAGCACAGGGAATGGGGAGCAGGGGTTGTAGACAGTCGACAGCAGCTCCTCTTTGCTGCTCCTTCCTCCTCACACTTTGCCCCTGCTGTGGTCGAGGTCCTTCACACTGGCTGTAGGCCATGAAATGCTGTGCCCTGAGTCCTCTTCACAGGCTGCAGGGAAATCTCTGCACCCACCTCCTCACCCTGCCTCTACTCTCACACTTTTAAACCTCACTCCTCTCTGCCAGGAAGTGTTTTGCCATCTCATATAAATGCTTGTCCATAGGTTTGAGGTGGCCTTTCCTTACCCGGGGAACTCAGCTGTGCCCTATGGCAGAGCCCATTGGAGTGGGTTGGATATATCTCCATGTGAACAGTACAAACCTCTGCACATTCCCACTGCAAATTACAGATTTGGCCCAATGGCAAGAACTTCTACTAGATGAGACCATGGCATGAGTGTAGACTGTGCTGGATCTCTGTGTTACATGTGGATCTCACTGGAGAGAGAGGAAACACGTTTTCTCCACTGGGTTCACAAAACTTGTTGGCAGCAGAGAGAGAACAGCAAAAGCTGTAAACATCTTTTGAGGTCCAGTCAGGCTTTTGAGACTTATCTGACTAGGCTTGTTTTGTATGTCACTTCCTTCATTATGCATCCTATACCTCCTGATTTTGGAAGCGAAGTGAAACATTAAAAACCTCAGCTGTTTAATACAAAGCACTGGCAGCTATTCTGCATCTGGGTCTTCTGAAAGATGGTGGATGGCAACCATGCCAGCCATCCAGTTCAACTTGGACCTGCAATATACATATATAAAAACATATACACTATATTTATATACATTATATTTATATACATATTATATAAAAGATAACTTGACGGATACATGTACAGCTAGAAATTGTCCCTAGCAGTAAAAAATACTTCCACAACTGCCAGATAGAGTTAAGTGAGTCTGGAGAAATTATACAGGAAATAGAATAGCTATAAAAATCCCTAAGATTATTAAGAGCAGATATAAAAAGGTCTGAACTGCTTTTAATGGTCTTAAAAAAAAATCTTTGAAAGTATAGGATGATTTTTAATATCCATAATGATGAAAAATGCACCCAAGACTTAGGTTCAGTTATTAGCTTTGTAGATATAATTATATTAAGAAAAGGTATTTTTTTGTTATGTCCAGAAATGTCTAAACACAGAAAGATTATATTGCTATCTGAGCAGGTAGAATGTTTAATTACAAATTCTCTTTTACTGCTAATATTAAATACTTTTTGTTAAAATTTCTTCCAAGGGAAGTTACAAAACTGTTTTCACAAAAGAAACTTTAACGAATAAATTAGGAGCTTTTTATCAAATACTACCTTTTGCAGGGCACTTCAACCAACAGTGACATGAGAGTCTCAAATTTACAGTGGTCCAAAAAGAGATCTGGTAAGGTTTTGTTATGTGCAAGTGATATAATTCAGTCCCAGAGATTCATTTTTATAGCAGATCAAGCAGTCTCATTCCCTCTCTTCTACACAGTAGTTCAATGGATAAAGCAGTCACTGGTAGGTAAAGAACTATTTTTATTTCTGAGGAGAAATAAAGCTCCAGCCTCCTGACTCAAGGCACATATTGCAAACACCACTAGGGGTAAAAGAGGTGCTCGTATTCCTGATGCAGCGATTCACCACTGGCCAAGGAAAGCACAGGGAAGGCAGGATGAGTTCCATGCCTGACTCAGTCAATATTTCTGTCTAGTATTATAGTGTGTGTGATTAGATATAATGCTATCAGGCAAATATTTGAGACAGACAGAAGATTGGCCTTTTCAAGAAAGCAAACAAACTGCCTCATTTACCTCTCTTGGTGTCTTTCTGGCCAAAATATTCTTCAGGCTTTGGTGTGAAATACTGAATGGGATGGACAAGCCTATGACAGTGACAGAGGCTGGAATTTTGATGTGAACTTTAATGTTTCAGAGCTTTGTCTGTACATTTGGTTGCTGGGAATTAAGGTGAGCTCTCTCAAGCTCTAATAGCAGAATTTGTACCCCAGTTGAGTTCCAGCCTCTTGCAATGGACTCACAACACTTGAGAGTGGATATAATTTTAAGACTGTTAAAATGAAGTATGTGTAAGGTATCTTGAAAATAAAAAGAGTTTTTAAATTACTGACATAGAATAATACTGGAAATTAAGTCTCAGTACCACAGATGACTGTCTTGTTTAACTGATGCTTCAAATTATGGGCATTCATTGCTATTAGCAAAAAATAGAACATACATAAAAAGGCTGTAAACGCACTCATTTTCTGCTCACTTCTTGTTTCGTTTTTCAGCAGCCTGAGTAAGAGCAGGAAAGCTTGAAGAAGGAGCTCAGTCTGGTTTAAGCCACTACCCACATTGTAAATATTCTATATCTTCCATCTGAAACCTAACACATCTGATTCATCTGTTTAAATGGTCTATACCCATCTACCCAGCAGGTGCTGTTGGTTTAGCCCTCTTAAAAGTGAGTTCATGTGATTTAGAGAATAATCTCCAAATCTGAATTAATGGGAGAAGCAAAAAATTAAAAGATACCACCACTGGAAGCTTTATACCCCCCAAAAGGAACCCCTTGGAACTTTGTAACTGACTTTCAAAAGTTTTGGGAAAGTTCCACAAACATAAAAGAAAAGCAAAATTGTCACAGTATTCAAAAGAGAAGGAAAATATTACCATGCTAATTGTAAACTGTGTTGACATGACATTGAGTCTGAGCTGAGCTGGGGTTTGATTAATTAATATTCAAAGTAGGATATTGAAATAAACACTGATTAACAGGAGAATAAGAAAATGTAAGTATTATACTGAAAAAAATCTTTCCAGTTATTTCCAAGTTGGCTGAAAACAAATAATAGGGTTGCTGAATGTGTCTTACCCTTCTGCAAGGTGGGTAGAAACACCTACTTTGACATGTACTTCATACAGAGAATGGGCCCAGAAGAATGGGCTCTTGGCTAGTTTACCTTTTTTTTTCTTTTTTTTTTTTTGGTCAGTGGATTGGAAGAATGGATTTGAGATACTGAACAAGCTTGAGGCAAAATCCCTTTTGGATACAAAGGAAGAAACATTCTGAGGAAATGTCAAGTGAGGGTATTTCATATTGAGATTGGAGTGATTTCTGCTGTAATACTGTGGTATCTACAGTTCAGGAAGGATGTTGAAATTGGAGCAGGTTCAGGGAAGAACCTTTAGAATGATGAAGGGATGGAAACACATGGCTATCACTGAAATATATAGCTCAAACTATTTATCTAATAAAAGACAAGTCTGTGGGGGTGACCCAAACATAATCGATAAATAATTTCTTGTGAATAGAAATCCATTAGCAGAGAACTAATAAAGAAGGAAAGTAATTGTCTGTAGTAAGCATCCAGGTAATGGATTCTCCACCTCTGGAGAATATTCATAAATCTATACTGGATATTTTATTAAACAATATGCTCAAGCTAAAACAGGAATTAATTCAAGGGATTCTCTGGCCTGTGTTTTGTTGGAGAACAGACTAGATGATCACAGCCTGTAACAGAATCCAATAATGTGTATTTTTCCATTGACTTCATGAAGTCATAAAATTAGTGAAATTCTATTAAGGTGCTAAGTCCTTTCTCAAATGACCACCAAAATACTGCTTATTTGATTTTTTTCTTATTGTTGGGTTGAAATAATTGTGTAAGAGTATTGCCAATGAAAAAAAGCAAATTTTATATTTCTTTTGTTTTTGTCATCTGCTACAGAATCTATTGGTGAATGATTAGTAATATTTTACTGGCAGCAGTAACAGCAGTAAGAAAAGCAGATCAGAATCACAGCAAAGTTTCAGTCTCTATGAGGAAATCACAGGGTTGTGGTTGATTATGAGCTACACAGCACTTTATTATTACTTTTAACAGGTGTCATTATCATTTTAGGGAATTAAAATACAAATTAATTGTATTTCAGACAGCATCTCTTACAAAGGTGTATAGAATCATAAAATCATGAATCATAGAATGACTTGAATTGAAAATAAACATTATTTACAGAAGATATAGGGAAAATTGCTAAAGCAGAGGAAATAGATCTACAAGGGATCTGCAGGGAAGAACCTAATTTTTAACTTTCTACAAAGATTAAAGACTTGTAATTTTTAATTTTTTTAAATGTTGTAATATCACATCTTTTAATAACATCAGAAGAGTTTACCATTATCATTGTGTCATGTGCAGTGACTGACACTTCTACCATTAGCTGTTTTCCACATTTTGCTTTCCAGAACCTCTTCTTTTTATTGTTGAAAGGCATTGATTTGTGCCCACTGTCTACATGGCTGTGAAGAGTATCCATTGCTATTCTGACTGTAGTCTGTGTTTCAGCCTTCTTTTCTGGCTACGTAGGACTTCACTCAAGAATTAGGGACAGTATTCTGTTTGATTGGATACCTTTATTCATGCAGCCATTAACTGATGTGAATGGAGCTGTGCCTACGTGCAAAGAGTCAATCTATGCAGATTTGATCATAGATACATTTTGTGTACCTTTATTGCAGATATCCATGGTTTAAACTAACATCTCATAGGTGGTGTGAGCACACAGATTATGGTCTCTGTGGCTGTCTTTTTTTCTCCTTATTGTAGCTATTGGATGGATGTTTTTGTGCTTTCCTTCATCAGTAATTAATAATATCTAAGGGTTCATTTGATGGAGTGGATGTCTCTTCAGCGTTATATGCAGGAAGTACATGTAAGAAATGAACCTTGATTCTGGATCATATTCTTATAGCAAATCAATACCCATGAACACAAAGGTAATAATTTATTTTCAAATCACCGGATATTTTTAAGACACACTATTTTTAGATTTCTATGATAAATGGTACAGTATAAAATGGATTAATTTTTTAATATGTATTTTTAATATAATTATTTTTGTCTTTCGTTGATGTAAATTTTGATATTTGGATGGGTGGATTTGCCATCACATGTTTTGTCTACAGGAAATATGTGTTTCAGTCAACAACACATATATTATACCTACTTTTTAGTTTGAAAGTACTTAAGTAAAAATCTTCAAATCTTCTACATCTATTTTTTAAGAGAAACATAACACTTATGTGTACTGGCTTGTGCTCAAATAAATCCTCATTTCATGGACAAACTGGCAATGCATACTGGACCAGGTACAAAAGTGCTAAAGTCCATTTTATACCTTTGCCATTCTTCCTTGGAAATTGGGAGATGCACTTTATTGGCAGCAATACTAAGAAGAGAGACCAGCCACTGTACAGTGCATTAAAATGCAGAAAAGTGGTTGTGTTGCACTACCAGACTGTAGTCCCAGAGCCTCAGAAGACTGTTAAGTAGCTAAATCTCTCCTCAGTGTCATCCTAAGTTTCAGAAGCCTAATACATACCAAAGGACTCCTGGAAAGATTATTGACCAGAGAGACAAAAACTCAGACAATATAATGCTATTTACCAAGCTAAAATTTCTCTTTTGGGTAAGATTATTTTTTCAGAAAAATTGGCTGAGAGATTGTGGAACCTCTTTCTTTCTGTGGTCAGAGGCTTCAGAATTAACTCAGAGAAATATTCTTTAAAATATTAAATAATAATGACAGGAGATTTCTCAAACTGTTTTGTCCAAAATTTGGAATTACTTTTGCATTAGATCACTTCTTCCTAGTATGGAGATCCAAAGAAAGACACAATTCAAGGAAGAAGGGATGGTGGAGGGAAAATAGGAAGAAAATCTGAGACATTTATGCAGCTTAAATTTCATACTGTGGGTGCAAGGAGTAGCAGGAGGAGTTGAGAACTGGTACTGGTACTCTTCCATGGGGCTGCCTGCTTCTGGGAAAAGACAATTGTCTTGAGGTTCTCCTGGCTCAGATCTGAATGGCAGTCAGCCTTTGAGAAAGGGATATTGCTCTCTCAAATGGAAGATGTTGAAAAATGCTGGAGCAAGGAGGATTCCTTTGGAAGACTGTATTTTCTCCTACTGGGAAATTCTTTCATAATTTTACATGAAGCAATGATTTTTGAGATCTGGTTTGTCACTCTGATTTCCATAAAGTACTGAAAGCATGCTTTAATGATATGTTGTAGTATTATTCATTTTTAAAAATGAAATATAGTCTGTTAGCAAGTCACACTGCTTAACACTAATCAGACTGTAAACATTTACAGGTTTTTTTTCCCAATCACACTGAATAATATTAGATCAAATTGAATTAGACTAGATGCATTTCCATAAAAAGCTTGTCACAATTAACATTTACAATTAACCGTCCTCATTTTTCTGTAGTACTGCTTGAAAGCATGTCAAATAGTTGAATATTTTCAGTTCAAAATCCTTAACACTGTCACATTTTTCCATAGTTTTTTCTTCTGTTTGCAATAACAATTCGAAATTTTAACAAATTGAGTGGAACAGAGCATGGCTTACACTTAAACTGGAATGAGGAATTAATAGAAATCTGCTTTTTCATTGGAGATATTGGTGAAGTTCATATATTGTAGTTCCCAGTTCATGGATAGGTATACATTAAGTCCAATGTAAATCACTGAATATGTTATACAATTGCAGTGGGATTAACTTTTGTTTTTAATGTGATACAATTACACAGTCTACCTCTACAACTGGTTTAGGGAATTGTTTAGGGAATTAGAATTCAATCCAGTTAACCAACTTAAAAACCAAAATTTTCTCAGAAGTCTTTCAAATTAGATGTATATAGATATATGAATCTATGTATCAAAAATGTATTGAGTTTATACAAGGGGAAAAAGGAAAAAGTAGAACACACAAAGGTGAAGAAAAGGGATTATTAGGCATTATTTTGTACATTGAGTTTTATCTCTTTTATACATTAGTTACAGAAACAAAGAAATATAGAATTAGAAAGCAGAAGATAAAACTGCAAAATAGGAAAATAGAATGACTGCAATGTAAGAGTTTATCTTCACAGCATCTGTGAAAATCTTTGTTGTATTTTGTTACACATTTATATATATTGCAGTGACATTTGATGTGCTCAAAACATTCATTTCATGGTGATATCCAGTCTGGGTACAGTAAATATCCTACCTATATTCCATATAAAGAAAAGCGTGACAAAGCATTTAAAGGCAGAGCTATTACATAGAAACAGGCATCTGCCTTCTGGTGATAAAATTTATAAGACAGTTCTGCTGGTTTCCTGTTTCTACTGTGCCAACATTAGTCTTTCCACCTTTGGTACATGACTTGAAAATGAACAAAAACTTGGTGCAATTTCCCAGTAATGCATGTTGACAACTCCATTAAATTACATGTGTATCTGGATGCACTGGAACATGGTGGTTGGTAATTGACATTTTTTCCTTAAAAAAGGAGGGGGAAAAGTGAACTGAAGATTATATACTAGAAAAATTGAATTATCTACTCATCACAGAAGTTGAACAGCATGGTAATACCTATCATATAAAATATTACTCATTTTTCCAGACATTAGTTAACAAATTTTCTACCCATTTCAGTAGGCCACAGACCCCAAATAGCTTTGAAATTTTGGGCCTTAATGTTTTTTACTTACCTGTCAGGGCTGCAAGTGAGATACCAAAAGCAACAATTCTCAGTATAATGGTCCAAAATCTGTCTTTATCAAACGGAACAGCAAGATATAACTCTCTGATGATGGTATTTGACAGAGAATTTAGCCAAATGTATGAAAATACAGCTTCATTTTTCATACCACATTCTTTCCATGTATGCCAAGACAGTTAGAAAAAACATAAGCGACACAAGCAGTATATTCAATCCTGGAGCTGCATGTACAACTGGAGAAGTATGTTGGATCTTGCTTCCTGGTGCATAACTGGGCTCGTTTTGACTCTTCCCAAGAAAATGTGTTGGAGTTGCTGAGACACTTTTATCTTCCATTTAACCTATAAAATTTTATAACCCTAATAAAAATAGTAACAACATTTTATGTTTGCAATTGGATACATTTAATAAAATCTTTAACAAAGACAGCATGTCAGTCAAGGTAGGAAAACAAAGCCAATAATTCTCACACCTTTCTTTATTGCACACATATTTTTGATACATGTGGAGTTTTTATTTGCGCAGAAGAACAAATCAAAACAAAACAAAACAAAACAAAACAAAAAAACAAAAGCAGCTTTTAAATAGATTGACTTTTTGCTCTTGAAGAGCTGGAAATGTGTTTCCTTTTGAAATTGTTTCCCATGTGTTATCTTACAAAGTGCAGTACTTGCTTCCAAGATCAAAATCTTTTGCTGAATTTAGTAAATGCTATCCACTGTGGATGTTCCTGGTGCAAGTGGCACACTTATTTATGCTTCCCTAAGTGTAAAATGATAACCATTTGTTTTCTAATAGATGTCCAAAGTAACAGAGAGAAATTAAAAAACATCACTCATGTACTATACAAAGTGGTCATTTTGGTCACTGAGGAAAAGGCTTTCATTTAGCAAGTCAGAGCAAAATGCAGGGATCAGCAGAAGGCAGAATAGATTTGTTGACATGTCAAGGAATCCTCTTGACAGCAAAAAGAATCCTGAAATATTGTTTCTAAGCTTTCACAATTTGTAAAATCAATGTATTTTCCAACAGCGATGGAAAGCTGGAACAAAGGTGGAAAGTTGGAAATTTTCCAACAGAGATGAAGTGAATCTATATGAAACATATGAAACAATGATCTATCACAGAAATGTAGGTATTTTCTGTGTATGCAGATTTGAACAAGATGTGGCAGTACATGGATTTTTTTTTGGTTGAAATAAGATCTATTTTGCAAGCCTGTTAAAAAAAAACCCAACAACTAAGTAGAAAAATTATTGCTTCTATAAAAGCATAAATAGTATCAAGAGTTAGACCTGTTTTCTTGCTTAGGTAAATTTTATTCTTCAAAAAGGCAATTTCCAAGTCTATCTGCTCTGATTTTGACTTTCCAGCATATTTCAGCTTATTGTAATCAGATGCAAGTTGGGAGGCAGCCTGGGTTTTGGTCTGTCAGGTATTCCCTGCACCAACATTCCCTTGTTTCTGAGAGAGCTGTGAGTGATTCCAAGAGAAGAAAGAGTCAGGCCATTGGAGATATTAAACAAGAAAACAATGTCTCATATTTCTTTTAAACTTTGTTTCATGCAGTAGCTCAGACTGAACCTGTGAGCTGTTTGTTCACACTGGACCTATGGAAAGAATATTCCCAAGTATAGTTTGGTTATAATTGTTCCACCTCACTACTGCCTTACTTTAGCATGCCTTACATTTCCCTTCCTCATTTCATAGCACAGATCACAGAACATGAGAAAAAAACAGGGAAAAGAAAAAATAAAAAAAGTTTCTTGGTTTTGAAGTTATTTAAAAGACTGCGCTCAGAGTAAGGTAAATTAATCTGAAAATGGTGGTGTCTGTAAAAAGGACTTCAGTGAAAAAACCTGCAAATGCTACCTATGAAGCAGCAATTTGTATTACTTGTTTATAGAGTAGTGGGTTTTTTCTTTGCTTTTTTTTTCCCCCCTTTTCTTTACTAATGATTGTTTACTATTAGAAACTAAGTAGCCTAACTAATAGGTAATAGTCTCCCATGAGTCAGATAGCAATTATAAGGCTATTGGAGTTGCATTAAGAAAAAAGAATTACAATGGCCTTGGCTGATACAATTTTTTTTTCTAGAGATTACAAAGGTACTCAGCAATCAACACCATAAAGCAACCCTTTTCTAATACCAGATTACCTTTCTAACTAAAGAAATTATAAATATATGTATACCATTCAAGTATTCATGAAGACCCCTTTGTCTGCCTGCTGCCTCTCAGATTCCTTAATAGAAACAATGATGGACATGAGAGTAACTGATCTCTGTAATTCTTTCTTGTCAAGTCCTCATTTATATAAGCCTTTACAAAATAATAAAAGCATATGTAATAAATATTTTCCAGGAATGAATTGTAAAAAATATCCAGTCTCTGAACACAATCAGAATGTCCCTTCTTGTTCTCTATGTTCACTGTGATTGCTACAGTAGATTTTACTCTGGGTAAAACCCTACAGCTGCATTACAACCTATCAAACATTTTCCAAGATACTTAATTTTTGATTTACAGATTTGATGTCAGCATCATCTTTTTCTGTAGTCTACTTGATGGCAAGTTTAGCATGCTTCTTCAGTACTGACAGTACCTTCAGGTGCTTTAGAAATTAAATCTATGTTCAGCATGATACTGTAAAACACGTGATAATAGCAACAACTGAGAATAACTAGAACAATGCATAGAATGTTAAGATAATGTTCACTAAAAAGATCAGTATTAGACAGGTTTTGCTCTCAAGAGAGATTTTAGGGCTTGTTTGCAAAAAACTGTGAAAGCAAAAAGTTTCTGCAATGTTTTTTGTAAAGTCTATGTTAGTAGTACCTGAGGTTAACCTTATCAGGATCACTTTTGTTTGCCATGGGGTTTTACCCTCGCATGCAAATACAGACCCAGTTTTTCCTACAAAGGCAAAAAGGAGAATCAATGCAATTGTTTATTCCATAAGGCATGAGTATGGATAAATAAAACTTGGGAATTAAGCGGGGGAGGGGGGAAGATATGTGGTGAGAAAGCTGGAAAGAAATTCAGTTTGCTTTATAAACCTCCTCCCCAACCCCAAGAAATATTAGAGCATTACTTGTTCTTTCTTACTCTGAGCAGAAATGAAAAGGAAAGGAACTTTGGTGAGCATTTCCGCTATCTGAATTTAGATGTAATTTGGATACTTAGATTCATTGTATTGCTAAATCCAAGGAGGTTTGAGTGGCTGTGCTGCTTAGAATTTCTAAATTCCCTCTGGAGACTACTACTGTTCACATTTAAGTATTAGAGGAGAGAAGAATCCCATCTTGGAAAATTTACCTTGGTGTTAAAGTTATGGATGTAAAAGTCCTCCCTTGTCGTCTTGATGGTTTCTGGGTTTCTGCAGGCCTGCTAGGTTTGTTCCCAAGAGAAACATCACCCTCTCAAAGAGAGATTTTGGTAAACATCTCTGTAAGCTGTGTCCTGCTCAAGGCCACACATCTGGAGTTTTTCTCTCTATCTCTCTCTCTGACCAATAGTAAGAGGGAGCTGGTTTTGGTTACCAGCCCATGAATTTAGTATGATAAGGGCATTCTTGTACGAGGCACTGAGATGAAAGCATGTACGAGGATTGCACCAAAGTTTTGTACAGAAGCATTGTACCAGGCTGCATATATGAGGCATTAAGCCTCGGGCCTGGAACATAATAAAACTACCTTAAGCCTTCTGATACATGGAGTCAAAGTCTTTATGCATGAGGGGCTGAAACCAACATAACAAGAAACTCCTCGTGCCAGACACCAACAACAAATGGTGCCCTAAACATGGAAGAACCAGCGGCAATAAAGGGTGACCCTGACGTGCGACCGGACACCAGCCACAACACTCCTTCATCTGTCTCACCGTGCTTCAGGCTTGCCTGGTCCTTGGTTTAAGTTCAGAGCATATTGAGGATTGACAGCACTTCAGTCAGACTACAAAGGTTTGCCCCAAGCTGATCCTTAGCCAAGTGCTGTGCTATGCAATTCAGACGTGCTTCCAGTTTCTGGCATATCCCTGGCTTGCCATTGTGTTTTAGCAACTCTTTTGTGTCAAAACAATTCCCTAACTTAGGTCAACTAAGTTGTCTCAAGGCAATTTTCAGAAACTTCATGTACATTGAAACAAGTGCTGTGTGAAATGCAGCCAAAAGGTCTCTGCAGCTCAGGGATGAGTATGTCTTGTAGGCAGGTGAAACTTGACATTTCAGACTGTATGTCTGGCTGTATTATGATAAAGTGTTAAGATATTTTATATGGATGATTAGACGTGCATTTAACCTCAATATTTTTTTTCTCTTAGAACATCAGATTGTTCTAGGATCAACACTCCTGTCTAGCATCTGTGTTATGGTCCTAAATCCACTCTCTGCTACTAAAGGTGCTTATAATGTAAGTTGGGTGGTAGGTATCCTTTGCAAGTCATTGTATTATTGTCTTGATTGCAACCTTTCTATCTAACAACTGTTTTGGGGAGTTTCCCTGGAGGTTTAATCATAAATAACTACAAAGGAAGATATCAAAAATGTTACATCAAAATGTCAGTGTCATAAGGCATTGTTCATTGCAAGAACGGGAAAGACAGCCGTAAATATTTTTGCATTTATTGGACTGACTAGATGTATTAAAAAAAAAAAATCCTCAGCCCTGATGACAATGACAAAATATCAGTGATGGTCATTGCTCCATATTTCAGAATAAATTGGATTACCAAAAGAAAACAAAAAGTTAGTAATTTGTGGTTAGTAATCTACTTCTTTCTTCATGTATTCCCTGTGAGGCACAGAAAACAGCTTTTGTCATTCATCCAGAGGGATTGGGGCCATAATTTATTGATGTGTGGAAGTAATATTTCTGGTTCAGATTTTTCTTAATATTTCTGGTTCATATTTTATGGTTGTTACCAATATACTTCAAATAAAAATTTGTACACTGGAAAATGAAACACAAGTGGTTTCTGAAGTGCTTGTAAGGCAACAGAAGCACAGATCCAGCTGCAAAAATTTGTGTCATTCGCACAGATTTATCCTGTAAAGATCAGAAACTCATGTTGCATATGACAAAACAAATGAGATAAGGAGGAAAGCAACTCTGTGCTTCACATGGGCAGGGGCAGCAGTCCTACCCAAAATATGTCCTTATTCTAATCCAGAAGCATACTCAAAATGGCTGAATCCCTTGTAGTTCCATAAGCAATCATGGTGGGACATGACTTCCTTAAAAAGTCTGAAGATGATTTCATGGATGTGAAAGCAAGGCCATTTTCTTTCCAGCTACAATGAGTGATCTGACAAATAATGCTGCCTTTCAGTTTGCCTCTTGACATACAGTCAAATGTAATTCTGTAGGATATACATTGTGAGCATTACAGAACATTGCAGCAGATCCCCCTGTCATGCAAATCAGGATGACAGCACCATTTTATCCTATCTGTTGTCATGGCCACAAAACTTTCTTTAAAACAGGAAACTAATTTTTCTTTTGACTTCTGCAATAATCTACAGCTTCTGCAGTTACAAATTAATTCTATTCCCTTTCAGAATAAAGTCTGTGCTACACATTTAAATACCCTGTGGTCTTCTTATAACATCTTATTTTATTTAACTTTGAGTTTCCTCATTCTTATTGATGTTCGTGTTTTATTTATTCACTTGAGTTCAATATTCTCAGTAAGGTGCTGGATCTTCAAAAGAAATCTTCAGTCACAGCAGAGTTCAATCAAATCACATTTCTGCAAGTTGTCTTCCCACGTTAAAATTAAAACATTATACTTATCGTCTGTGGACGTGGAATGGAAACAGGATGATTATGAAACTCCTTACGGAAGTTGAAAGCAGAAAGCTGATGATTTTTCAATTAATATTGTTCCTTTAAAATTACGATAACTTACAACTACCTGCTAACCATGTACCTAAATTAATTTCACATATACTTCAGAACATCCCCAACAGAAAGCTCAAGTGAGACAATATTGGGAGGCTGCTAAGAGATCACATTATCCTTTATCTGGTAAAGCTGGCAGATGAAGTGTTCCACTTGTTTCTGTGAATCCTCGAGGACTGACTTAAAAGATTATGATCTCTTACTTTACTGCATATGGAGTTTCAATGCTGGAAATGTAAGAACACTGGAAATGTAAGAAGTTTTAGCACTTCTGTGCTGCATAGCTGCTAAATTCATCAGTGACTCCAGGTCACAGCCTGTGACAGTTCGCATCCTTGTTAGTGAACTCTCATGAAAACTGGCACCTGCTCCTGAGTGTGAAAGGCCAGTTTTCTCTTGGTCTAGTTTAATTTTCAAAAGTTAGCAGAGGTGAGACTCTGAACTCAAGAAGTGAGTGGACAGGGTGCTAGATAATATCATCTACACTCCCTTTCCTGTGAGGGGTGGGCCGGATGATCTTTGAGGTTCTTTCCAAACTGAGTTACACCATGAATCTATGATGAACTCTGGAAATGATCTAACTGAATGCTGTTTTAAGGGCACTTGCTTCCACAGGCAATTATTTGAGTGAGTACAATGGGTGCAATGTTTCATTTCTCACAATTTTATAAGTGAAGCATTTTATCTTACAAAGTTTGCTGCGTGCTATGGTCTTCCTGGTTTAAGAAAAGCTCAGAAAACCTGAGGAGGGACAACCACAGTGACTACAGGACTTGTGTGCAGAATGAGAGAAGAGACTGAAAGAGTTGGGTTTGTGCAACTTAAGAACAGGCTGAAGGGGAATCTAATTGCTGTCTGCAAGTACATAACAATTTTAGAGATGGCAGACTCTTCCTGGAAAGGGACAGAGAATAGGTTGGTGTGGCAAGGGAAATTCTGATTTAACTTTAGAAGAACACATTCCACACTGAGCAAGGTTGCTCAGAGAGTCTGTGAAACTTTTCCCCTGTAATAAATTCAGCACTTGACAGAAGAGAGCCCTTGGCAACCTGATGTACCTTTGAAATTTGTTTTGAGCAATGGGTTCAATGCCAGAGGCTCTTTCTAACCTAAAGTATTCTAGGGTTCCATGAGTTTCTGGCTGTGAATGATCAGGTAATGAGTGTTTAATGTGTACTTTCAGTATTTTCTGCTCTGGAAAGACTTCCTAAGACTTTCCTAACTCTGGAAAGTCTTCTCCATGCAGGTCACAGCCCTGCATGGAGAAGACTATGCCATTCTAAATGAGAGCAACTCAGATACAGAAGCACTATTTCTGTTCTAGATTATTCTATTATGATAGATAATTTTGACTTTTGCCAACAACATGCAGCTCTAAACAGATTATCAAGCAAACACAGGCAAATCCCCATGATCAGGCACCACTATTGAAGTTAACACAAATTAACTGGGTACAAAATTCTGGTTTAGAGAGCTCAGTAAGTTCCAAATTTCTTTACCTAAAGATGATTGCAAAGGGAAAACTAATCAACATCCTGATTGATTACATTCCCCAGAATGCTTTGACAGTTTTACAGACCAACCTTTATAGTTTCTAGACTTCCAAAAGGGTATATATTTAATTGTGGGTGTTTTGAACTTATTTACCACAGCATTGTTACTATTATTAATAATAGAAATAATAATAATAATAATTTTTTTTTTTCAGAATTCAGAAAACATACAAGAAGCCTCAAAATTGGAGAAAATACAGGCATAGAAAAAAAGTCTATTTTCTGATTAGGGTTTGAGGGCGGCGGGGGTTGGGTTGCTTTTGGCATGAATACCAAGAGACTGTTGTGAGTGAAATTTATTGTTCTCTGATGGGCACTCTCCAGACAATAAAGGGAATAGCTTCTATTCTGAAATCAATGTTTGCAATTTTCTGCTTCTTCTTCAAATACAAAGAACACAGTCTTTTAATTCACAAAACCAATTAACAGATATTTCTTCAATTTTGTTCACTCGCTTGTACTTGCAAATAGCACTTTATTTTTGTTTGTTAGATTAATTTAAATAAGAGCAGCTGTTTAATTTAAAGATTTTAAGTGTAAGTTGTCTTTCTTAGGATAAAAGAAAGACTTTAAAAAGTGTCATGACATGACAAAATACTTTCCATAAATCTTTCTGCTGATGACAGCCATGTATTCAGTTCTCAGATATATTTTTTGGAACAGATCCTTGGGGAACATAAAATGGTTTAAATGGATCTGTATAAATTTACAATAATTGACCAATTGGTCTATGATGAAGCTGATTATTTACAGAACACAACTAAAACTAGAATGTACTTTTCACAACTTTTCCAATGATCAGTTGGATCATTGGAAAAGTTAATAATGTTATTTCCTCATTTCAGCTTTTCTAAAAAAAAGCCAACCAAAACCCAAAACCCCACACCCTCATTAGTCTTTGAATCTTTGGCTTAACAGAGATAAAATTAAAATTAGAAATCTAATGTCTTTGGTAGAGAACAATTCATTTGTTTTTTAAGACAATAATGAGGCAAGGCAACTAAGTAAGTTACTAGACTAGAACTTCTTTAGAATAGCTGAAGAAGTCTTTGTTGCTCAGAGACAGTCAGCATATTTTAATATTTACCAAATCTATGAGGCTTAACTGTTTTGATATCAAAGATTTCTATAAAGTATTTCTAAGGTCATGACAACACCAATAAAGTTTTCATGGGCAGTGAGGTAAATGAAATTATTTATTGAGAGGAGTAGATATATGTATATATACATGTATATATATATATATTGATAGTCCTAAATAAAGAGGTGGGTAAAGTAGCCTGCATTACAGAAGGACATATTTAAAGGCAATTTCCTTAGAGCTTTCCTTAGAATAGGACCTTTAGTGATTTCTAGGTCAGCAGTGGCCTGAGCAGCTGACCTGATCAGATTGTTTGCTTTGCTGAAGGATGAAGGTCTCATCCTTCTTTCCTCCTTACATCTCATCTCCCCCAGTCTTCCCATAAGGAGGAAAGAAGAGTTATAAGCAGGATCTATCATTTTTGATTATACTGAGGTGGTAAAGCAGTTGATTGTGTCTAGTAAAATTACATATTTAAGATGCATGTTTGTTATTGACTTTAGCCATTTATTTCTACTTAGGAATGTCCTGACATTTCAAAGGAATTTTGGTACAGATGGTCTGACAGGTCTAGGGAAGTAACTGGAAGTCAGTCCTTACTATCCCAATCCAGTGTTACACTTGGCACTACATTAATCTGCTGAATAATGATGAATGATTGAAAGGACAGGGATAAGTTTGAGCCCTTTTACTTTGGGACCATTATAAACTGGGGGAACACAGTGGGTTGGGATTGTAACCGTGTCTTCACTAAATGCAACAACAAAACACTCCCTCAAGCTGAGGTACTGTTAGCTCTGCTTAGTGACAGAGCAAAACATACAGGTCTGTCACTATAACACAAGCAACACAGACGAAAAGGACAGAGATGAATCTCAGGACAAAAGAAGGCGTAGTTTATTGTGAGTTCTAGTATTTATAGAACTCTGTAAAAGAAATGTGATTGGAAGGTGAAGTTACCACCTCTTCAACCACATTGGTTATAAATTCAATCATTCACAAAATTATCTATGATAGAAATATGTAAACAAAGGAGATTCAGTTAGAACAACAGAGGCTTATTTACAAAAGCCTAGCGTGAGAAGACTCCATCGAAAATGAAAACATCAGAAGGCTAAATAACAATGCGACATAGGTCTAGATTTAACACCCTGTCAATCTCAGCACACTGCTCTGGGCTTTGCCAGGCAGAATCTCACCTCCTGGCATCTTGTAGTGCAGAAGCAAATGCCTAGGCTTAGAAAGGAAAACCGTAACCAGACATGAAATAGGGCTAGTATATGCTGACATTGCCTCTTGGAACTCAGAGCATGAGATAGTAAGTGCAATGAGGAAGTCTGAGAGCAAGGAGGCTTCAGACTGTCCATAAGGCTATTGTTGAACTCCTGCTTGGAGACATAAATGTTGAGATCAACATGCTAAGTGTAAGTTGCAATTCTATCAGAATCACTGAAGCTGTTCAACTGACAGAACCAGAGGACACAGTCTCAAGCTGTGCCAAAGGAAATACAGGCTGGACTTCAGGAAGAAGTTTTTCACATGAGAATGAGTGATTAAGTTCTGGAATAGTCTGCCTGGGGAGGTGGTGGAGTCACCCTCCCTGGATGCGTTTAAAAGGAGATTGGATGTGGCACTCAGTGCCATGATCTTGTTGAGGTGTCAGGGCATGGGTTGGACTTGATGATCTTGAAGGTCTCTTCCAACCTTGTGATTCTGTGATTCTGTGATTGTGTGATATACTTTTCAACATACTGCTTTACTCTTTGATGTCACCGTTATTAAAAGGGCTACTAACTTTTCAAAGTTATTCCCTTTAATTCTCAACATTGGAGGCTGGCAGTTAGCAAGGAGGAATTCTGTGCAGTGCTGGCTCTTCCATGCTAAGTTCTTGCTATAGTTTTACACCTCCATTTAAAGGATTTATAGGTGAAAGAATTGTTTGTTTACCTTTCTTGCAGCACAATATTTTACAAAACTCTAGTTAAATTCTTGGTTTTATAAAGCAAGAATCTTTGCAAATAAGACTAATAATTAACAAAGATAATCACAACATAAAATCTAACACAAGCTAACATTTCTCTTGAACCCCAGGGACAGACAATATTTCCTTTTATCCCTTTTCACTTGACACACTGTAGAACCACCTTGGATGTAGTTATGTCAGGAGCAAGACTCAATTACTTGATATATGTTATGAGACTGGTTGGTTGGTTTCACTTCCTGCTTGTCAGGGAAAAATGATTTTTGTAATGGTCTCTCCACCTCATGCTGAGATACTGTTTGGGACGCTGCATAAGGGAAATGCAGCTGAGGGCCAAACCCTGGAATAACTGAATATGACTCTGATCCAGAGCCTGGAAGATGTAGCTTTAAAAAACATTTTTCTCCTAAAATGTATAAGGACTGTTGTGAACTGCCTAGCTTGGTAAACTAGGAAGTATTTTATTTTTATATACTTATATTTAAAATTCAAAGGCTTATAAAGGCTTGTTATTACAGGTAAATTAATTGTTCTAATTCTACATACTGTAAAATTTTAATCATTCCTTAGTTCACATTAACAATAAAACTTTCTGTTTGATTTAGCATAATTGTTATTGATGACAATAGCTTTATTTTGTTTTTCCTGGAACTTTAAAGGCTAAGATGGACAATCACAGGCATATAGGTTGCCCCTCCATTTTCAAGAATAAAGTGAATTCACTGATGATCATTAGTTATCATTATTTTCAGTACCTACCAGTGCAGCTACCTGACTTGAATTTCAGCATGAGTAAAGAATGATAGATCTTCTCCATTAAAGACAAGCTAGAAAAGAAAGTAAAGACTTTCCCAGTCTCTTTTTTGTTCCAGGGAGACAAGAGTCTGTGCAAACCTTGTAATAAATACAAATTGCCTCTTTTCCTGTGCTGCTTCACCTGTGCCAGCCAAGGCCTCTGCCATTGCAGGGAAGCTGCAGTCAGGGAATCTTTTCTTTCTCATCCCTGCAGAATAATTACTTTGGGAGGCAACACAAGCACACTGTTGTAGACATGCTATTTGGGACTTACAGTCATTCTGCTACAGCTAGATTTATAGGCTGATAGAGACTTGCCTGTAAGGTCTTAAGGGTCGTAAATCCTGTGTAAATTCTTCAATCAGTTACAATCACTTTACTGGATACAGAATTTAGCTGCTGTTCTTTGCTACATGTTTGAGAAGTGCAACACAAACCTGTGTGGGAAATGTCCTTGCACCCCTTTAGTCCAGGTGTGTTTCATGATGCTCTGTAGTGAAAAGCCAGGATGTCTGTGGAACCTGCAGCAGCTTCTCAGCATGCCTTGGACCTTCCACATGAAGCTGCTGTGTTAGAGGGTGTGACTTGATCCCAGTATTATTATCTCATCTCTGTCATTTACTTATGTGGGGGGTCTCATTCACCACACCAGAACACTACCCCCAGCCACTGCTCTGGCTTACACAGCTCCTTTCAGCCCTGCAGCACTTGAACCCAGTATTTAGGAGCAAAGGCAAAGCAGAGGACACCATTATCTGTATTTGATTGCGTCAAATAGGAAAAAAGTATTGTAATTCTTGGTGGTAATAGTGATTGAAAGGACCTATCTGGAAGTAAATTCATGTGTTAGCATCATTATGTTTTTAATAACTTAATAATTTAAATTGTAATTGTAATTTCTTTTAAATTTTAATGCTATTATACTAACTTCAGTTGCCAGCAAATTTGTAAGGTGACAAAAACCCTAAAATCTATGAGATGGAAGGGGAAAAGTGAAGTAAAGGATAAGGAAACCAGACAGAACTCTTCTGAAATTCAGAATTCAGAATTCTTCTGAAAACATATATAGAGAGTATTCCTATATATAACAATATAGTCTCTGGAAGACAAGCTTGCAAATCATGCAAATATGTAATTCCAAATAGGTAAGCATAAGGTAATAGTACTTCAGCACTGGCTGAAGGTAACAGACCACTTAGAGGCTGTGTAATTCATACTGCAAGGATGTGCATTTGATGGTTTATATGCTGTCCAGGACTTGTAGTCGGTCAGAACTTGAAGAAGAGAAAGAAGAGCTCTTGTCCTCACATGAAGAAAGGACATAGTTTTAAAGGCAGGACATGTTCTTGCAAAACATGAGATTGTACTTACCTCAGACTTGAGTAGAACATGCGGGCCAGATGTTTAGTTGCTGTAAATATAAGTTCAAAATTTTAAAAGAGTAATACTCATTTACTGTTGTTGTTCCTTTGATAAAGGAATGCAGTGCCAGCAACAGCAGGAGAGAAACCAAAGGAGCTGATTTGTCCATTGCCAGAGCAAAGCTGGCAATATCTATATAAACTGTTTGTTTGTTTGTTGATTCTTATGCTGTCTCATAGGTAAAGAATGTGGGTGAGGGCAAACCCCCCCAGAGAAGCAAGTGTTCTCTGACAGAGATTCCTCAGTCCCCAGCTTTTTCACCAGCCACGGCATGGCTGCTCCCATAGCCTGTGAACTCCTCCGAATGTGCGAGGCAGTGGGAACAACCCAAACTCATGGCTACAACTCAAAGAGTAAACTTGCTGCTATTAGCTTCCTAACCAGGGTAACTCAGTCCAAGCTAGAAGATCACTGCTCACACAGGCTTATCAAGAATTACTCCCAGCTGCAAGGTCACTTCAGTGTTTTATATTCCACATTGCCCTTGTTCTGCTTTCAACCCATTCCTCCTAACACCCTCCCTTCCCTGCTGGAAAATTACAAGAAGCAGCAGCAGAGAACATATTTTTTAATAGGGAGAAAAGGTTCCTATAAAAAGTATGTTTCATAGCCTGTTCCTTATAAAAAGGTAAAAAAAGAAGAATATTTCCATAAAAGAAAATGTAAAAAAAACTTTTCAGAGTTTCATTTGTTCATGCTATACAAGTTTTCTCCACTCTCTAAAATACTGAAAATAAGTCTGCACTAACCCTGCTCTCCTGGATTTGTAAACATGTACACTGGTACTTTTTGTTTTGGCTATAAAAGAGCAGTAAAAACAACCTGTCAATTCTATAAATCTTGTAAGTATTCTCTAACAGCATCTAATTCAAATATTATGAACCAGATGTAAACACTTTGTTTTCATTTCAAAGGCATATCTTTAATTAATCTCTAAATCTTAAATTTGCTTTCTCCAGTTCCTTCTTTCTCTGGAGCTGGTCTGATTTTTGGCATCAAAAGATTCAAGCTTCAAAGAGTCAGAGGGTCAGATTGTTTTATATACACACAGCTGCCCCTAAGGTCATTTTCATCTTTTAGACTTCCACCTTTACTACAAAGCACAGATACTCGGAGGCAATAGTCCAATCTCTGTTTTACATAATGCATTACTGATAAGCCTGAAAATTAGATATTTGTGTTTTATGCACTAATCTCTTGATCACAGAGCAGTGAAATGCTTGAGATAAAAATTTATGGAACACAAGCACAGAGCTGCCCAGGGGAAAAAAGGTCAAACAGTTCTACAAAAGGAAAAAAAGTGATGAGTAAGCTGAAGATCACCCTTCAATCACCAACAAAGGGAAATTCTCCTAATATGAAAACAGCACAGTTAATTAGTTGACCACTCCCAGAATTTGGAGACTGTTGTGAAACATGCAAAGAGCCCAGAAAGGACAAAGTAACTTCTCAGAACTGCAAAATAAGTATATAAATAGAAAAAAGATATAGCAATTTAAAAAAAAAAAAGACAGTATGAAAGAAGGGGAATGTTATAGTGCTACTTAACATATTTTGAGAACAAGAATTTGACTGCTTCTAATGAGATGGCAAGAGAAGAAAATGCATAAGTAATTTGAAAGTATGAAAAAATGACACAAATATCAGACTTCCCAAAAGGTAGCAAAAATATTGTGACTATTTTTAGCGATGAACTTATTTGATGTGTTATAGAAATTTTTAGCATTACATAATTTACAAAATGTTAAAAAAAAAAAAAAACAAAACAACAAAAAAAGGAAATATTATTAAAATTAGATTGCAATGGGGAACTCTGGAGATCTGGAGCTTTCCCCATGAACAGTATCACACAGCATATGGCAGAATACCTGCCAAGTTTTTCATGCAGCTGAATTTCTGAAAATGCAGAGAATTGCTTTCCCAGTTCCTTTTGTCATTCTTACCTAAGGAAGAAAATTTTTAGTTTCCTGGTTGTCAAGCCCCAGCTCTAGAATGATCCATCTACCAAACATAGACAGAATCTAAGACTGGGGTCCTTGGGATCTCAGGATCCTGGCTGGCAGATCAGTCAGAACACTGAGGAACTAATTTCCAGCAGAGCAGGGCTTCTCAGCACATTAGGCAGCAGCTGGACAGTGAACCAGCCAAAACCCTCCTGGCAGAGGAGAAGGCTCCTCAGACCACTGCTGGCACTGTCTCTTTCTCACAGAACACTTTGGTGTTGATGGACTGACACATTCTGTGAAAAAGCCACTGTATCAGAAGGTTTTCTGGCAATGCAAATTCCCAGTCAATATTCTGAGTGGCATAAACATGGCTTTAAATAGGTGTGATGGACAATGTTTCTCATAAAAACACATGGAAAGATAAAAGCAACAAATGAGAGTAATACTTTATAAGAGAAAACAAGTGAAAGATGTACTCCCCAAATATCAAGACTACAACAAACAGCTGGAAAAAAACAGGCAAAACATTTATTAGAATGATCAGCTGTGCATTGTATAACATACATTTGAAAAGGGACATAACATTTGAAAAGGGACAAACTCACATATTAGCCTATACAATGATCTCTGGGAAATGCAAGGAGATTCTTACAAACATTGCTGATGTCCTGTTAAAGGAGAAAAAAATTATGCTGTGTAATAGGGACAAGAACTACACATGACCAAATTCTTCACTACCCTATTTCCATTCTAATTCTCTGTTTGCAATAGTTGATTCTGGTATCAAAAACCCAGAGCACAATAGAAGAATCATTGCTGATATTTTATTATGATGAATTTGCATTGAAAGAACATTATCCCTTTTAAGAGCTTTGTTCCTTTTTTCCAAGGTAGTTGCCTGTTTTGAGTGACTCCTTTGAAGCTGAAATGTAGTAAATGAAAAATATTTAACTTCATAATTCACATTCAGGTAAAAAATTTCTCAATTACTTTAAACTAAAGAAATAGACACACTAATTTTTTTTTAAAAGAACATTGCATAAACAAATCCTTGTCCTTTATATTTCATTTGAGAGGAACAAATTAAAAATAGCTTGGAATATATTTTTTAGGCAACAGATAATTTGCTTCTTATTTGCATTCATCATATATTTTAGAATAACTAAACTCTGTAGAAAGTGATGATTTGCACGATTTTGTGGACTTTCCAGACCTTTGCATGGCATTAACACATTTTTTTTGCACAGGCCTCTACTTAACTGACATAGTCTTACACATCAGCAAAACTACTTTCAGGAATGTAACTGAGAAATAATTTACAAGGTCAAATAGAACTAAATCCAATCTGGCTAAATTAGAAACATTTTGAATTTATTCCTATGAGGATTTTAGAGCTTTGGGTCTTTCTTGGGTATCCATATGACTATTTGTCAATTCTTAAATCTTTTGACATTGTTTAAAATTGTTTTGTTACCTATGCATAGTGTGTTATAATTTCAAAAAAGAATTAGAAGATTCTGTTTCAGTAAAAGTCCAGATTTATTTGTTAGCAGATCAATAAAAGTAACTGAAACATGGTTATATAATACCAGCAACAAAATATTGTGAGTTTGAGTGTTAAAACACAACATTTGTTTAATTCAGTCAAAAAAGACACAGAGAATTTAACACCAAACAAGGATGGGTGTCTAATTCCTCGTTAGGTTTTTCTTCAAGGTAAAATGCATGGTGCCTCTATTATAAGAAATAAACTAGATATTAAGAAAGACAATGAAAATGTGCATTATCTGTTCAGTTCTAAAACTTACATCATCAGCAGACAGACAAGTTACTGAAATTAACTTTTAATTGTCTTCCCTAATAAAGATTTCACTTAGAAAATATGTCAAAGCTTTATTGTTCCAGAAAGTAACAAAAGATGATCTAATGAGACACAAAAAAAAAGACACAGTGTAAATTAATATTTTTGTGTTATAGCCTAAAATATATTTCATCAGTCAAAGCAGTCCTAGCAGATGGATATAACCATAAAACAGGGCAAATTTCTGTTAATAAACAATTAGATAATTGGCTTCCTATTTTTTCCCTGCCAGAGAAGGAGTCATAAAAATACAGGATTCTTATTATAAAAGACAGTAACATGATAATATTAAAAATACATTCACCCTTGGCATTCCAAGTAATCTGCCCTTTACTGGACTTTATCTCTGCTTCTTTCCCTAGGATCTCTGGAGGTTAATGATGGTTTGTCCCAAAGAATTGTTAACCTTTATGCCCTGTTTTAGGGATTGGAGGAACAGAGAGACCTGGGACCCGAGTTATCTGTTCACCTACTTCAATTCCTGACATGCTACAAGGTAGAAAACTTTTTTTTCCTCTCCTCAGACTGAGTTTTCCAATACCCCGTGGTAAAAGCATCATATCTTACCAGTACGGTTGCAATTTCTGTACTGTGGGATCTCACACAATTGAAAATCTCCTGGTCTTGTTTTTGTTTTGCCCAAGTGCAAACTGCACCTGAATTACCTTGTGACTGATGATCCCAGCACAGTGAGGACACAGCTGTGTGTGACATGCCTGAGGACTGGTGCAATGCAGGGACAGTGTCCTGCACCAGCGATAGTGGGGTCTGTCGGCATCGGCGTTTTACAGATTTCCAAACTTTTTTCAGTCTTGCCTCTGGCCCATGCCATGGGCAGAGGGTGTGCATACAGTGAGTGGCCCAGCACTGCACCACACTAAGCACAAGGCACTTGCTGGGAGGGGAAGCACCTCACTCCTGCATGGCATCGCTCAGAGAGGAGGGAGGTCACCAATGAAAAGCCAAATATCGAGCTGCCACTGTCCCAATACAAGCACTACGTAATAAATACAAATGAATTTAAGGGATACTGCACTTCTGCAGCCTTTCTCTAACCAGGACCCAGTACAGAGAAAAAGAAAGGAAGGTGTGTACAGAAAAATTCTGTTCAGCCTTTGAGTTCAGGCTCAGATTTGGAAAGGGAGAAAATCTTTAGATCTTAGGTCCATCATACATTATATATGACAGCTCTTGTAATAAAAATTCTTGGGGCAATGGTATTAACTGTCCAGGAGCATCTTAACTGAACTTCAATGCCCTCTAATCTCTCTTGATCTCTTAATCTCACTTGATAGAATAGCATATAAAATCATACTTCTTTTCAATATGAAGTTTACAGAAGTTTTGCACTGTACTACATTAGGACAATCTATTTGAGGCACCCCAACAGGGAAACAGTCTATCAAAATGTTAATATATAATAGATTGACATTCATGTTTAATTTTTTTCAATCTTCAAATTGAAGTATACATCTCTTACAATACAATTGGTTTACTTATTTGCTACATATGATCCACTGCTTGCTCACAGTAAGCAATTGGCAGGAATAAGTCTCGATTTACCAAAAGGTAAGGAAGAGGAATATCAGACCCCTACATTGAAGAGCCAGGTCCTGGCTTACTTGAAGCTTAAATCAACCATTGACTTGAGCAGATATTCAATCAATTATGTAGAGAATAAAATTTGTGGGATTACAATCTTAGATACTAAATCAAAATGAATTTTAAAAATGCATTTTAAAGCACTGTTTTCCCTGAAACAGACATTTAGTACAAGAAATGAGACTGTTGCCTCTTTCCCAGTGGAGCTGTCATCTCATTGATATTGAGTTGCCTTTCCCAGCTGCAGACAGAATAGGACTGACAAAATTCAAGTCTCATTGAATTTTCAAGTCCCATTAGAAAATAGTAAGACTCAGAAAACCTCAAAGCCAATTTAACCTGAAACCTATAGATAATAAAAGCATTCAATGCTTTCTTTCAATCTTGAAATAAAGAAATGACATTTACTCATTAATATTTTAAATTAGTTCCCTCTCCCTGCTAAAGAAGTCCCTGAGGTCCTTAAATGATGAATTTTGCAAGAGAATGCTGTATGATAAATAATTCAGATGGTTGCTCTTCTCCCTACTTTTCTTCTTAAGAGGTATAACTTTAAGTTTGCAATATGAACCAAAATATGAACCAAAATCAGTGAAGAATATAAAACTTGAACCTGGCTGGTTTTATGCTTCCTGTTTTATTCAGCCTTGTAAATCCATCATTTGAAAATTGTATTCTTTTTTGGTTAATTACACACGAACAAGAGGCAATGAAAATACATATTCAATTCACTGTAAGAGTTTGATTTTAATTTCATGTACAGTTGTTTCAGAGGATTAACTGGGAATGGAATTGCAACATGTTTTCAAGTAAAAATATCACAATTTCAGTTCTAAGTAAATGGAAAGATGAAAGATAAATGTGGTGGTATTGATTTGCTTTAAACTTTTCTATTCATTTGCTTACAATGTAGATATCAGAACTCAGCAAACCTAACCAAAGATGTGAAATGAAAGAACATAATGAGTTCTTTCTTAAAGACTTTTTATTAATCAGAAAAGCCAATATAGGCAAATTAAAATTCCTGCTCAATACAAACTTCAATCAAAATGTGAGCATTCAGTTCAAAAAATTAATGAAACTGTCAACATAAACAAAACAGAAATAGTCTTTTTCTTTCTTCTTCTTTCTTAGATCCTAAGGGTATAACAATGCATTTTTCTTTACCTTTTAGCAACCCACAGACTATAGTTATCAGCCTTTGCTGGTAATTTTCTCAATGTGTATTATTAGTACAGTATGAACATTTTTCATTTCACCTTTAGAATGCTTGTTTTTCTGTTTTTTTCTTTAATTAAAAGACATTTTGGTAAATACAATTGCAGAAATTATAAATGAGAAAGACCTATTATGCTTTTTATAGCTCCTTATTCTTTCAATGTTACTCACGAAGTGTAGTATGTTTTCATTGGACTCATTCTCTTGTGTACAATGCACTAATTTGGATTTTTTTCAGTTCTGAAATGGATTGAGCAACAGAATGTACACCTTTTTTCCTCCAAGGGACTAAATGAGGAGGAACCGAGGTGTGTGCACTCAATGCAAAACAGGTCTTCGAAGTTCCACTGGAAGTGTTGTGACTACAATCCCACATTCTCACTGCAGAGCTTCATTTTCCCTAATCCAGACGGAGGGGTTGGTGTGTGCATTAGCATTTTGTTTGGGATCAGAGCAGCACCAAGACCCAGCTGGGATGTGTCAGCACATTCATGAGCGTGGGTCAGGATCAGGTCTGGCACAGGGCCCATGCCTCCAGCACGTGTCTCCCACAACAGAGGAGCTCAAGCCTTCGAGCAATTGCTCATGTGGCCATTCCTTCATCCAACTCCATCTTGAGTGTTCCTCAACAGACCAACAGGTTTTGGGTGACTGGAGAAAGCAGCAGTGAACCTTTCAGAGTCAAACCAAGTTTGGGCTGTGTGGTCCCTGACTCCATGGACAGCACCTTGCCTAGGGTCAAGGCATTGTTCCAGAGCAGAATGGACGTGAGGCTCACACAAAAATATTTCTTATTGAAGTCTTAAATTATTCAGCAGGCATCCATCACTTAACGGGACAAGGATTAGCACAAAATGGTAGTTTGGCAAACAAGTGTTTGGAATCTTTGTTTTCAAATCTAAATTGGGTCACACCACAATCATTTCTCCTCCTCAGTAAAAGAAGAGCAGAGAGAGATTTTAATGAGATTACAATTATGATTTTGCATAAAAACTAAAGCCTTGTCTCCTGCTTGCAGTTCCATGAACCAGAAGCATGAATTATTTGAACTATACTTGAACATTTGCAATTAGTTTTGATTATTGGGAGAACCAAAACCAGATTCACGTTCTTAATTTGGAATCTGGGGGAAACAGTGTTCTAATAAAATACCACTAATCCTTTTTAATGAAGGTTGAGAGGTTCAAGGCCTTGTTTTCAGGGCTAATACCAAGATTGAAGTAACACATTATAGTTAAATTTTAAATTCCTACTGAAGAGTGAGGGGTTAGTATTTTCACAGTGTCACCCTTATTGTTATGAAACAAAGGCAGAAGAAAATATTTTTATTAGTAAAACAACATATACTAACATTAATGAGTCATCCGAAAGCTCATAAAATTAGTTGCCATAAACCAGATTAAATTTAATGCAGATTGTGTGTTTCCTGTTTTTATAGTTATCTGATTCACACTTTCTTTTCTTCTTTTTTATTCTTTTAAAGTAATGTTTTTCCAAGGTTCTGAGTTAAAAGCTCTTCTGTACTAATTTTTATTATCTTTTTCTATGAAGAACAGACAGATGCCTTAATAAGGAATGGACAGCTGGTTTATATACAAAAAGTCACAATCAATTTAGGCTACAGTTTAAAAGTACATAAAACAGCTGTACCCTACTAATGAGTTTTAATAGTCTTGTATCTTGAACATCATACCATTTGAAATATTGATAATTAAATGTGCATTTTGTTAATGAAATCTTCCCCTTGAATCATTAAAACAAGCAACTTGCACTTTTTGAAAAAACTTCTCAAACATGTTTGGAGAGATGTTTTGCTTGGGTTTGTATTTTGTTATATATATTTTTAAAGTTATTTCAGCTTTCAAACTATAATTATTCAGTATCGATCTGTCTCAAGAACAATTTTTTTTTCAATTCTGTCACCATGTAGCAGTTGTTAGCTGTTTTCCATTCTAATGTCACCTTTGATTCCCAGAGATGCATACAAAAAGCACACAAAAGGTAAAAAATAGCCATTGAAATACATGGAGATCATATTGGGGAGATTTTTTTTTGTTTGTTGAATTGGTTTTTTTTTTGGTCTCTAATAAAAATGTGATGATATGAAAAGAAAGTCTCTAAGTTAATCAAACAGGGGGATATAGATTGGGTACTACATCCAAAATAATTTTTATTCTCTACATTGAAAGCTCTTCTGTAGTGAACTCAGGTTCCAAGATTTTATATTACAGACAGAACGAGTAAGTCTGGCACCATGAGAGAGAAACACATCCAGGCTATATCTTGGCAGTATGTCAGATATATGGTTGCAGCAGGAGTAAGAGGTAGACTAGTTGGCACTGGACAGAAATGGTTGTGAGCTGGTGGCCACTGCCTTTGGCAGAGACATTTCATGTTGTCAGAGTAGCCTGAATTTTTGCTTGAAGGCTGAAAGAACTAATGTATCCATCATGGGTATCACTGCTAAACAAATAAAGCAAATTCAGATAGCCTAAGCACCCATACTTGGTACTAAGCAGAAACAAGCAGAGGAGTGGTCTTTAACCACATTATCCCAGCTGTATGAAAAGCTGGTGTTCAGACCAACAGTATTTCCTGACCATAGCCATTCCCTAATCCACTAGCAGAGACAAGCTGAGATGAATTCCCACCACCCTTTCAGTGCCACAAGTATAGCAAGAAATGTGCTTGCAGTCCTTAGCTATCCCTCAGCTGTTTCTGCCCTTAGTGTCCCTGTCTTTCCATATTGTCTGTGCCTTTTCCTTCTATGTATGTCAATGTCCATATATATGTCAACCCCCTCTTGCAGTGGTTTAAGAAACACTTCCCTTTTCTTCAGGAACTTCTTCCCCCTTTCTACCCCTTCCCCTCTTTACAGGGATCTTCTCACAGCACATTCTCTCATCTAGAGACATCCAGAATTCGGGTCTCTACTTATCTTAGTTATGGCAGTGTGACAAACAAGAGAATTTTGTTACATCTAGCAATCACAGCATTGAGGTCCTTTCAAAAAATAAATAACTTGTAGTTTTTATACTGTTTATTTCCACTGGGCTTAAGATACAATACTTTCAAAATTGATTTGGAAATGGATGAAATTGGTTAATTTAATTTCAAAATTAAAGATAAAATAAGTTTGCTCTATAAAGAAATGAAATTTCATAATTAGGCCACTTCTTAGAAGCAAACAGGGTAAGTATATCATGATTCTTCTAGTTCCTCATTAGCTGGGAAACTAATGACTCCCAAATCACTAAAATTACTGTCAAATGGCAGAGTGTCACCTTCAGTATCACCGTAAATTCAATTTTCTCTCCATTATCACCTGTCTACTGTTCTCAGTTAGCTAGAGTGGAATATTTACATAACATTTTTACCTCTCTTACTGTTCCAAATAAGGTCATAATTACACTTCAGAAATAAATTCCTAATCATTCTTATAGATCATGCTTTGCTTTACACCAACATCAGAGCATGTGAATTTAACTTCTTTGAAATGAAACTGAGCCATGTGGACAGCACACCTAATGAATCCCAGCCAACAGGCCTTCAATCAATAGGGCCAAAATATTTTCAGGAAGAATCTCCCTAAAATACACACATTACAGATGTCTGGTCACACCACTTTGCCTTACAGCACTATTTCTGCTGTACTGCATTGAATGTTAGTGTGGATGTAGGTGAGTTCAGCATAAATAAAAAACTATGGCCTAGGACATGGGTGTGAGCATGTGAGGAATATATTGAAGGAGAAATTTGGAGCTACGCTTAGAGGATTCAAGTAGCTGGGCTAAGTGTGAATGTGACTATGTTTTTTCAGTCAAAATCTGCCCCTACTTATCTCAGCATGGGGACATAACATTTTCATTCCCAAGCTCTTCTGAGCTGTTCTTGACAGGAAAGGATATCTTCCTCCTTCCCAGGCTAATACCTAAACAGCTTACCTAAACACGTAGATTGGAAAGTCCCTGAGAATATCTTTGCTGATGCAGAACACAGCATGGTAATCACTACTTGAGAGACAGAAATCATCACTGTAAACTACACACAGATACGTGAATTGCATTTGTATTTTACATTAAGTAAAATTAAGTAATATATTCAGTATATCTAGAGTATGAAAAAAGATACTTTTTAAAACCACTAGTTTAGGACAGCCCCACCATGGCATCTGTCTGTGCAGGAACATAGCTTTAACTAGCAAAATAAGATAAAAATTACTGCATCCTAGGCAGTGGGGACATGAAAGTCTAAGAAAATAAGTTTCTAGGGAAATGAAAGACTGAAGTTCCTTAGGCAAAGAAGTAAAGTGATTCAGGGAGACAAAACAGTGCTGAATACCTAAGATTAGCTACACAGTACTGGATGCAAAAAACAATGGCTTTATGACATGCTGTAGTTTTCTCTGCCTTGCAGGTTAGCCCCTTCTACTTCCACAAGCAATAAATTACCACCCTTTTTTTTCTTTGTCACAAATTCCCACCTTATCAACCATCCCTCAGCTAATATTCTCTCAAATAACAGCCAACTTTTTTTCCAGGCAGTGTTGGACTCAATGTTTTCAGCCTGTATTTAGTTTGGAAAGATGTTCATTTTTCTCATGCTTGAATAAGGGTTTGTGCTTCAGCAAACTTATCTGCTTTTTCCTCAGCAACATTCAGACAGACTATTACCTGAATATGTATTATTCCTCCACACAGATCTTGCCTTACTTCAAAGAAAACAGCAGAAGTGCCTTATGTTGATACAGGTGGTAATAATGGTTGATATTGATGGTTAACTTTGATGAATTGCTAAATTTCAAATTACAAACTTCATTACTATTTTGTAATTACTATTTTTCTTCATGACTCATAAATGATAACGTAATTCTCTGGTGTTAGTTGTTATGAAAACAGATACAGCTGAGTTATTAACAACAGCTTAACTCTCATTGGCTTGAAAAGTTTTAAATACAACAGATGAGGCAGGAAGGCAGAGGGATCAGCACCTGACTTCTAGAAAGAGAAGTTTCAAAATTAATTATTTTTCTACTGACACATGCCCATGATTATCAAGAAATTAAGTAGTCTGGTTTTGAAAGACTCCCTTTAGTATCCAACAGAATACATTTACCCAAATCTTAGGTTGTTCCACTAATGACATCCTGTATAAAAAATTAATTCCTTTAGACATAAATTCTCGTGAGAGAAGAAAACATGTTTTCTAATAAATCATCAATTGTACCTTCTCAGCCCCGAGAAAGATCAGAAGAGTAAGAAAGGTACATGTAATATTTTCCTATTTCCTTCCATTCTCTTAAGGTTTCTTCTAATTAGGATTTTGGAGGTAAAGTTTTTTCGTGCCAGATACAATTGGTCATTGAATGTGTGATTTGACAAGGTGTGAAGCATGCCAGTTAACATGTGCTAGCTGATTGTGGAAGTTGGACTGATGGGGATTGACAGTGAGCTGGCCTTGGCTGACTACACAGAAAGCGTCAAACTAAGAGTGTGGGAGGCAAAGTGCTGGAGAGAGAGAATGTCTAGACATGGTATGGATAGTTGTGTGAGTACCATCAAGACGGATGCTGTTGTTGAGCTAAAGAACCTGCCAGTTTAGGCATGACATAATATTATAGGCTGAGTTATACATTGAATAAACTAAGCTAAAGGACATTACTTTAGTAGCTTGTTGGGGGGGGTTCTGCCTAGAGGGTTGTGGGATTGTTATGTTAATAAAGACCATGTCATAGTTTCATATAAGGTAACACTGTTAGTGATTGGTAGGTTATGTTTCCATATAAGGTAGTGAAGTTGTGGATTGGTTGGATAGGACACGGAAGCACTCTAGCCAAGGGTGTATATTGGTATATCTTCTCCTTTATTTTGTCTTCTGAGGTTGATCTTCCTAAATGGGATTACATCTGATGCTCTAATAAATGAGCTTCTAATCCACCCTCAGTCGTTCCCGCCTTTCATTGCCAGTGATAGTCGGCATCCCTGCAGGCGAGTGACATCAAGGGTCAGTTATCACCCCACAGCCAGAGCAGCAGCGACAGCTGATAAATAATTGTCTGGTATACATCAAATAACAGCTTCTTGGGAGGAGCTTCTAGGCTGTGTATCCATTATAGCTAAACCCATGTCTGTGTAGCTCCAAACCTTGAAGAATAAGTTTGAAGAATCTGTTACTTTCTTGGCCAGCTATGCAAAGCCCCTTATGCAATGTTAATTCAGAGTATCAGGGAACTTATTTTTTGGAGGCACCCAACTCTTTCCAGGCATTGAACTGGGCCAATGAATTGCCCTTCAGTGGAACTTGACTGACTGGTTTGTCAGTCTTTTCCTTCTACTCTGCATGGAAGACTTTGTCCTTAGATGTCCAGTGCAGCGTTCCACTTGCTGCCATGGGAAATGAAGCCTTTTATGCCTGTACCATAGCTAAGACTCTTATGCTGAAGCTAAAAGTAATCCACTGGATATAGTGTAGAACAGTTATACATTGGAAATGTGAATTATAAAGTTGATTTGAATGGTATTTAATGAATTTCTAAATGTATGTTATGTTAAATACTGCAGTTGATATGTGAGTTAATTTTATACCTGGCTTTTAATGAGCAGAAGAAAGCATAGATTTGCCATCAGTGGAATGAAAACTTTCATTGACTACTGAAATAGTGACTAAAGATAGGCTTCTGATTTTATTGAAACACATCTGTTTGCTTTGGGTCTGACAACAGTTAAAAATTATGAAAAATAGCTGCCTGCTGAGAAATGGGTCAAAGCCATCCTTTTTCACAACTGGATCACCATATTCTTTCTAACACCAAAAGAGAAAACTTCATTATACAATTTCTTTAATCTCCAAGAGATGCAACCTCTGAATCCAGCTTAATAAAAGCCTATTAACACAAAATGTCATATTGCATTATGCAATCAATGTGGGAAGGTATTAACATAGGGACACCTTATAGAGATTCTTGCAGAAGCCGTAAGCAAAATTTCTGCATCTAATTGGCTACACAAATAGAATTTTAAAAAGATTCAATTTGCTTTTAAAATTAACAATGTTAGATGAAAGAACATTGAATAGGTGGCAAGAATGTCAATAACACAAGGTAGAGCAATATAGCTAGGGGATATCTTCAATTACATTTTCTTTATGACATCCCAGAGAATTTATCTACTATAAATTACAAAATATCAGCTCTCTGTGTGCCAGCTCAAACTTACATAAGAGTCTTCTAAGAGAAGTAGAAAAGCCAGTTTTTCATTACAATTCTGGCAAATAAATGTAAACTATTGGGTAATCATAATATTTAGAGACAAAAATATCAATAGTACACAGGTATTCCATAATAAATAGAGATTTGTAGCAAGTAGCATGTCTGAGTTTCAGTGACAATTTTACAGAAACATTTTTATTGGCTTAGTTTTGAACAGGCTAAGAATCTTTGTAGTTTTGTCTACATAATGAACCTGTGATGGCAAGGTTACACAACATAAGAATATTAAACTTGTTTGCTCTGGTTTTTTTAGTGAGAGGACAGTGACTTGCAGACTTAAGCATTCTTCCTTTGATTTCTAGCTTTCCTAAGAAACAAGGCAGTATCTTCTGGTGGTAATTGCCTTGTTTGTAAATTAGAAGAGAGAGATGCAGTTGCAGAGAACTCTACTATCTTCTAGGAAATCCTAATGTGGAACACAATTGCATTTGTGGAGATTGTAGACTGTTGTAAAGGGTATTGTGAAAATAAGGGTTGCAGTGACTTTAGACTGTAAGAGGTACTTAAAACAAGATAAGATTAATAGGATTAATAGGCATCTGAAGATCTAGGCAAAACTGACTTCTCTACAGATCAGAAAAAAATGGGTAAGTAAGTTTTCTTTCTTTCTTTCTTTCTTTCTTTCTTTCTTTCTTTCTTTCTTTCTTTCTTTCTTTCTTTCTTTCTTTCTTTCTTTCTTTCTTTCCATCTGCATTTTGGAAAGATTAGGAGATTAGCTGTGCACTGGGAAACAGTGTTCAGCTACTGACATGATAGAAGCACTACTATCTGCTGGTTTACTTGTCGTGTGCCCATCAGTGGGCCTATTGTTGTGTGTTAGAGCATATAGTCCCTGGTCTGTGGGTATATTTATAGTTTAATTGGGTTTCTCTTCTGTGTTCACAAAGTGTCTGGAATGGTGCCTTGATCCTGGACTGGGTAAAATATGCTAGCATGCTTCTCATGCAAACTGGGCCTGTCCAGGTTTAAAGGAGACTGCTTTTTCTGAGGAACTCCAGAGTGTGGCATTGACCCTGTGGAGGCTTCAATGAATTTACTCTGAAAAAGTGACTTGACCTGTCTTTGGCTGTTTTGAATTATTCTCAGCCTGAATTTCAAGTGAGAGGATACTTAGGTATCCTTGATGCAGGGAGGCAGAGTTTCAATGACTCTGAAGGGCAAAGAGGTGAGAGAATCCCAGACCCATAATTTTTCTGTTACACATTAATGATGCACATCATTCCCCCAAAAAAGTGGAGCATTAGGTAAAAGCACTGTGATGACAGGTCCATGTAGGGTTCTAACTTTATTGATATTAGCTGATTGCTTTACAGAACTCAGAGTTCAATGACATACCAGTTACTTTCAGCTCTTTTCACCTCAGTTTCTTCATAGTCGTCTTATCTAATCTTTTGATCTCTTTGCACAGTTAAATGTTTTGTGCCTTTTATTTATATCTTATCCAGAGATTACTTTGAACATCAGTAGAGAAAACATCACACTCTGGAAAATGGAACTGAAAATTCTTTTCTCAGAACTTTACAGGGAAATGGTCTGAAGAGGTTTCTCATTTACTTTTTAGAGCTGTGAGATCAGTCAGAATAAAAGCACCAGTGAGCTTCTAAAACTTTTGAGGCTACTGTTTTAAACTGGTATCAATGACAATGACTGGGAGATGGGCTGTTTAAAACAAAGAATTGCCCAAGTATTTTAGAATCAGTGTATTTTTATCATAAAGATTTATAGAAAATATGAATATTTTTATCAGTCTATTAACTACATTGTAAATTACTAAGAACAATTTTTGCTTCTATTTTAATGGATACTATTAAATGTTTTTTGCAATTATACACATTGATTTTTCTTAGCAGACTAATCCAAGTTGTGTTTCACATTCATACTAATGATTTAATCTAATATGAAAAGCCTTGGCCATACATACATTCTGCTATTTATTGCTCAACTATATTCCACATAACTTTTAGTATGCACTTATTAAGACATGATTACAAATTATTGGCTTTCTGATTGCATATGAATGTTTAATAGAAAAAATACTAGCAATATTGAAATGAATGGTTAAATTGTTACTGATTTTCATAACATAGGATTTAATTTGCCTTATATGCAATATTTAGTTTAGCTCTGCTAATTACAATACCATATGTAGCATTTAGTAAAAAATATTTCAATTTCAACATCAGATTGAAGCCCCTATTGCCACTAACACTTGGGAGAATTAATGAAATGCAAATACTCTTAGAGAAAAATCAAATTAACAAAATCCTTAACTATTGGCTATTTTAGAAAAGGAAGGTTTCATATTTATGTTTCCAATCAAATGTAAGACTCCTTAAGACTGTTTTCAATGTCTTTCTTTTTTTTTATGCAAGAAAATTATCTTTAATTAAACATTTTATTATTGTCTTCTATTCTAATTTTTTTTTAATTTAGCAGTTAGAAAACTTTAATTCACAAATATGTCTGGCTTAATGTCAGCAATATTTGATAGGCATAGATGTCTGTCTTTGAACCAGCCAGTTCTCCCTTGAATTTTTAGGAATTTGTAAAAGATGTTCAGAGGCATCCATGTAAAAAGTTACTTTGGAAGGTCCTAAGTCTTCATTATCTGCCAACTTGTTCAGAGTTATATTATCAAAAAGAGAGAAGAGACACTTTGGACATATTCCATTATCCTTTTAATGTCAGGCTAATATTAGAAACAGAAATGCATTTGCCAAGTGTCTTTCAAGTTGCATTTATCTGCCTTCACCTCTTCCTAGGAAACGTTTTTGCAACAGTAAAACTAGTTTTTTTTTCCTTCAAGAGTCACTCTTAACAGCAGAAAAAGGGTGTAGAAAGAGATTATAAGAAGGAAAAGGAGCTGAAAACCTCCAGTGCATTTTCTCTAAAGGCTTTTTCCATCTGAATTTATCAGCCACAAGAAGAAGCCAAGGAGATGGGAATTCTCTCTTTATCCTTGAAGCAGGACCAGAGTTAATACATGGACCACAGTCTGGTCGATCTGAGAGTGAAAATATTTTCATCTAAGATATAACCTCTTTTCTATTATAAAAATTTCATTCTATTGATTTTAGAAACATAATTGTGTGCCTCTTAATTACTGCCTTATGAGGATAACATCCCTGTGTGGTTTGAGGCTTTTTTTTCTTTACCTTTTACTTAGAAAAATACATGGCTGTTTCATTTATGGCTGAACTACCTGAGTGGGACTGTTAACCTCAGTGGTCAATGATTGCCATGATGTGCAATATGCACACATCTTAAAACATATTTGCATTTTAAGGCTGATACCTGTTCTCTTAACTAATTTTCATCCTCACTATACTTATCATCATTATTTACATGGAGGTCTTTCCCACACAATATTTTAGGTAATGTTACACTCTGAAGAGCTTGAGTCCTTAAAGTTGTGGTCATAACAGAGCTACCTACTCATAACTTCTGCTCTTGTTGCTCCCTGGCAGACACCTTTCAGATTCGTCTGCAACATTTCATTCTCCTTGTCAAAAAACCATTTCTTTTATTTTCTAAAGGCTTCCCTGGGCATCTGTGGTTTCCTGAAAATTTTGTCTATTCCCACTACAAAGGTATTCTGGGGACAAAATTTCTCTACAGCTGGAAACATGTGCTTTTTTTAGTCATAACCAGTGGCTGATGGCTTACCAGGAAAAGTGTTGTTTCTAAGATCATTAATCATTCCAAAAGGTGAGCATGCAGAGGAAATTCAATTCACTGTTATTTGCACAGGTTGTGAGAATGAGCACTCAGGGTATAGCTGTCAGCAGTCAGATCAGACAGTCTTGTTGCTCATGACAGTGGCATTTAATAGCTCTCCATCAAGCTCTGAATCTCATCTGGGCACCTGAAGGATGTAGGAATCAACTTAGAGCAGGGTGAAAGAATGTATACTAAGCAGGATGGTGAGATGACACAAGCTTGTGTTAATGGGGGAAGGGAATTGAAAACATTCACACTTGCTCCAGTGTTGCCTTTATTCTGCCATAAAATTGCCTAAACTTCAGAATTAAATTGTCTAATCAGCTGATCCTAAAGTAAAAATCCTGCTGTCTCTGCTAAACATTACTGTCAGGTCACCAAAGATGGAGGGACAACTTTATGTTCCTCTTCCATGTGTTAGCTAAAAATGATTAATCTTGCTGTTAATTTCATTCCCTGAAATAAAATTTGTTGCCGGAACAAAAATCTTAGTTCTATGGCTAAGACAGTTTAAATGGACCTTATAGAAATGGTGCCAAGAATATTTCATAAGAGGAAAATGTATGAAATAACTATCCATCTTCTTACAGAGATGGACAAAGAGGCAAAGTTGATAGTCCTGATAGATCATTACTTTATCTCATATAAGCAGAAGGAGCTTTCTAAGGATTAAGAAACCTCAGAGCCTCTGAGAGTCTCAGTTGAAATGAGAGTACTTTGTCACCTAAATTTCTAACACAGTAAGTGGTAGCTAGAGTGAACTGATGGGCTGTGAACACAAGTGTTCCATAGCCTTGTAGCTGACTGTAGATTGTTTACTAAGTAAAAATTTAAATTCTGAGATTTAGTTTCAAGAATTCAGTTGTTCCAGTCAGAAAGCTAATTTATCCAAAATTCACACCAAGGGTGGAACTGCCATTAGGAGAACCATTTTGTATTTTAAAGGCACCATTAGACTTTATGCAATTTTGATTGAATTGTTATAATGTATCATCTGTATTCTTGCCATCCAGACATTATGCATAACTTCAATTTATGCTGAAGAGTGTAAAGAGCTTTCCTAGATGTTCATAGTCTATAAGCTATTAATGATTAATATAAGTAATATTTTTCATCAAGCAATTTCCTGAAAACTGTCACATAGAACTGGTCTTCATATTTCCAGGCCATTGCATCAGAGTGTTCAAAACATTTGTGATGAAAACATCTTTGAAATTATTAAACATTGCCAGAACTTGTATTAGTGATAATTCAACTTGCTTTACAATGCTTTGTCACTTTAAAAAGTCATTGCAATTTAGCTTCTTAAAAGGTCTTTTTCAGAGTTATTGCAGAGAGAAAATGATAGGCAGAAAGGCTGAATTTTGAACAAACAAAAGGACAGTCTGCCTAACAACTAATTTCTCTTCTAAAATTGCAGATATTGATGTTTCTACTTTACAGTAGCTAATTAAATATCAGTATGTGAATCTGAGGTGTAAGCAAGAATTCTTAGATGTATTTATAGTAGGAATAGCTTTCCGGAAATAAAAAACTGTTGCTGTTTTTTCTTCTGTGTCAATTTTCCTAAGCAACATTCTGCCAGGCATCCTGGTCACCACAAATGCTGAGGACATCCAGAAGAGGTTTCTACCCTGTCCCAACCCCAAAAGATTCTATACTGCAGCTGTGCATACACTAATGTCTTTCCAGTGACACTGATCAGTGACACTGAGAAGTCACTAAGGGGTCATCTGGGCTGCCTTTTGCTGTAGGTGTTGATAAGAAGTTGAATTAATTATGAGTAAATGAGCTGTAATTTAGGTGATCGTAGCTTATGCTAAGTGATCATAATTTATTTTCAGACCTGTCTTCATGAAGACTGTGTCCTTTTTAAGCACAAGTATGGATAATATGGATACATAGTCTCAATTCACAGTATATTGAAGTCTAAGGAATAAATTAAAACTGAAAGGCTGACTAGAATAAACTCATTTAAAATAATCACATGATTAGATTTTTCTGTAACCAAACAGAACTTCTTCAATTTCAAACATCTCAATATTTTTTTTCGAAATAACTTATAACTTTCAGAAGAACAAATAAATTCTTTTGAGATAAGTGATTGTTGCGATATATCTGGAACAGAAAAATACTTCAGAGGGGTCTCACAAGAGCAGAGTAGAGAGGCAGAATCACCTTCCTTGACCTTTCTGTGATGCAGCCGAGGCATGGTTGACTTTACCTTTCTGGCATGCAAGCACATTGCTGAGTCACGCTGAGATTTTTGTCCACAAGCACCCCCAAGACATTTTCCCCAGGGCTTGTCTGGATCCATTCACCACCCAGACTGTGCTTGCACTTGGGATTGCCCCAGCCCAGGCACAGGACCTTGCACTTGGCCTTGTTGGACTTCATCAGGTTTGCACAGACCCACATCTCAAACCTGACAAGGTCCCTCTGGATGTCCTCCCGTGCCTCCAGCCTGTCAACCACACCACAAAGGATACAGCTGCTTTTTTAAAAAAAAAATTATTTATCTATATAAAAACTAAAAATAGTCAATGATAAAATGCCAGATTATTGCAAAAATTGACTCTGTTTGTTATGTGTGTGTTTAAGTCTACTAAAAACTTAGTTTTTGAAAAATGGAATCCACTTTCAATTTGCTTAAACCTGTTGGATAATAGGAAGACATGAACAGATGTGTAAGAGCTGTGCTAAATATACTTGATCTTGCATCACTATGGAAAACTGGGTAGATGACTGAATTCTGTTGCTTGTAATACACATTTCTATAAAATACTCACTTTACTGCTTCAGAAATAAAATATGTATAGTGAAAATACATATCTGAAATGTGTGCATATACATTATCTACAGTTGAAGCCATTATAAAAATATCATAGCACAGATAAATCTTTCAGAAGTTTTTCTGCATATCAAAATTTTATCTTTATTCACTTAACATAACAAACAAGTTATACCTTGGAAGGAGAGTACATTAGCTGTATGTGAAATGCAAACTGCTTATAGCCTAAATATAGCATGAGTTCTTACAGACAGTGAAAATTATTACACAAATTGCCTCTAAATTAAAGGACTCTTTAGAGTACTACTTCCAGTGATATTTTTTCTTCCTTTTTATTTAAATTCAGACAACTAAGAGTAGAAATGAGACAGTTCCGGAAGTAAAATTTATGCCATAGGAAGCTTGAAAAATTAGTGATTGCCTTCTCCCAAACCACTCATAACCCAAGGCCAGCTACATATGATGCCAAAATGCACTCATGATAAAATCATATTATCATAATGTGATGTCTGCTTTTATTTTTATGCTCTTTAATCATTATTTGAATAGCTGGCAATGATGGCATACACATTTTAATTATGATTTCAAATTTGTTTCCCATTAAGATGAACCAAGGAATCATTTATTTCAAGGCCTTAACTAGGCTGTAGTGAAAAAGCTGAATCATTCTGTGCTTATTTTATATATTATTGCTAGACCTGAGGAGGAACTGTCAGAACAAGGCTAATACAAAGTTTTTAATCCCATCTTCTCATCTCAGATGAAGATGTTAAATTCCCTTCCCCAAACCTCCTCCTCAGAAGTTTCTGAAGGATCTCAAAGTCTTTTGAGAAAAAAAATGCTGCTAATCCTCATCTGACCTTAAGAAGGCGGAATCATCATCACACACTTTTATGTCAGATTACACAGTTGCTGAACTAGGACAACTTTGAAGAACATTAAGTTTGCATGGATGTACTACAGCAATCTAAACCTGGAAAGAAGAAAAATGAACCAAAACGTCAGATTCTGTTCAGATGTTGTTAATCTTCTGCTATGTTTTTACTCACTTCCATAGTCTTAATATATTCTTCAAAATTTCAATAATAAAATGGTATAGAGAGATATAGTCTCAATTGGCTTTGGTCTCAGTGTGTTCTGCAAGATTGCCTCAATTTGTGATTAAGACCCTGGAAGTAAGTGCATGTGTGAAATCACCAAGTTTTTAACATGTGATGGTGCACAATACCTTATGTGTCTTCTCTGTGGAGCATGGAAATAGAGGGAATTCAGAGGCTGGAAGCAATAGCAGAGTCAGGCAATGAGCAGGACATCTCTTCAGAGCATCACATTACCCAGGACAAGAGATTCACAACTAATAAAATATCCACTATGTCTTCTGGATTGGTGGAATTGTAAGAATTTTTATTACCTTTTGTAACTTTTTCTGTCTTCAAAAATGACATGATGAAGGTATGACTTTTTTCTGCTTATCCCTAAGTGGTTACTGCAGTTCTACAATGGAGGGAGGTCCTGAGATTAGCAGGAAACAGTACCTTTAGAAAAGCAGTCATTTGAATTCACATATTGCTTTCGTCTGTACAACAAATAACTGTAATAGCATGTATTTGATCTATTTTACTAGGATTTACTTTCCTGATTGCATTTTTATGTTTAGCTTGTCAAACTGCAGGAATCAGTTTGCATGTGAATTTGAGTCAATTTAAGATGAAAATTACATGGAAGTGAAGTTTAAACTGCTGAAATTTGGTCAAGTTTAAGAAGAAGCTGTGAGCCCTGGAGTCTCAATTCATGGATAGGACAGGATCAGGACAATGCTCTAAGATCCTGTAGATCATGTTCAATGGTGAGCATGGACAAAAAGTGCTTAATATCTAGCTCTGTGAGTGATGTCAGAATAGAAGGAATTTCTAATGTAGATGGAAGAAGAACTTCAGCAATGTCAAAATATCAGTGCTTATGTGGATGAAGAACCTGCCAAATTAGGTAGCAGCTGAAAAAATCACTTCAAAGATGTTTTGTGGACATCACATCAAAAGTGGGAATTAGTCTGATGTCAGGGCTTATTGTTAATATAAAATAATCTTTTCTCCTGTCTGTAGAGTTGGTATAGCAGAACTCCTCCAAACTCCACCAAAGCTAAGCCAAGTTTTTGTTTACCGTTGACCAAGATGATCTGAGAGGCTTACCTCTTCTAAAGTGGAAGCTGAAACTAAGGATATTCAATCTGGCAGAAAAAAACCCCAACACTCTATAAAAATGGTATTAGATCACTGCTTTATTTTTAGGTATAAGACCTATAGCAGAGGTATTTTTATTGTACCTGTCAGTGTACAACAGGAAAACATCTATAGAGAGTAAACCATAAGCAGTAAGCTGAGGAAACTTTCCAGGCTCTTCAGTTTGAAGGACCACAGAAGAAACTTGGATGCAATATAACTTTTCTGTTTCCCAAAGTATTGAACATTTCATAAAAGAATGACTGCTCTTAAGGAAAAAGGATTACAAAACCAATGAGGTGCTGTTACAAAAATCTATACAATATACTTGTGAAAGTGGAGCTCATTATGGAGTATGACAGATAATTCTTCAGTAAAAAGGCACTGCTGTACAGACTGTAAAGATATATGGATTGCACAGACCAAATTTAATGTGAGATGAATCCTTCCAACAAATGAAGTCTGTGCTTTGCTCTTTCTTCCATGAAAAGTTCTGTAAGAAGGAGGAATTAATGCAAGGTGTTTGCATGGGTGTGGTTTTAAATGCTGAACTTTGTACATCACATGAAACATTTCAATCCCCCCCCATCTTGATTGCTTGAAGTAAACATCTACCTGTCTTTCTCAGGAAATGGTTTATCAGGTTAAGTTTATTTAAAAGTACATTATGTATCTCCACATTTGAGAGGAATTTATAAAAGAATGAGGAAAGTAATGTAAGAGGAAATTCCAGACTAACAGAAATAGAGCCCAATAAGTGCATGCCTTATATTAGGAAACATACAAATAATGTCATTGTTTTCAATTTCTTAAATTATTTATTCTTTATATATAGATATTTACTCTACATACTCAGAACTACTTAGGCTTGAACCAAAAAGTACAGTTTATATGAACTAGGTTGAAGTTTAAATGCTCAATTTTACTGAAATTTGTCAACTAAATATTTTAAAGTGCACACTATTTAGTGTAGTACACTTAGGAAGCTTTATACAGGATTTATACAGGATTTATACAGGATTAATGAACTCCATTAACTATAACTAAATTAGCTGCAGCTATTTCGGTGGTAAATATAATATCAAACCCAATTTTTGTTTGCTATTGGAAAGAAGATATTGAGTTTCTTGTGAAATAGAACTCATAAAAAAAGTAGCTCAATAGAACATTAGGCCAGGTTCTCACATAAGCAAATAGAAAACTCTAAGCAAAGTAATGAAATTATGTTTTATGAATCTTCTGGAATAAGCAGAAAAACAAACAGAGGTTAATCAGTCTAGAAATGCCATAAGCAGATTTCTACTGTTTGGAGGCTTCAGGTTTTTCTCACGTTCCAGTTACAGGAAGAAAACTACTTTTTGTGGCTTTCTGCAAGTCTAATCTACCAATATATAAATGTCTCTATATCAGTTTCATCAATCATTGTGAAACATAAAATAATAGCATTTCAGCTATAAAACAGCATGCTGCAAAAACTTTTTCCTTGGCAAGTGAAACAATTTCTTGAAATATTTCTCCTGGGTTCAAGATCATAAATTTACCAGACATACTCATGCTGTCTGCTGGTTAATCATAAAGTTCATTCCCTAGTTTTTGGCAATTATAATCTATTCTGTAGTGCAAAAAGGCAGTTTCTTCTGGAGTGTTTCAGACGTTTAGGAGAACATCTGTGTTAGTGTGAATGCACATAAAACTGAAATATAAATAATATATTAAATAAATATAATGAATCTGAAATACAAATGATAAGAAAATATAGGAAAACTATCTTTTATTAAATTTCATTTTACCTGACAGGACAAAAATAACACCCTCAAGAACATTTGTGAAAATACATGAAAGAACAGCATAACTTCATCCATTTTCCAGAAATGTTTTTTTTAGAATACTCTCTTTTCAATCTCTCTGAAAAAAAAATCGTAAGAATAACTGTCAGATTTACCCAGGGAATAATACCTTTCTTTTTCTCTCTTTGTTTTCTGTTTTCAACTTACACCTGATTTCCCAGTCCTCTCCCCTGTGGTCATTTCACACACAGGAGCCCTACTGACATCTATGAAGTTCAATACTGAATGAATAACAGAGGCTGGTATGGACTGACCATAAAGTCCCATTCCCCACCCATCCTGCCAGTCATGGGGTAGGTAGAACGTAGAAAAGTCAGGAATGAAGGAGTGAAGTTGAGCCTGGGAAGTTGTGAGGGGTGGAGTGAAGGTGTTTTTCTGTTTCTCACCATTCTCCTTTGTTTTTGTTTGACAATAAACTACACTAATTTCCCCCAGCTGGGTGCATTTCCCTTGACAATAATTTGTAGGTGATCTCCCTGTCTTTATCTTGACCCACAGGCTTTTTCATCTTGTATTTCCCCCTTGTTCTGTTGAGGAGAAGGAGTGAGGGAGCAGCTGAGTGGGTGTCTGATAGCCAATCAAGCTTAACTCACCACTAAAACAAAGGAGAATTCTCAGATAAAGAAGATGCAGAGGCACAAGAGAATCTGCTAAGAGGGAGAGGTTCCCAGACAGTCAAAGAGCTCATCAGAGCAAAATGCCAATTGTCTTAATGATATAGCCAATGCAAACGCAATGGGAGATATCTAGATTTATGCTTTGAGGCTGGCTGGAAGAAAAAAAATTGAACATGGTGATGCTGTTGGAGGAAATAATCCCACACTTAAGGCAGGGCCCTTTTTGCTCACCTTCTGTGTTCCCAGTTTCCCCATTAGCTGCATCTTGGAAACTTGTGTGGCTGCTCCAGCCTTACTGCTTCCCCAAACTATCCTCAGTCTCAAAGTGATCTCGGATTCCTTCTAACTTCCCTCCCCTCATCTTCCTTCATGACTTTTCTCCTACTGCAAAATTTCTCGTTGTCTACTCCAGAGATATTATACTCCAGCTTCAGCTATTTTGATCTCATACCTTGAGGCGGGGAGGGTTAATTCAATTTTGAATTGCTGCTGCCAACCATTAATTTCTTAGTAGTGTGGTACATACAGCTCATTCTGAGATTCCTTAAAACAGTGTTGTTCTTTTAAAGCTTATTGAACTTACAGAAAATATTAATAGGCTACAATAACCACTGCTCTGTACTTAACTGCTGCAGAGCAGCCTTGTCCACGTTTCCTGATAAAATGTGACTATGTTATTGCAAAAAACACAATTGCTGGAGTTGTATGGTTTAAATCAGTCATAAATCATGAGCATAAATATCTTCATTATCCTACAAGTGCAATTTTCCAATTTGTAATGTGAAATATTCTATTGTTCTTTCTCAATCCTGTGGATGATTTATGCTATTCTGCAGAACCATAAGGGATCAGATGTGCCTTGGCACCCTCCTGCCTTAGTAGGTATCATCCTGTACATACTGAAGTTAGTAATGCAGAAAACAGATTTTTACTATGTGCAGAACTGATGCAGTCTGGAATTCACAAATCTATTAAGGGAAAGTAATCTGGGTTGTAGAGCCAACTTGTGCTTTAGATGATGCAAAACTACTACAGTATACTATTTATGGCTTTGTGCTCTTGGTACTATATTTCAAGACAGCAGACAAATAGTCCCATTAATTCCCCCTAAGGGAGATGTACACAAAGGAATATTTAAAGGAAAGGATGAGCTGTCATTTTTGACTCTGAAAAGTTGTGTGTGAGTAATAGTTTTGGAGGGCACATGGAATGTTGGTTTCTTACAAAAGGAGGGATTTGCCCTTGTTAAGGGACCAGTGACACTAGTGAGGCCTTATTTTTCTGATGAACTCATGGAGTTATGTTTTTAACAAAATCCAGATATCCCTCTATGTATAAACATGGGCATGTTGTGTACCAAACACAATGGATTAATAAAGATATTAATTAGAGGAATGAATAATACTGATTTCTATGTCCGTATCAAGCTTAAGTGTTGAGAACATTTTCTTACTCATTCTGATCCACTAAACTGGATTTAAAGCCCAGCTTTAGCCATTAGTTTTGGATGATTCCAACCCATCAACAGTGTTTTGCATTCATAGTTGGGGAACAAAACCTTTAGTCAACAGAAAAAAGGAAAAAAACAAGAAAAGTAAAAGTTTTCTGATGTCATTGTTTTTGATTATCATATGTCAGTCAACAAAAAATTAATTCTCATTAGTGTATATATAAAATTACAGACAGTGTAGCAGAAGGTAGATTCTTCTCCAGAGGTGCCAGTACACTACTCTCAGACTGTATCTTGCATGTGGTTGCTACTGAAATATGTCTTCTGGAGTTAGAAATCATAAACAAAAAAATACAAACCAGCATATTAACGTGCTATAGCACATGTTAATAGAAAGCATGTTCATGTCTCATTTATGCTTTTAATTTCTGCCATAACTATCTTTTGACTTAATATTATTCTTTTCTTCTGCAGGGATCTTACTCACTCAGTATCTCTTGAACTAATCACTGCTCTGACAGAGGGGAGAGGGAATCAAATTAGTTTTAAGAAATTTCCTGCCTTATTAATTTTACCAATGGAAGAGCATTTCCTCTGTCAGATTTTCCTCAGTTAATACCCTTTTCTCTTCACCAGTCTGAGCCTGAAGAGTCTGACTTAATTAATGATTTTTGATTCCAAAGTTTCCTGCTAGATTTGGGGTCCCAGACAGCTGGCCTAAGGCAGCTTTGTAGTGTGAGTGGTTACTTTCCCTCATACCCAGCATGCTGAAGCTGAAGCTGAAGCTGCCTTTGGCTGAGTTCTGTCAGCAGCCAGGCTTAGCAGCCAGCCTGCTCCTTGAAGGAGCCTTCTCCAGTGGGCATTGTCACTAGTGTGACACTGAAACTTACATCAAACCTGGGGAAAGGATCAGCAAAATATGTGCCTTGAATAGAAGGTGAGTTACATTCTAGAGTGATTTTCCTAAATAACTCATTGCCTCATTCTCAGAGAGACGCTGCTACCTTTGTCTCCTGGACCAGGTGGTGGTGATGGTTTCCTCAGATGGCCTCTTTCAGATTCTTGCTGTAAGTCATGCTGGAGTTTTCTCACATAAATTCTAAAGAAACTAAGCAAATGTTACTACCTTAGTTTTTAAAAGCGCTGTATTTCCCCACAGCAAACAGTTTGAGTCATTTTTCAAAATAGTTTGAGATTTACTCAAATGAGAGCTTTAATTTAGAGAGATTGCTTCAGGCACAGGGAATTAATATAATCACTTTTTAGTCCTATAAGTTATACCTTCACAGAAAGCTATCAGTTTTACAAGGCTGAAGAGATTGTGCTATTGTCAGATTAAATTAACTCTACATTTAAATTCACAACAGTCAGTCCCTGATTTAAAAAAAAAAAAATCCTTAGCAGGGATGCATTAAAAAAGCCCCAAGATTGCAATTGTCTGGAAATTGCAGAACTCACATTCTTAAACTTGTACTTTAACAAAAAAATTGAAAGGAAAACATTACCAACTTTTATTTTTTGTAGGTATTTCTTTGGGATTATCTAGCAGAAGTAGTCTTGGAATTGGAATAATTTTAGAAGCAATTCAGCTGTAGCACTTTGCACAAGTATTTGCATTTGTTTCCTACTCAAAAGGATGCTAAGAAAATAAGAAAATAACTTCTTTTTGAGTTGAGGATCATAAGGCCATGTAATAAATGATGCTCCCAGCATCTCACAGCAGTAGCTAAGGTAGACTATCATCTTCCTCACTTATAATTTTCTCTGATGGTTCAGGACAGTGCTTTGGCAAAGTGCTGTTGCCAGCATTGAATGATAATATCCTTCAGCATTTGAGAGAGAAATAACAGCAAAAATGGTAGAAGTTTGAAGGTTTTGGAAGATAAATACATAGTTTTTAACCTGCAACATGCTTGAGTGGGATCAGAAATCTGGTTTCTTAGAATTCATTGCTGGCTTGGAACAGAGTAAGAAGGACCTGTATCCTGAGTTATCTCTCAGAATGAAACTGAAAGATGAAGTTTTAAATTGCTTTATATCCCTATAATATAATGTAAAATATAGAGTGGAAGAAAAGCTGTCAAAACCCTCAAACCTGTCCCAAAGATTAATTATTTTGTCTGAAAAGTACAATGAAAGTATTTTAAAAATCTGTCTATATTCTTAACACAGTTGAAAGACATTAATGGGAGAGGCAAACCTAAGGAAAATATCATACACAGGCTTGTAATACACAGGCTTAGTGGGGCTGTTGTAGATGGCTTACCTTGGTGGCTTTGAGACTGTCTTAAAGCAATACAGACAGACTCTGGGCTCTAGCACTGCTCTACCAGCATAAATCATATTGTGGTGTTACAATCCGGTTATTAAAATTGTTAGAGAGCTGCCTCTACCAAAATTAAGGTGCAAAGGAGACCATATGGCAAAGTCAGTAGTATGGATTTTATTTAACATTAAATGTGGGGGGAGGGGTGGGGGGAGAGAGAGAGAGAAATAGGAAAAGGGTGGGGGGAGAGAAAGAGAGTAACAGAGAGACAACTTAAGTAGAAAATATTACCACTCCATGGGTTGCAACAGCCTCCTGTTGGTCCTCTGTTGCATCCCATGGGGACATTGCATCCCATGGGGACATAAAGATGGTACGTCCCTGGGATGCCAATCTCTGAGTCACCTCCCTGTTCTTCCTGGAGATGGTTTGTCAATCAGTGTGGTCCATACCCACTTCTCCTCCCCAGTTCTAGAAGTTACTGTTGCCTTCAGTTCGTGATTTGTTACATGTGTTGTCATTCTTTTGCCTTTGTTCCCTCACTGGTTATGTCACCCTGGACCCTCCTTTCTCCGCCCCTTCACCCTACTCCCATTGGCTATCCATCCTCCTTAAAACCCTGTGTTTCCGCAGACCCTCTGACTGTCCGTCCCTAGACCCTTCAGTGAATAAACCCTCTGAAACCTATACGGCAGTCCCTCTGCTTTCTGCGAAGTATTGCATCACCTAGCAACCGCAGCGTGTTAGGGAGTAGGTGGCTCACTCAGCCGACTCTGTTGGAGACGTCCTCAGAGAAGGCAGTGGCCGGACACCGAACCCCGGACTGCCGCAGCTGGCGCCCGAACAGGGACTCTGTTCCGCAGAATCTCTGGGAGCGTCTCCTTCGGGAAGCAAAGCGCCTCGGAGCGCCAGACTCCTGGCCCAAAGGACTCTTCGTTATAAGAAGACTCCTTTGGACGGCACGGTGAGCCAACCTCCTTTTGCTTTTTGGACTACTACGAGGCCTCGAGAAGTTGAAGATTGGAAGTGAAGAGATACCCGGATCCAGGGAGGGATCCACAGGAGGAGCTGCCGAGGACTTCGCAGAACCCTGTCCGGACGTTTGGTGACGTGAGTGCTTTTTGGGTTTCCCAGACAGGTGCCGCGATGGGGAATAAGCTTACCCCAGCGGGGCAGAGTGTTTTGCTCCAAGTTGAGGCAACCCTGGTGGGAGGGCAAGTCAAATTTAAGAGGGGAGATTTGGTTTCTTTTGTTCGGTTTCTTTTTAAACATTTCCCTGGTCTAACCCGGGAAGATTTGAGTTCATTTGATTTTTGGGATAAGGTTGGGACAGTTTTATACCAAGAGCAAGTTCGGGGGAATCTCAAAGTGGGAAAGTTTTATCCATTATTTCACCATTTGGTTAAGTTAAATAAGAAAGGGAAAAGAATGACAACACATGTAACAAATCACGAACCGAAGGCAACAGTAACTTCTAGAACTGGGGAGGAGAAGTGGGTATGGACCACATTGATTGACAAACCATCTCCAGGAAGAACAGGGAGGTGACTCAGAGATTGGCATCCCAGGGATGTACCATCTCTATGTCCC
>VWZP01009880.1:482319-505828 GCA_013396995.1 Dicaeum eximium | reverse complement strand
GAGGCATTAACCACCATTTCTAATTGGCTTGCCCTTGGCCAGCAGCCCATCCATCTTTGGAGCCACCAGAAATTGGCTCTGCTGGACACTGAGGAAGCTTCTGGCAGCTTCTCACAGAAGCCACCCCTGTAGCCCCCCCAGCTACAGAAAAGCAGGCCATGCAAACCCAATACAGATGGATTTTAAGTATGTTTACAGGGAGATACCTCTCAGCACGTAGAGAATTACATCCTTTTCAAAGTAATTTTTTGGCTTTGATTAAGACTAAAATAATGAAATGCTTAAGCTTTAATAATGAAGTATTTTCCTTCACTTTTTGTTTTCTTTCAAAATGTTACCAGAAATTTAAAGCACTGGCAGGAAATTTTGTATTACACTTCCCTTGTTCCAGCCTCCTCAGGCATGCCAAAGGGACAGTTTTGGAAGGAAGATGACTATCCCAGAATCTTCAAAAAAATTTCTCCAGCCTGCACCTTTGCACTGGAGGAATGTTAAGAATGGACTGTATTTAAAAAGGCTCCTGTACTGCAGAGTTCCCAGGCAGTACTGAAGGCTGGGCAAGCTGAGGAATAAGCAAATTGCTGAGCACAAGCTTCTCCTGTGCTCACATACTTGGATATCATTATTCATTGTGTGAGGATTTCTAAAGGGAGTAAACCCATTGATTTTTAACATCAAAAGATCTGGGTTTTTCAATGTTATAAATCAGAAAAGGCACTAGATTGGAAAACTGGTTTGAATTTGTTGTATTTGAAGCTTAAAAAAATCATAGAAAGATAGCTGGGAACCAAATATTACTGGTATTGTTTCTGCACTTGTATAAAAGTTTTGTTCTTGCGTGTTAGAACTAATAATGACATGAAATAATGAAGGTGCTTCTTTGTTGTCGTTTTAAAGATTGCTTTGTGTTAAAGAAAGTAGAAGGCCCTAAGAAGACAGCCTCAAAGAACTCTGAGCATGACTGTCCATGGAGTACATCAGGATTAAATGTAGCCACTAGGTGGGACCCATCCTGCTTTCCAAGTTCTCCTGGGGTATCCCACAACACAGCATATCCATCTGGGAATCAGAATCAGAGCCTGTTAACATCTCCACACTATGATAACAGTTGTGCTGAAATTTCTGGGCACTTTGGTCAAAACACATCTTTAACTCCAAGTGTACATCCAGGAGGACATACTCCATCAGCCTCCTTAAGGCAGCAAAGAATGGTCCCAGCTTGCAATGGAATTGACAGGTTTATGCCTCGTACAACTCACCTACAAGAACGTAAGAGGAAGAGAGAAGAAGGTAACAAGTTTTCCCTCATTGGAACAAGTGAGGACAATACTGAAGTTGTTATTGGTCCACAACTACCAGAAATACCTAAAGTGGATATGGATGATGAGTCTTTGAATACTTCAGCTACATTAATTCGAAATAAACTGAAAGAGGTATGGGTTCTTAAAGTTCTGATAGTTCAAACATAGGTGCTTCTTATAATAAAACTAGTGACTCTCTGATAGCTTTATTCAGCATTTACTCATTATCAGTTTATCTGCCACTTAAAACTAGTGCTCTTACTATTTAACTTTTCCACCATCTAGAACATTGCAGGCAATTCTACTCCAAACCTCTTACACTACACTTGACAAAGTGTAAATGTCAGTGCATGTTCTTACATGGTTTTTATAAACCACTTTTTTTCCCCCCACATGTGAAGGCATGGTAACTTTACAGGTAGTCCTGCTGACTCCAGTGTGCTACTTCTGTCGTTTCTGAAGGGAAAATAATGGAAGTCTGAGATCAATGTAATTTTGCTCCAACATTTCTTGTGCCATTAAAAGCTGTATAGAATCACTAATTCCATGCTGAGAAGCATGTGTTAAGCAATATATACTTTTATGGAGGATATGAATCAGTTAGCAGGTCAAACATTCCTGATAGAAAATTTCATTTGCATTAAGGTATGAAAAAGCTCCCTTGACTAACTAGATTGATTTGAAAGTGTGTATCTTATAAATAAGCACCCTTTATATTAAATACCTTTCTAAAATACATGTCAAAATGCATGTTTCTGCTTTCCCTTTGTTTCCTGAAATACCTGAGTTTATAAAGCACATTAAACCTTGCTTAAAACACCTCTGTTAGGAAGAAGGGAGATGACATAAGTAATACTATATTACTGACTATCTGAAATCAGTTTTTAAATACAAAAATGGTAGTGCTAAGTCTTCTAAGTTTCCCCTCTCTTGTGTTTAATGCTGCCTTTGGTTTTACTTTTTTCCTCTAGTCAACAGGAAAAATCGATACAAGTGTGATGATAGTAATAAATATTCAGTATTCAAATCTTGGAGATGTGGCCTTACTCTAACATGAGCATAAAAAAGTAATGATTACAGGTTACTAAATTTTTTTCCCCTCCAATACAGGTAGCAGATTCTGCTTCAATATCTGTGGAAAAGCCAGAAAGCAGCTCAGCCAAACCACTTGTAAAGCAAAGAAGAAGAATATAGATACTGCTGGCAGCATCTTCCAACAGTCCTTTTGTAAATAATGTAATTTAAAATACTTTTTTTTTAATGTAAAAAATAAAACTTTCTTTATACTCTGTTTCTCACTGATTCCCTGTTAAAAATGGTATCAGTTTGTTACTTGGAATGAAGAAACCAAAACACTGTATTATTGTTGTGGTGTTGTCCTGTGTACCTCATATTGTAACATATTTTTTAACTCACAGAAGAACTCTATTCATGTAGAGTTACAGAAGTGAATCCATTTATTCAATAGCTTTAACAGCAAAGGAATACTGAAGCTTAGGAGCAACTTGAAACTATGACTGGTTTTAGTGTATCACAAAGAATGGTGAAGACAAAGACCTCTTTTAACAGTATTCAGCAGTGGAGTTACAACTTGGAGTTATTATTTAGGAGCTTCCCGGAAAATTTTCTGTTCAAATGAGATAGTGCTCTGTTAAAAAAGAAAAAAAAAGTTAATTTTCAGTTAACGAAAGTATTTCCGTTTAGTAAAAAAAGGTACCGAACAGAAAGGTACTGAACTGAAATGTGTATGCAGTGAAGACTGTCTCTTGCTTTTTAGCTTAGAAAAGGTAAATCCATAGCATTAATGGTGTCATTGGCAGACCAACCAAAACATTCAAAGTTAATAGCTGAAAGAGAAATTAAAATTTTAACTGCTCAGCAGTAGGAGTGTGTCACCAAGGAATGATCTGGCATGGAGGGCAAGAAGGCCCATCTGCAGAATGAGATAAAGTGGATGAAAACAGGAATGCTGGAGACTGTCTGACAATGTTAAGGACTGAAGTTTCCCTTGGTGATGAGATGAGTATCTGCAGCATTGTGTTGAAACGACCCTGGAGTGGGAGTGCTTAGGGGCCACCTCTGGATAGCAGAACTGGCACTGAGAGGATGAACCTGTCACTATAATACAAGCAACACAGACGAAAAGGACACGAGATGAATCTCAGGACAAAAGAAAGTGTAGTTTATTGTGAGTTCTAGTATTTATAGAACTATGTAAAAGAAATGTGATTGGAAGGTGAAGTTACCACCTCTTCAACCACATTGGTTATAAAATCAATCATTCACAAAATTATCTATGATAGAAATATGTAAACAAAAGAGATTCAGTTAGAACAACAGAGGCTTATTTACAAAAGCCTAGTGTGAGAAGACTCCGTCTAAAATGAAAACATCAGAAGGCTAAATAACAAGGCAACATGAACCCTCTCAGTGGTTCATCCTCTCAGGGGCCCAAGATACCTCATGCTGACATTCACAGGATTGGTGCAAGTGTCTGTAAGGAATTGGCTTGTGCAGTTTTTTTTAACTCGTGGTTAACGTACCTTTATGTCTGGCAAACATGGTCCAAAAGCTTCTAAGAGAAGATTTTCATCTCTGACTGCTTGTTCAAAGTCCGTAAAAGAAAGCTTGCCATCATGATCATAGTCCTGCAAAAGGAAGGGAACATTTCAGCAAAGGATTATTACTTGCAGTTTTGTTTAACAGATGTTTAAAGAACATGGATTCTGTTTTTAGTTTGATTTCCAAATTGGAGGTCAACAGTTTCTGCTCAGAAAAGATTTGTGTGACTTGCCTCTACCTAAGGCAAAAATTGTGTGGGATTGAGAAATTGAAAAGATGGGCTTAAATAAAAGGAGCTGGGATGCAAGACCTGGTTTTAAGTAAAAATTTTTGACCACCACCATGAAAGGGGAGAGTATATATCTTGATTTGATAAAAATATTGACAGATAGTCCCTGCTTGATCTGATATTCTAGATTAAGCACTGTAAGACAAGCTTCACGTTAATAACTTTGAGGTTAGTATTCTAATAGAATACATAAAAATAAATTGGATGACAGCTCATGGTCAGTTGATAAAACACAAATGTACTTAAAAATGAAGCTGCTGCAGATGACTGTACTGATGGAATAAATGCAGCTTACACTTTTGAGTTTTCCACTTCTGACTGGGCTTTTGCTTTGACTGGGCATGCAGAGATGTATGCACATACACACATGGTAGTTTATACATAAAGTTTATAGTACATTCACAAACTAAGTTAATCATTTCATATGAGAATACTGGACTGAGACTCATTAGATCTGGACTGTATTTCTGGCTTTCCTCAGGAGACTTGCAGAATCCCACTGTAAATAAGATACCTTATTTTGTTCCCTCATAGAAAGGTTTTAAGTATAGGTTAGTGAATGTTTGAAAGACCCTCAAGTATCACAATAAGTACTTACCATTTTCTTCAGTGCTATCTCTACCAAGTCCTTAACTCCCTCATCAGGCTCTTCATCTGATGGTTGTATGAGAAGGCTGTTTTTCAGCATTTGAAACATTTCCTCTTTCGAAATGTATCCATCACCATTCAGGTCATAAATGGCAAAACAATCTTTTGAAATTAAAATAAATTTCAAGTTGATTACAAACTATAATCACATACCATTCAAGCTGTTACCAACAGGCAGAAAATGTGAACTGTACATTGTACAGTGTTATCAATTGAGCCAAATTTATCATATATGTGCTGAAACACTCCTGGCAAACACTTGTGATAGACAACTCTGCATCACCACGCACTGGTATCTTCTGTAGTGCTTAGAGCAGGAGTGTGTATTTTACAGTTTGTGGGTGTACTGACACACTGAATTACAACTGGGCACACATGCTAATGCTGTCACACCCCTGACCACTTTGAATAAATTCAAATGGAATAAATTTATTATATATGAATTTATATAATGCAGTAGGGATGGCTAACACTGCAACCTAGGAACTATGGAAACAACATGCTGTCATTGTCATTCTCCTTTTTCTATTGTGTTTTTTTTTTCACCCCACATGCCCTATTTTTTTCCCTGCTGCTTAAAATTCTAGAGTTCTTGCTATTTTTTCTCCTCCATCTTTCTCTATCATTACTGTGGAGGGTCTCATTACCATCTTACAGTTTTTCTATCTGTGCTTCCAAGCTGAAGAACTGCTGGAGCTAATGCAACTGCTACTGTGTCCCCAGTGTGCCAGTAAATGAATGTTGGCACTGGCCTTGCTTGGCTTGAGACTGTTAATTAGCCAAAACCACGCTAGAGATTCATCTGCTTCTTTATAATTTTGTGTGTGAATACAAAGACATGTATTTTGTCAAAAGTGTATGCTGTAGAATAAACTTCTAACTAAGTTTAAATGCAAGATTTTGTAAGCAACAAAATAAGGTGTGGCTCTGGTAACAGCAGTTTCCACAGAAAAAACTCTCAGAGAAGCCATTCAGAACTCAGTTTCATTGCATTAAACTATACAGAAGAAAACTTTTCAATTACCAAATACTTTATAAGAGTAACTACTAAATTGTAACAAAAGCAATGTGTTATTTGTTATGAATTCAATCATTACTACTAAATATTAGGATACAGATCAATCTTACATTTCATCTTCTCTTCCAGTGTCCCCCGAAGTAACACGGCTAAGCCTTCCACCCAGTCCACCACAGTGATGTAGCCATTGTTTTGTCTATCAAAAATGCTGAACACTAGGACGTGTATTAGACACATTTTAAATTTATATGATAGGGAAACACAAAACCCAATGTTTTCTTAAATTCAGTAAAAATTATAAATTATCTTTCTTTTTAAGTTGTTTGTCTGCTTTCAGCAAGGTAAGATCACCATTCTTGATTCTAAGATGTAACAATGAAAGGGATTCCCCTCTTCAGTTTACAGATCTTGCACTCCAGGAGCATGTCACCCCAGGACAGTAGCTCTGCTGCTAGAGACATGGACAAAGTTCAACCAAGGGGTGGCTCTTGGCAGCCCAAGACTGAAAGAAAGGCAGACTCATGCCTGCTCTGCATATTCCTCTAGACACCTCTACATCAGAGATAATTCCTTCAACTTTCACAGGGACTGCAAATATGTCCCTTCTTACGACTCTGTGAAATCACTGTATTTTCAAGGGGTTATTAGGCTCATTACTCTCACGTCCTTGCACTATCTGCCCAGGCCCTTCAATGCTGTTCACAGAGCCTCTATTCCCAGTTATCCTGTACAGGATTACAGGATCTGTACGCTGTAACAGAATGCCTTCCTGTGACTTCCCGGGCTGAGCTAGAGCTGTCGTCCAGTAGCGACCGCAGCTCCCGGTGGAACCACCGGAGAAAAGAGGAAAAGTGACGCTGCTCTCTTCTGTCACGACACTACAGCGGCTGCGACAGAAACAGCCACGGGGCAGCACAAGGGCCTCTGGGTGGTCTGCCTCGAACTACAGCGTGAGCTCTTCTGAACTAAGGGAAAACTGAAACGCATAAGGAAAGAAAAGATGCCATTTCTCAACAGCTCCCGAGCATTACTCCTCCTTCGCTGTCCCGGCCGGGACGAGGCGGCGCTGTTTGTACGGACACAATCATCGGGTCGGCAGCGTCATCCCAACCCCTTCCACGGTGCTCAGAGCTGTGTGCCCGCCTCACCTCGGTCCAGCACCACGTCGTCCGTCATGCCAAAGGCGTTGTACAGGGTGTCTCTGAACACGGTGCGGTCGAAGCCGGCCCCAGCAAACTGGCTGCTGGCCTTGGCCACCAGCGTGTCGAAGAGCTTGACCAGACATTCCACTTCGCTTTTGTTAACTGCCCGGCCCAAACACAAGCAAGCACAGGTTGTAAGTTAAGATGGTAAAACACGAGATAGGCACAGGAACACGCCAGGGCCGTGACACCGACACCCCCCCGCCCCCGGCCGCAGCCGCTGTTCCTAAGGGGGCGCCGGAAAGTGCCTCCCATGGGAGGCGAACAGGACAACAGAGGATGAGCACGGGAACAACGGGGGGCGGCCGGGCGGCAGCGGCGCGGCTTCTGCAGCCCGGGGGAGACTCACAGTGCTTGGCGGATCGGGTCAGCGAGTCCACCAGGACCTTTCTCCCCTTCCTGCTCATGGCGGCCGGCAGCCGCTCCCGCCGCCGCTGCCCTGGCAACGCAAGGGGCGGGGGGGCGGCGGCCTCGCGGTGCCGCCGGGCCGCACGGGCGGGTCGGGCATGAATACACATGCAGCCAAAACAGAGATCAAGCCTTAACACGCATTCAAAGAAATTGCAGTCGTAAAAAAATAAAATAACTGCATTTCAAATTTCTAAAAACGTTTGTAAGGAAGAGCTAAAAGTTAAATACAACATACAATAGTCCTCGTTCATCTGCTGTCAGAAGACAAAAATATTAAACCACTCTTATTCTGACATTGCTCGTTTTCTACTTTGTCCCCCTGCTGAAACTTGGAACGAGTGTAGGTGCCACCCAAAACTCCAATCACGGCCTCACGACCTCGGCATGGACACATAGAGAAAGCTGAAGGGCTGATACCAGCCTCCACCTTTCCTTCAGGAAAAAGGGCATGCAAGAGAAGACTCAACTCGATTTGTTAACGCATTGCCAACTGAAGCAGTTCCCTGTCAGTACTAAAGCAGCTTTGTTGGGAACTGACAAAGCCCATAAGCCCCTTAAGCGGCTACACCCCTTCCCAAGCATGACAGCAGCACTTGAAGCCTACAGCTGAGCAGAACAGATAGTTACAGTCACACAATCAAAATTACATACCGGCTTAGATGTTTGGAAGACTGGGTCTCATTTCCATTTTTATTTCTTTCTGTGGCAGGTGGTTGTGTAAAAGTCAAATAAGGTATCACACAGGACAGAGCATTTATGCTATGGTTCATTACAGGTTCTTTTACCAAAACTGCAATATCACAACTTAAAGAAAACAACCCCAACAAAACTAAACACAAACCCCAAATCAAACCCCTCTGTTCACTGCATATCACCTTTATTTTAACCTCACGGACAAGAGTGTCTACAATTGGTAACATCAAGCCCAAGAGTATAAAATATTTGATGAAAATATTACTATTGTTTAGATGCACATTGCTGCAACTCAATGGTTGTATTCTCCCAAGAACTTGAAGACAATTTCTCTGTACAATGGCAATATGAAATCATCTTTCTATCACAGATTTTAGTTATGGTTTACAGACTAATAATCAATGTCTTAAAAGTCCTGAAATTCTTGGCAACACAACATTTGAAACATCCATATATAATAGAGGTAAGTTCTAAGTTAGCACCTGTGCAATGGAAAAAAGGGGTAGATCAGAAATACAATCTATATTTGACTACCTGTGATGGATGGGCATTTGTTAAAGGCTAACAGAAAGCCCAGTAATCAATATCTCAATGGAAGATGTAGTGAGAATTTCATGTAAACTAAAATCAAATGGTTGCTCATGTTTTCTTGTGGGCACATTTAATTTAAAAAAACTTTTTTTTTAGTTATCTAAAGCAACTAAATGAAAGTAAAACAGCTTTATGACTTAGGTCAACATTCTGTAGCCCTCAAGTACAAAAATATAAATACAAACTGTTTAAACAGTATCTTTAATGAGATTCTGGCAGTTTTTTTATCTAACAAGACGCGTCACATAACAGATCTGCCACTGAACTTGCTCAGAGTAAAATCAGCTTCAATATGAAGCTGTTAAGGTATCAAAACCCTGCTTTTTACATGCTAAATAACTTCAGCAAGTGTGCACTTAAACACAGCAATGAACTTAGCTATAACTAAATACATACATGAAAATCTGCATGTGAAATGTAATTCACAGAACTGGTTACAACAAATGATTACCTGCATTTTGTTAATTTAAAAATGGTACAAATCATGCAAAACAATTCTAAAGATAATGCAAAGAAAGCTACCAGTGTTTGCAAAAGTTTTCAGTTAAACAAAATTACATTAAATGAAATACACATACTTACTAGCAAAGGTCTATCGCTATTTCAAAAAAGCAGAGGTAAAATCTTCAGGTTTTGAGTGTCAGTTATACTGCAAAATGTCATTGCTCTTGCTTAATGCAGAAGCACATGCTTGGAAGCTCAAAACTGCTCATTCAGAAAAGTCTGCTGACAATAGCTCTAGCTTCCCAGGAATGCAGAAATACATGGATTAAAAGTAGCAAAGACTTGCAAGAATCAAAGGCAAAGGCACCCTATTCAGGTAGCCAAAATGGTAGCATTCCCTTTCTCATAAGCATGGAGATGGTAATGGGGCAGATGATACACATTTCTACAAAGGCAGCCTTTTAAATGTTATAATTAATTTTCCATTAGCAGACACCAGCTTGTAGTAGTTTATGCATAATATTAACCTGCAGGATGAACTTGGGATTTAATTTGTCCTGATTTACAAATAATGACTTTTACTAATGCTTTAAAAGACTATTTTTACTATCTAAAAAGTTTAACTCTTATTTTTCCAATATTTTACACCTCAGCTGGCCTACCATCTCATTTTGTCTCAAACATCTAACACTGCTTACTGGAATCTTACCAAAGTTGTACCTCATGTATTAAGCAGCAGGCAATAACAATGGCCTTTCCCAGCACAGCTGCATCTCACTGGCTACTGAAAGATTAGGAATATTTCTAAAACACAGGAAAACTCATGCAGTTTGGTAAAGTTTGCTGTCATTTCACAGTTTAAGTTTCCTTTAGTCATTGCACTTCTGTTGATAGTCTCCGGTTGTTTTAAAATATCATTCTGAATCTGAATTTGAACCAGCAGTCTTCTTTTTCTTCTTTTTACCATGTTTCTTGTGTTTCTTCCTCTTTTTTGTTTTATCCTTAAAAAAAAAAAAAAAAGAACAACAAAGTTATTGTATAATACAATTGCCATCTATTACATTCTGCTAATGCAAAATGAGAACACAGAAAGATGTCTTAATCAGAAAAATGTCTTTCAAAAGATACTTCTACAGAAGCCTATTGAGAAATCACAGAAATAAATACTTTACCCAGCAATTTGCACTATTATGAGCAGTCTTCAATTTAAATTTATCTCCACCGTGGTATGGCTATTTCATATCTCTCATCACTGTTACTATTACATTTCCTAAACTTTTAAATTATTTTCAGAGCATTACAGATTACTGAGAAAGTAATAAGGAAGTGCTTTGACCAGTAGTGACATATTTGGGAATAACTAGGATGTTTACAGATTTTAAAGTGAGTGCTTAAATTCACGGTGTAAAAGTAAAATATCTCAACTGCATTTGGCTGGACTATCACTTATACCTTGTTTAAAATAAAACAATTATGATCTCAACTGTAAATATAAGCACACTCAAATTAACCCTACTGGATCTGTCCTAAAGGTACTATCCTAATCACTGTAATTTGGAAGCTAAGAGATGCAATCTTGTCTTTCTGAAAGCAAACTTTTAACCAAAATTCTCAAATAGGTGTGGCATTACATATATAACTGAAACAATCAGTATTAAAGCTTTGTTTTATACCTATTCCTTACACATACAAATCTTTTATGAAAAAGACCATAAGCAATCACTAGAAATGTTATGGCAAATGGTTCATATGAGTCTGAAAAAAACAAACAAGTTCCATGGAAAAATGCGTACTGAGTGCACATGAGCAAAATGTGTACAAATCACTGATACTCCTATGCCTGTATTTTTAGGTGACTAATGTAGACCTTCCCTTTGCCCTACCTCATGTGGACAACTGAGATGCCTGATAAGGAACACTGCTGCTGACAGGGGAGACAGATACAAAGACATCTCAAGTGGGCATTTAGTATCTCAAACCCACTATACTCCTAACTGAGGAACCTCAGGTACATGTGGTAAATCTATATGGTAATATTCCATATAAATCACTGCTGAACATTCCTCTCACTTTTACCAACAGATACAAATACTGAGAAAAGTAGCAGGTTGCTGGCAGCTTTTTTATCTGGTTGGGGGAAGGGTTATAATGGTATAGATGTTGAAGCAATTTTGTCCTAAGGCCCTTTCCATGGTGGCAGAGAAGGCTTACCAAGGAATTACACACAACACTAATGAAGAACACCCCTGATGTCTGTGTGGCCAACTGCTCCCCTGCTTGATACCACACAGGTATTAGTAGTTCTAGGACGTTGATACAAATAAAATATATTCTGCAGTAAGTGTTAAAGTTGTATAAATCTCAAATCACATATAGGTAAAAGAGTGACAAATTCTTATTTAATTCAACAATTGTAAAAGTGACTTCAGCAAGTAAATAGAGGAACTTTTAATTTAGATATAACAGTAGACTTGCTATGAAGCATTCGTATTTGTGAAAAACTTGAAACTGGAAATTAACCAAGTACAGAGTATTTATATCCTAAAACCACAGTATGAGTAAGAGGGATACTTGCTGTTTTCTCTTTTTCCTCATTGCTTTTCTTCTTTTTTGCTTGCACCTAAAGAAAATTAAACCAAATGCAGTATCCATAAGAAGTTGATTCTCAAGAAAATTAATTCAAAATTACTTGTAGGTGATAGAATCTAGACTAAACAATCCTTAAAAGTTTATTTTAAAAGGAAAAATACAAACAACTTCGAGTGCACTGCACTCTTGAATTCACCTGTACAGTGCAGAACAGTTTTAATAGTGTATTAAATCTAAGCTAGTTCATTCATTCACTCATTAATCAGTAAGCTACAAGCACTGTAACATCTGAAACTGAGGATTCACACTGACCTCCTCTGTCTGATCCGATTCAGATACAGATTCTGATGATAAAGGTCCATCACCACGATCTTTCTTCCTTTTCCTGTGGTGATTTTTACCTTCCTATACAAAATAATATATCTGTGAGTAAGTCGGACTTTCACATTTTATAAAACTTCTGCTTTAAATTTAAGATTGAAATACCACTTCTAAGTTGTGAAATATTTTAAAATATTAGTGACATTAAACTAATTCCAACATCATCATCAAATTATCCTACCAAACTGTTAAAACCTACTTTTAGTGAAAATAGTAATTTTCTGTATATTCCTTTTTCTTCTTACCAAGATACAGCAACTGTCTAATTGTCTATTCCTGTGAGAGGAATAATAACAGTCTCTTATTTTAAATAAAAACACATGGATGAGTAAGCATTTGAAAATAAAGTATTATACCACTTTTAAGTAACCAGTAACTGAAGATGTCTCAATATATTCATACAAACACTGTAGCTTCAGACTCTTGCTTTGTTCATGAAAGAAAAAGCTCCCTCTGTATTCGTGTTGAACCAGGATAAACTCTCCCTGCTAGCTGTACTTTCAACACATATTTCATTCCAGTGTATTTAAAAGATAGGTTTTTTTAAATTCTGATGCTGTGTGAGATTGTTCTGATGAGCTACTTTTCTGCTTCCTGCACTTCCTTTGCTCTGGACAAGGCAATGTGTTCCTAAGACTGAAGGTACTTTCTCTCACTCAGTTTCTAAGACCAGAAACTTCCCAAAAGAACTCATGACCAAGTACACAGGATGCAGCCCATCTGACACATGGGGGATCTGCAGGTAGGGGAAGAAAGACCTCTAGTCCCCAAGTGCCCTTTGCTTTCAGAGGATGTGTGAAAGTAGTGCTACAGTAAGGGACCGTGGTAGATAACTTGGTCTTCAAAGGGAAACCATTCAAAAGGATGAGACAGGAAATGGACACTGTAAAATAGAGGCAGGAGCAAGGGGGGAAATCAGTACATTTGCCTTAGGCAATGGAGAATTCATACATCAAAGTCAATACTATTGACCAGAGCAGGAGAGGCCAACATGGTAAGAAAGGAAGGTAACTGGAGAGAAAGACTAGGGTGGACTCTGAAAGCATTTTTAGTTTATCCACAGTGTATAAATAACTAAAATTGAAGTCAATTAGGTTAAGATAATGCATGAATGTAAAAAATGGTGTGGTGGTGAGAAGAACAGAGGATTTTCATGCTTAGAGAAATGACAGAATAAGGTCATTTTTCTTACACTAATACATCTTTCTCTGCAATGCTTCGGAGCTGTCGTAAGTATAGTACCTATAATTATGACTACATTTAGATAAAGAGATCCTTTTCTTATGTTTCTTAATTTACAGCAACAAGTCAATTACCTACCAAGTGTGCCACTGAAAATATCATCACACACATTTTTAGCTCAATGTGACAGCTAAAGGTAAACCCCAAAACACTAAGGATGCAGTTGATCTGCTACAGCAGATTAGATACAGTTTTAATTTACGTTTGTAACAAGAACAGATCCAGTGGTTTTCACTACAATAATTATTAAACAAGGACCTGAATCCAAATAAACCTCTACTTCAAACTGGATGCACGGAATACCTTCTGACTGTGTGGGTTTGGATAGAAAATTTCCACAGATGTAAAGTGAGGCATTCAGTATTAAAAAAAGAAATATCAATTATGTATGCAACATGCAGTTCTGATCGAAGGACTTTAAGAATAAAAATACCTTCTCTTTTTCACAGTCTTCCTTTGACCTCTTCTTTTTTGTGCTATCCTAAATAGAAAGGAAAACAAATCACAACAAAATCATTTAATGAAAAAGGGAGAAATCTCCAAAGCAATCTGACCAATAGTCTTTTTGTGTCTGTTGAAAGTAATTCTTCAAGATTGTCCTATTGTCCTTTCTACCTTGCAGTTGACAAGAATAATATAAAAAGCTGTAATTTTGATGCAGCTGCTAATCTCCTGATCCAGCAGCATAAGAAGGTCTGTATGGAATGAGGTAACAGCATCCTTGCAAGACACTTAGAGGACCTCTGAGAAGGATACCAGCTATCACTGCTGTAACCACATATAACACGTAACAGTTGGAAATATTTTTTCTTTATCCATGCATGTCCATTTCTGCTGATCAGACCAGGTTAAGCAGGTATTTTCCCAGAGTTTTCTGCAGTAAGGGTATCTCTGGGTCCCTTTATGTAGCAGAAGATTTTAATCTCCCATTAGCATTAAATTCATAGGTGTTGGCAAACAGTCATTCATTACAATTTGTATCTCACCAAATTAGGTATTCCAGTGAAAGCCTGCAATAAAGTCTACACAGAGAATCTTAAAAACTCACTGTATTATTAATATTTAAGCAAGAAGTACAGCAATTATACACTGTAAGACAGTAAAATGCTAACAGAACAAGCTGCCTCATGTATCTTCACTTTTTTGTTCGTTCAGTAAGCCCACACATCTACATTGCTATACTTCAGAAAAGGAAAAAGACAACTTCAATTTAGTATGCATTTGGGAAAGGCTCAGTTGTCCAACTGGAAACTACTCAGATATTTAGAAAGGCAATATTCTGGCTACTGCTATCCAGCAATAACTAACTGCATTTTCAGATATAGTGTTCTATTAAATTGCATATTCAGAAGATATTTTAAATGTTAATGTAGTATCAAAACTAAACATTTGAGCAGCACAAAAAGCTGCATATGTCTGGATTCAGAAAATTGACTACAAATTACTGGAATAAAGCATGTTCATTTTCTAAAGCTCCAATTACTTCCACCGGGCATATGGCCTCTCGAGGCAGATTCCACATTGCATGTGGAAGATACAAGCGCAGCTCAGGCCCTTTGAGAATACACAGCTTTAAATGTGGAAGATGAAAACCCATATTACTATGTTAAAGTCAGAAATCTTTATGGCTTTATAACACCAACCAAGAAAACCTGCCAAGAGCAACACATCTGCATATTTACCTTGCTGTCTGACTCAGATTCTGAAGTTGTGCTTGCTGAAGATTTCCGTGAGGAGCGATACTTCTTCTTCCTTTTTTTCTTCCCCTGCTTTTTATCCTATCCACAAATATTGTAGAAAAAGAAGGAAAAACACAAACTTGAATTTATTCTCCCTAGAATTAAAGATTTACATTAAATGTAAAGAAAAGGAAACAGCAAATTCCTACATGTTACAATGTTCTCCCAAGGAGTAAAGTACACTACAATTGATTCTTTTAGTGGAGGACCTTCGTAACTCTTCTGCACTGAAAAAATGCAAACTGGTGAAAAATCCAGGTTCTCTAGATTCTGTTTATTTTTTAGATGTGTGCTGTAGAATCTGATTATCTGTAACAAAGGTTTTTGCTAGAAAGTAAAAATTGTATTTTTGCATTTTTATGATTATATAGGGGATGCTATTAGAAAAGCAATTCAGTGTTAAAATGGATCCAGTTTACAAGCCAGGATGCCAAAATCTGTAGTGTTCATACAGAAACTATTGACTAGATATATATGTCTAAAATTCACTACTTCATTATATATACCAAATGCATAAAAACTAAATGGTTTTATCCAAACCAGCCCCTCAAAATATTCTAAAACATATTATCAAAATCTGTGTTAAATAAACCTCATGAGCAAAACATGATAGATTCCAGTAGGTTAGCTCTTACCTCATCTTCTGAATCAGATGAACTGCTGGAAGAATCAGAGCTTGATGAAGAAGAGGAAGATGAAGACAACTTGACCAAACACAACAAAAAGTGAAGCTTGTGAGATGCAGCATTTTGTCTGGCAAATACTCAAAAACCCATCCAAACACTCCCTTTAAAATGTCTTCATTTTCAAAGCATAACCAATTTTACTTCTGAGAAGCTGGTCTTACACAGATTTTTCTTAAATAAACTTCTAAACCACTTCTAACATTTTTTCTTTTAATAATATCTATTTAATGCTCTTTTCCTCCCTTTAATTTTCCTTGTACTGAATATATGCAAGCCCTTTCTAAATAAAAGTTAATTTAACATCTAAAATCAAAATTACAGCTATATTTTCTCTTTCCAAGAGAACTTAAATGACAAACAGGAACAACTCCAAAGCAAAAAAGCTCAGAAAACTGAAAATTTTGCTCACCCTATTCGATTTCTTCTTTTCCTTTTTCTTTTTCTTAAAAACAGAATAAAACAAACGTTACTTTTGCATAATTTTCTTTTGGCATGCATTTACATTTATGAACTTTAATGCCCGCTTTTAAAATGTATTCACGAAATTCTGTGTTGGCAGCATTGATGATAAATCCAATTCCAAACACAGAATGTATACACCTGGAAACAACTTACCTCTTTTTTTCTGGAGGTACTCTCATTTCCACCCAGTAATTTCTCCCTGTGTTTTTCCAGTTCTTTCCTCCAATTCTGAAAATAAAACGAAACAGTAACAGTATTTTTTAAGCACTCCTCTTGCTTACATTATAACTTTAACAAAACCCACAGAAAATAAACCATATATAATGTTAACTAAAGCGGTAATACACTTGATTTTACAGAAGATTAGTATTCAGCAAAACACAGTGTTAGGTCACACTTAATGTTCAAGTTATTTGGCATTAAGAGATTGCCATTTATTTTGAAAGTCATCAGTTATGGTATTGTTGCTTTTGTTCACAGTGTTCTTGCTAGAGCACTTTAGAAAACCAAGGTACCCTTCCAGAAAAACTGATTTTGTCTTAGTTCTAAAAATCACCTGAAACAAAACTTCAAGACAACTTCTCCTGGCCCTTCTTCAACATATGTGTGTCTCTGGTGTGTATTCTGGGCCTTGTTTGTGTCAGCAATAATTTTATCCAATTACCATACACATCTTCATAGAAACACTTTTATTTTGTTAGGCCAAGCACATCAGATTAATGAATAAAAATCTCCTCTCGTTCCTCCTTTTCAATTCCCCACCTGGTCTCTAGGTTTATCTGAAATGTCTCCTTGAAGATCTCTGAAATATCCAACTTGCCCCCATGAAACTCAAAGGCTGCTAGGTTCAATCTGCACTGTCAGACAAATCATGAGTTCTCTTCTTTATTATTCTGATCCTCACAATGAAACCCTATTGGTACTGTATTGGCAAAACAACAATGATCCACATGTTGTGCTGAGGGGACAGAAATATCAGGAATCAAGTAACCTGTGCAATGCAGGATGATACACTGTCCTGGATTATTAAAATAAGATATTCTATTTACCATCTGATAAAGATGGGGTTGTTATGTGGGCAAGTTTCCCTTATCTCTTCACAAACAATGCCTCCCCTGGGAAGACATTTTTTGTTAATGGGCCATTGAGTGCCTCCACATAACTGATAAAATTACATTATTCCCATTGTGAGGTGCTCTGCCCAGGGGGAGGGGCCAAGCATTTCTACTGAGATAAAAAGAGACACTTTTAGAAATGAAGACAGCCTGGATTCTCCACTAGATTTCCAGAGGAAAACCAGACCCATCTGCCTACACTCTTCTCTACTAGACTGTTGTTTTGACAGAGTCAATGCTTCCACTCTAAGAAAACTGCAGCCACCACTCAACTAGACTTATCCACACCCTGCCCCAGGGTGGCAGGTCATATCTTGACTCTGTCAAGGTTTTTGTTTGTTTGTTTGTTTGTTTCTTTTGTTGTTTGCTGGTACTAGTACCTTTGTTTCCTTTAGTTTTTTTTTTCCTAGTAAAAACTGTTATTCCTATCCCCATATTTCTTTACCTGAGAACGTTTTAATTTAAAAAAATTGTGGTGATTTGGAGGGAGGGGGTTTGTGTTTTTCTTCCTTAGCAGACACCTGTCTTTTTAAACCAAGACATACACAGATCCCCACATCAGCACACTGTGAATTAGCTGAACAGAGCTGCTGAGGGACATGGCAGATTAGCCAGGAAGCAGTGCTGTGTGTAATGTGCCTCCATGGACCAAGGCAGCATCTGTGGGTTTGTGATGACTGTGATATACCAGGTACCCAGAGCTCTCCGAGGGGTCTCTCACAACAGCCTGTGCTTCATTATTTTAAAGACTGTGCTAGGGTTTTGTTCTAAGTAGAAATGTCTGACAGCTGTCAGTAAAATAGGGGAGATAGCACCTCATTCAGAGACCTGTGATCTTTTCAAGCATTCAGAGATTTGTTCTTAGGAGCTTTAGGAGTAACTCATGGCCATTTCACAATTCCCTCCATCCCTTCCTATCCTGCTACCATACTGAAAGTTTGGTAGTTTCTATGCCAATTGCACTTATTTCACATTAAGCAAAGATAAAATCAGGAAAGGAATATGATAGAATACTAAACCAAACTCACCAAGCTAATACTCAAGAGTGCACAACAACTGATCCTCTCAGAACAGCACCCCATGGCCCTCCACATCCTGGTACAACTTCTTAGGCAAAAAGGTACAGCAAGAGTACTATAAGTACTATGCCCTTCCAATAACAGAGGAGGAGCCTAATCTACTTCAACCAGAAATTTACACACAATTATGAAGATTACTGAAGCTTATATCAAGATACCAGGCCCCAAGAAGGAACAGAAACAGTTAAATTCACTGTATACTAATTTCTCCCTTGTATACAACAGGAGTTACACATGAAACTTTCTAATACTGTGCTGATCTTCAGTAGATACAGAACACAAACATCAGAACATCTGCATTTATATCAGGAAATGAGCATGTGTTGTAATCAGCTTAGGATGAGAGAAAAACGAGTGTTTCATAGTCCTATCGGACTGAAAGCCATTCTTTGTGTCTTCTCCCATAATATTACATGAATATTCCCTGCCAAAGACATCTGTTTTCAGTAATCCACTTTTTTTCACTGTACTTGGACTCTGTGACCTTAAACAAGTGAATATTAGCACAACAGATTTTTGTTTCTCATACCTGAAAATGCATTGTTTAATTTATTGATATAAGCACATGCATTTGTATAAATATATTTACATTTATGACAAGGTCAGATTTTATTCACCAGCAATTTTAAAAACGTTTTATATAGTTTTTTCTCTGAACTGAAAGTAGCCCTTCACTGGTTAAGTTGTAAACGCAACTTCCAACATAAATGAAACAAAATAGTTACTCATTAAAAGCTAGAGTGAAGTGAAATATTATGGCTTCTTGATATTGTAAATGATAACAGAAGTAGCATGTTAGATAAAAAGAATCATGTATTACCAGCTAGTAACATTACCAACCTCATTCATCTTTTCTTCAAACTCAGCCAAAGCCCTGGATCCTTTCTTTTTCTTTTCTAGTTGCTCTTTCACTTCTTCCCTGTATGAAAAGGATGACAGATCACAATTTTTACAATTATAAATACCTTCTTCAATGTCTCACTTTTCTGTAGAGTTTTTCTGAAGTTTAGCCTTGGTTGAACTTTCAAGAGAAGAAGAATGAAAGCATCTTAGATTTTACACACAGGGTAACCTAACCTTAATAACTTAAGTACGGTCATTAAATCCCTCCAAAAGATCTAAAGCTAACTTTGCAATTAGGCAAATTGTTCTCTAATGTCTCATGAGGGCAGGCAAAGGAATTGAACATAAAGTAAGTTGTTGATAATATCTCAAAGTGATGGTTTTGTTGGGTAGGGTAAATTGGATTCTGAGCATATACCAGCAAAATCGTTCCTTTAGAGATTAATTTGTTTACAAATTAAATATATCTACAAGGTTTAAGTATTACAATTCGACAAAGACGTAAAATGACATTTTCTTCTTTCTGAGAAACTGTGGCAAAAAATATAGACAAATGAGAAATATACATTTCAAAATTATATTCTATTGTTTTTAAAGGAGGAGATTGACTACGTGTTTAGAAAATAATGTTGGCCAGAGACATGGAATCTTTCAAAATCTATTAGTGGATATTCTGGTGAGGAATACCAGTGACATTTTAGTAAGAAGGAACAAATCATTTAAGTAAAAGGTCAAAAGGGTAGACAGGCACTGCCACTTACCATGTTGGTCTTGGCCTGTTCAAGTAGTCTTGTATTGTTGGTCCTGAATTTGGGGCAGGGCCTCGTGCCCTGGCCATAGCTATGGGATTCATATAAGCCTTGAATATGAAACAACAAAAAGAAACACCAAATTCATCAGTTACACTATGATACCAAAGTATCTTGATTGTTCTTCACAGAAACTTTTTATCACTCCCTGAAAAATAATTCTGATTTGTTTCTAAGAATATAAAATATTTAGCTAAACTAAGTTGATTCAGTCTGGCAGAAAGAGTCAGGTAAGTGCTTTCAGTTGGAGTTATACTGTGGCAAAAAGAACTGATCCACAAAAGGACCATGTTCCTTACAACAATTCCTTTCCTAAAGCAATGATTTTGTAAACTAAGAATGGTATCATGATTTCTGAGATATTCTTCCTTGGGATATGTAATTAAATTCCAGCTCTCCCTCTCTGGGACAACTGATCCTATGCCTTTAAAGTTCTGTTCAAAATTGCTGACAGGAGTCACTACATTCTGCATGAGATTTCTTGCACCAAAACAAGCAAGCAGTGGTACTTTGCTAATTATACATGTATCAAAATTCTGTGACTTAGGGCTATTATAAAGGAGGAAAAAACCTACAAAACCCAAACATACAGAATTCCAATGTTATGAGGAATTCCATCTTTGTGTTATAAAAGATTAAATGAACATTTAGAAGTCATAATCCACCTCACCAGTTCATGGAAAAACTCTTCCATAATTTTTTTATGCCAACATTATTTTGCTCATGTGGAAAGGAGGTACATATACCCCCGTATGGTAGCATTTTTATCACTCTGTCATCCCAACACTTTACTTCTGCAGAACATAGCACACACTGTTCTGACTGTTCAGTTTGGAGACGAGGAAAAAGATCAAATAGCCAAAAAAAAAGACTTGCTTTGGTTGCCCAATCTGAGATAATTTTTAAAGAGTACATTTTGTAGATCCAAAGCAAAGATTTGACCATATGTGTAGCTCCCACATGTCCAACACTGTTTTTTATCAGGCATTCAGAAATCACCATGCACAGTAAGTGAGCATTTGTGAAAGCTGTCAGAAGCAGCAGCTGCTGCCTCCCCTCCTGGTGCTCCCACTGCAGAAGCAGTGACCACAGCAATGCTGAGTTTCTGGACTGGACTGCAAGCAGGCTAGTGGCCTTCAGCTTTTGGGGACATACTTGGTCCTGGAAGAGGCTCCAGGCTCTGCCTGGGATGAGGCATCTGACTGGAAGGAAGCACTGCCCACACAAGTTTAGCTCGGATTCACCACCTGGACCACTCTGAAGCAATCCAAACAAACCAAGCAAGCAGTGCTCCTTCAAGAGGAGCACTTTTTGACTCAAGTTGACTTTGCAACTCTAAGGAGACATTTGCTGCCGTTTCTTGGGGCTTTGATTTGTTGCTTTAATTCACACAAAAAGGCTAACTAATATGGTCAAATAAACATGGAGGTGTGCCAATTGAAACAAGTAGCAGATGGACGTACGCACTCAAGCAGTTAGAAAGGCATTCACATGACAAATCTAAAAATGAATAGAATTTCTGTAACTGAGTTCAGCTTTGAGTGGAAAAGGAGCTCCTTTAGGAATGCAGGACAGCAGTATTGGAACACTGTTTTCACTAAAGAAAGGTAATTTCTTTCAATGCATTAGATCCACTAGAAACTTGGTTTACTCCAGTGAGCACATCGACTTTTCCTTACCATTCAAAAATTTGTATCTGAAAGCTCTTCTTATTCAATTATTAAAAAAAAGGTCTCTTGCTGCTCTTAAATAAAAATCAGCTACTTTCCTACCTCAACTAACAAGTAATTAACACCTCACCACTTCCCAACAAAACTCTCTACCTGCAGAAGAGGCTACAGCTGTTAAATGCTGATTTTATACTTGCTCAAATTGTCCCTGGATAACTGGCTAGGAAGCTTCCTCCCTTCAGTGGCTTTCTTTAACTTTACTATAGCAAGTACTTAATGACTGTGTACTGCTCTATATCTCAAGATTAGGAAATTTATGTCTTAAGACATGTTCTTATAATTTCAACTAGGTTTGTTTATGAAGAATTACTTCACCAATAAACATTTCTGAAAAGTATTTACACTACTTTGCCAAACTGCATGTCACTAGGCAGAAGGAGCATGGAAGATGCACCCTCAATAAAGAAAGTGATTGTCTGCACATTCATTTTCTTCTTTCGGTAGTTTGCTCAAACAGGTATTAACCAAGGTATTTGCTGCATAGCTTCCTTGCTCGTGAGAAATGTAAGGCACATTCTGTCAGGCAGGGTTCTCTGAGCAAGCAGTACTATTACTGCTTTGCAAATACCCTGTAGATGTGCAAAAAGCATCTTTATTTTCCATCTCCAGAAAGTCAAAAATGATGGTGTATTCAAGAAAGGACATGGCAGAGAATAACAGTAGAAATCCCTATGATCATACATGAGGAGCAAAGGGTCCTATATTGTAACTTGTCTGTAGTATGTATTATGCCATGATGGCATAATAAACCTTGTATAGGAACATAAAGATTTGCTGGCATTGGTAGGTATATCCCAGCTCTCCCATTAAAAGAAAATTAAAAGTAAATAAATACACACCTGAAAACCTTACAGGACATTTCAACCATAGATCCAGTCTTGAAGCCTAATCACTGTCAGCTCTTTCTTAGTAGACTATTTTTTTGATAGGTCAACAAAGCAATAAAAGAGACTTCGTCATCTACCTATACAGTATCTGACTCCTTCGTGCCTATTACTATGCTATTCCACCAAGGTTTGCAATGATGTGAATAGATCTGAGTACAAATTCATAGCATATACAAAAAAGGAACAGAGAAAGGGAAAGAATAAAATTTTTATGATTTGTGTTTAGTCATAAAATTCAGCAGCAAACTTACAATGTTTGAGTGGTTACGAATAGAAGGTGAAAGGCTAACTGGTACAAAAACATTTAAAGAAGAAGAGAAGGAAGGATGAATGTGTTTCAGTTATGTATGAACTCAGGCTCTGCAGTCAGGTGTGTAGAAGAGCATTTTTTGCCTGCTAGCGCTGGCTCCCGAGGCAGCAGAGTGCTGCGTAAAGCTCAATTTCAGATCTCTCAGATACAGCTGAACGCCAAGTTTAAAGAGATGCGGCTTAGTTAGGATCAGAGCTACTTCAGCGACTGCTGTAATTCCCACTGGGAATATTTTATTTTTGCACGGACCAGGCCAGCATCTTCATCACCTCCGCCCGACAGATCACAAAGCAGGCGTCAGTCACGATGCTGCCGGATTTGACAAGGCAACCAGAGGTTCTGCCGGGGAGCCTCGAGCACGTGCCGAGGGAGGGACAACCCACCCACACGGGGCTCCGGCAGACCCCGGGGCACCCCGGGCCGGGCGGGGTGAGGCGCCGGGCACAGCCCGCCTTTGTCGCCCGCCGGCGGGCCCCAA
>VWZP01009880.1:342759-474325 GCA_013396995.1 Dicaeum eximium | reverse complement strand
TTTTTTTTTTTTTTTTTTTGGTAAAATTATATGCTGCGAAATGCAGGTACTGAGAGAGATTTTGATTTGCTAATGCATGTTGGTCTGGTGTAATATCAATTAATAAAGTTACTCTGGATGTGTCTCAGAAGCTGTCGTCACTGTTCATAGTATTCTGTAAACCTGAAACCACAAGTTTAATAATGCCTTTTGAGAACTTATCTTGAAGATTCTTAAACCAGTATCTCATGAGAGTTACAAACAGGCTTAACTTTATATGACTTTTGTTAATTTTAGTGGGATTTGTCACGTGTAAGGTAGGCACACATGGAGTAGTAAGAACTGAATCTTATTTCTGATATATTTCTGTACCAGCATCCTGCTTTTCTCCACATATCCTAATGCCACTAAGAAGTGCAATTCTGACCTTTTGTATAAAAAAGCAATGAATAGAAATTTTTAGAGAAATAATGTAACTAGAGTTAAGATTTTTATCACACATTACAATTTATATAGTATTCTTGCTGATTTACTAAGCTGAAGTATCTTTATATAGACCTGAGCTGCCTGACACTGAAATTTGTAGACTTTCAAGGCCAAATTCTTGGTTTAATTTAACTGTAGTCAGTGGAATTACAACAAGAGTAAATCATGCTAAATGATTTTAAATACTTTGAATCTCCAACCCTAATTCATGCAATTGTCCATGCACAAAAAAAAAAACAAACCCCAGAACAAACCACCACCTATATTTGCTGCCTTTATGCTTTTGTTTAGGCAGCAATCTTACTTCAAGCCCAGATGGGCAACTTTATCACTGCAGAAAACTCTTCCTCAGTTACAAGATGCTGCACAAACTTGACCCCTGGCTTAAGCATCTGGAATCAACAGATACCCGCTGGGCCTTCTACAAACAAACTAAAGCCAAAGGCAGCCTATGTAATGTTTTCTAATTTTAGTTTTTCAGACAACAGCCCCCCACTATGTGTAAAATTAGCTCTATAATAGCATTTCAAAGTAATCTGGTTATTCCTTTACATATTAAAACAAACAAAAATTCTCTAAAGCATAAAAATTGCTAAATCTGAACACATATACTACTCTAGTTGCAAAACTCAATGCACAGTATGACGCTTATTTATGACTTTTTCAGACTGATCTATCTTCCTGCCTCTCTAAGAAGCTAGCTTCACTTCAACAACCAAAATGTATACTAAATGCAAATAAACAATAAAGCAGCAAGACTCAACACATTTTTTTTGCGACTACCCTTTCACAGGACTAATGTGTTTTCATACAAAATAATATACTAAATCATAATAACAATAATTTAGATTAATGTCAAATAACTTGAAGATAAATGTGTCCACATTTTCAATAAACACAGACCCCATTTACTGGTGTCTTGGTGCTGTTATTAACCATGTGTCCTCACAATTACAGTCAGTTACTAAAGGAAAGCCTTTTTCTGCAAATCCTTTTTGTGAGCAACTACACTCACACGAGTAAGCCCTCTCTGCTCCGTGAGACTGCTCAGCTGAGGTACAGTATTCGTGTCTTTGCAGATTTAGGCCTTCAGACTGAAGAGTATTAAGTTAGTGAGGAAGGAAAAATACACACTGTAACACAGAGAAGAAGACAGACATACAGATGAAAGCACCCTGTGATGCCTTTGGGAGTTATAATATAAACATAATTTCCAAAGTATACAGTTCCCACTTGTAACACAGCATTTTGAAGGTATAATTTTTCTTTAACTAGAGCACTCAAAGACATTATACTTTTAAAGCTGTTCAAAGTAATGCAGCAAAATATTATATTAACAATAAAATTCATAGGAGATTCAAGGGCAGATATAGACCACTTAAATAAATTGGAATGAAATGGACCATAAATACATTAATCTGAATGCTTGTAAAGAATTTACAAGAAAATTAAATTCTGCAAGGAACAAATGAATGTTCATCTGTGGGCTTGGTTTCAGTAACAAAATGATACAGGCATTGTGCAGAAAACAGATTCTATTGGAAAAATAAATGGCACCTTTATATTTACCCTATCTTAAGTGTTTTAAAATGTGCTTCTTTCCCTAACAGAAGGGACTGCCTTGCCTGTGAATGGTGCATGGCTAAGAGTCCTTGAGACTCTTTCAGTCTGTGTGTCAACTGGAACTGGCTCTCACTTCTTACTGAAAAGCACCATCAAAATGTAAACTTTGTTTGCTCACATTGCTGTGACTCCAAATGGGTTGTAGGAAGGGAGTTCAATCTCCTGGCAAAGAGATTTTGAACACTGAGGAGGATGGCAGGTTTTTAACAGTGCTTCATGGAAGGCAGATGCCATGGATGTTGAATTCTGTTTGCTGGAACTAAACAGAAACAACTTCACTGCCATGACCAGAGACAGGACTCGAAGCTGAGTCAGGGGGGTTTAAGGTGGATATCAGAAAAAGGTTCTTCACCCAGAGGGTGCCTGGGCACTGGAACAGGCTCCCTAGGGAAGTGGTCACAGCACCAAGCCTGGTTCAGACAGAGTTCAAGAGGCATTTGGACAACACTCTTAGGCACATGGTGTTATTCTTGGAGTTGGACCCAATGATCCTGATAGGTCCCTTCCAATTCAGCATGTTCTATGATTCTCTTAATGTTGACCACCACAGAGTGGTCAAAATTTTCAGACAGACTGCTGACCTTCTCTCTTTTTGAGATGGTAAACTATAAGGTAATGCTTTTCTTTTCAACTTACTACACACAACAGAAAGGAGAATGGCAGTGGGGAGGTGAAATAAATCAAATAAAACCAAAACGGAGCTGGAACACCACAGGGTTGCTAGACATCTAAAGAGAAAAGCCTCCAATCTCACGACACTGCACTCCTTGTATTACATTCTGACAAGTAACTTCAGTTCAAAATGTGCATGGCAACCAATACTTTCACACAAGCACATCCCCCCTGAGCTTACATAAGCCACCTTCTACAGCTTCACATCCACAAACTTCTTGCCAGCATCCAATTTCTGATGTACTTTTTGTTGTAGGTGCAACCCATGGTTACAGACACCTTTCTTAAAAAGGACTCCAAGAAAATGTCCCTGCAAGAAATCATGGTGGGTTTTGGTCTTGCTAGAAAAACACTTATTTAACTAGCATGCTGCAGACTCGGGCTACATTTTAAACCCAGTTTGGTGGATTATTATCTATCACAGATGAAGGATGATTGTTTTAGATATATATAATTTACCTGGAATACATTTTGTCTTTTCCCAGATTGTCCAGAATTCAGTATCATCCCTTTTGTGTAGTGGGAGTTTTCTTAGGGGAGCTTTTATATCACTGCGGTTTAAAATGCAAAAAGTAGAAGTCAGCTGTCATAGAAACAGTAAACATACCATCCCCTTTAGATTCAGGGAAGACTTTTTCTCAGGACAATATTTTGGTGTTTAAGGTCTGTTTGTGCCTAGTACTTGTGGCAGGGCTCTGTACTTTACACTGCCATAGCCAAAAGGGAAGGAATGACCTTGATTACCTACATGAAGACAATCTATCTTGAGAGCTGGGGACTCTTTTGCAGTTGCTCCACCCTGTGCTGGGAGGAATCCTCTTCCTGGGAATAGTGATCTTGGGGAAGGCCAGGGGAGGAGGGGTGAGCAGTTGGAGGCTGGCATTGCTAGTCTTGTATCCATCAAAAGCTACTGTATAACAGGGGCATCACTTTGTGTTCTTGTAAAAATGTGCATCACAGACAGTTGTTCAGGGATTTTCTGTACTTAGTAAATGATCTTAATCCAAAGTTGTTTTGGCTGATCAACTGAACGTTATGTCCAATCTAATCTATTCTAGCTCACTGGTTTGCTTGAACCAAAAAGTGTGAAAGCAGGACACATTTTGCCATATTCTACTGTTCCTAATGAGAAGCAAGGAAAAACTAGAGTACAAATCACTGGCTGGCTGAGACTGGAAGCTGCAGAGTCACAAGGCAGTAATTTAGCTCACAGCTACTTCAGTGGTAGTGGAAGCACCAGCAGGGTCAGATACAAATGATAGGTAATTGCTGCTGCAGCGAGTGGAAGCAGGAAAGCTGGAAAACTGCTGAGGAATAGACTCCTCAGGGCTTCCTTCACAGTATCACAGAAGGATGATCTGAGATAAGGAGAGGACTGCTTGGATGGCTGAGTGGTCTACCAGTATATGTATTTAACAAGAGCCAGAGAACTACTGTGGAGAATTAGAGGTTTCCCATCCCTGAACTGTGAAGTTTATCTCTGCCAAGCCTAGCTCCTCATGCTTAAAGGAAGGACCAAAATTAGCCACTCTGGGCCAACACTTACCCTGCCACCCATGCACATAGACTGAACACAACAAAATGTCACACAGGCCTCCTATTCTGCATTTTTGAAGCTGGCATAACAAGTTAACAGTAGCTCTCCTGTTAGCAGAGCAGCTCAGAAAGCTCATTCCTACTCTACAACCTACTGAAAGTCTTTTCTTTTCCCATGGCAGATGATTTTACATCATTATTTACACTGGGTGTCAGACACACTCACTAAGCCCTCAGACTTGCTCCTGTGAGATGGTGAACCACCTGGACTGATCCAGCAAAACTTGTATGTGGATAACCTTATCAAAATCCAAGTGTGCAAAACCATGCCATTTTGGATGACCAAAGGATTTTCAATTTGCAGCAGGAGTCAGCTTCTAATGCACAGCACTGCACAGTGATAGACACTGTCACTGGCTCTCCTGTGGCAGAGCTGTACCTTCTCCAATGTCTGCAGCCCAACTACAGGCACTGTCTCTGTGGACAGCTTAATCTGCTGTCAAGCTGTCTCAAAAGCCTTTTTTTTTCCCTATCTACCCAGAAAAAGCTCTAGCTTATGCAAAATTTAAAAAATAGAGCTGTTGCTATGTTGAAGAAGTGCACTGGAACTCATGACTTGAATTGGCATAAGTATCTGGAACTAAAATCCTGTTCATCAGTCTTGCTTTATCATCTTATGTGACAGGAGAAAACAAAACAACTGGAGAAAGTCTTCCCCCTATGTTTGTATGTAACTTTTCCATGTAGTCAAACTCACTTGCCAACTCTCCTACTCTCTGCCTGTTTTTTCTCTTTTCATCACATCATGATTCCTCTTTCAAAATTGATCCGAACATTAAAGAACTGGGGTTTTACTTTTTTTAAAAAAGGCTGATAATTAGCATAACATGATGAATGTGTGAAACATGGAATAAAAGGGCTCCATATTGCTGAACATTGATTTCAAACCCTTTAGAAGTAATTGTACAAAGGAATCTGTCAGTCTGTGAAAATTCAATTTCCATTCAGTGGCAGAGACTGTTCTCTGTCTGGATTTAACATGAGCATGTCAATGTGAGCAAGTATCCATGTAAACACTAGAAAATGTGTTTTTTTCAGGCATGTGGATGGGTTTAAGGTGCAGAAAGCTAACAGTGTGAATGCAGATTTGTCTTATTCAAAAATGGACAGTTAGCTTGAGAGCTTTACAACACATTCTTGTAGACACCAAAGTAAATCACAGGTTTAACATGATGTGTTTTCCCATCTCCTCTCAAACAGTACAGGCTGCTTTAGTGCAAATGAACATTTAAGTGGTAGTTAGAATAAATTCATACTTGGATGCTTTTCTTCCATAAAACCCTATCAACTTTGCTAAGTCAGTGAAAAGGTATCACTGCATATAAATGCATATTTAATACACATTGTTTGCATTTACATCTCTCACATCAAATATATGCTCCTTTTCACTCATCCTGACAATATTTTCCAAAGAGTTCCTTTAAAATCTCATTTCTAATCCTTACCAAGTGTCAGCTGTTTGTGAACGCTCTTTTTTTTTTCTTTTTTTTTTCCTTTTTCAAAGAAGGCAGTATATTTTGTCTGATCCTTTCTGAAAACAAAAAAGCCTGCTCTACCACGGCCACCAACAATCAAAATACTATAAGCAGAAGTTCTTTTTACTTTCTCTAGCCTTGCAAAAGTCTCATTAACATTAGGCTGAATAAACCCCATCAATATATCTCAAAACAGATAAAATATGTAATGTGAAGGGGAAAAGACCATATGGTTAAGGAGTTGATTTATCTTTGCTGTTTTGCACAGTCTTTCAATGAAGGCTGGAAAATGGAATATTGCAGAAGCTTCCACAGGACTTCTAAGTCAAAGTAAATTTTCCACTAACTTTACTAACAGTGACCTTGCGTTTTTCTGCCCACAAAGCAAAAGGCTCATCTAAGAATGGTGCTGGTTAATTTTAGTTTCTGATGAGTACATGAAGAGCTGATGGTATCTACTTGGCCTGGAAAAATCACTTTTGAGAACAAGTTCCCACTTGATTCAGTTCTGTTTAGATGCCTATCACTGAATTAAAAACATACACATAATTTTTCAGGAATACTTTTAATGGAAAAATATATGAGTTTCAAGATTTTGAGTGTTACAGCTAATGTAATGATTTCCAGCTGGTTTCTCCAAGAGTCTAATGAGCCATTTTTATTATTATTTGTGTACACTACTCTTAAGTGGTCTTTATGGTTCTTACATTGTATCTGCACTGTGTATCAGTACACAATACTTGCTAAGCTTCAAGTTAAAGGGAAGAAATAACATTTGACAAAAGTATATTTGTCAGTTCATATGTCTACATCTTTCTTCTTTTAATGGCCTAGTTAATTAAAATCAATGAGAAAGCTTCTGTCTGTTTTACATAAATTATTGAGATTTGATGGTTACAGTCTAGTCCAGAAACTAGAATTAGATTACAGCCATTATCGAATAATTTGCAAGATGCAGACAGGTAATAAAATAAAAGAAACAGCTCACAAATAAAACCTCAAATTGAGTCGTACAGCCTGTTAGACTGCTAAAATTGTAGTCATGTTTTTGTACATCTGAACTGTACTTGCACAAAAAAAACAGATATGAAAATAAAACTTGGAAGCTTAAACACATAAAATCCCATCTAATTTTCTAGAGATTGTTTCTGATTTTTTTCTTCATTGAAAGTAACCTGTATACTCAAGGCCTTGTAATCAAAAGGAAGTAATAGTATAGCTTATTGATAGTCAGTTATTGAAAAGTCCACCTCTGTGAAAGTAAAAATATATTTCTTAAGTTTTCCCCCACTAAAGCAGTTCCGAAAAATACTTTTTCTAACATACTAATTTCAAGAACATAATTTACACATTAAAAAAAAAGTGTGAAATCCTGTTAACATCAAAAAAGACCTTGATATTTAGAAGCAGTTTTGAAGCAATAAAATAAATATGTTAGGTTCCTAAGCTTGCAATCAATTCAAGCTTCAAGCATAAAACAACAAAATCACTCAAATAGCCTAGTAACTTCTAATTCACATTGTATATAAAAGTCAATCTATTCCTGAACCTACTGTATATGAAAAACACTAGCCAAGTGGTTCTATAAAACAGAGTTCTTAGAATAAATGTCCTCATTATTCAAATGTGTCTTCTACATGGAACATAATTCATTTATGTGGCCTTTTAAACCATACTGTGTGGTTTCCAATTCATCTATGTATTGGACAACTGATGTGGTTTCAGTTGTGAATCAGGTAAGTGCTCCTAGTTTGCTGGCTAAAACACCAAAACAGCATGTTTTCTCTTTATTTTCCATATTAAAGTTGGTCTAATACCTAACAGCAGAAAGAATTATATGTATAATAAAACATCCTTCTCAAAGGCAGTGAGTGAACCTGTGAAAAGCAGCAAGGCACAATATTCTTGTCTTATTCACCGAAACAACTGAGTATAAAACCAACCACTGAGTATAAAAACCAAATAAGAGTTTCCATGCTGGAAACCCTCCCCTATGCAGATGACGTTCAAATGCTGCAATTTAGTGATTCCTTTCATTAAAAATGTTCTGTACACATAGCCCTAAATTTCATTTTTTTTGCAAACATGACACCCTCATTTTTTGGTGTGTTTTAGGGACAGAAACAACAGGGAAAGATGCTCTATTACTGATCATTGTGGACTAATAGCTGAAAGAAACCTGGAGTGTGGGCACAGCCTACACAGAAATATGCACAAATCCTAATTTAGAATTCTACTAACCACACGGAAGGCAACACAGGGGTACACAAAACTAAGCCTAAGCAAGGAGGTGCACAAAGTTCTTGTCTCATCACTGGTTCAGGCTGTGGGACTGAAAGAAGCAACATTTAGTAATAGGAATGGAGGGGACATTGAGACTATGTAGCTATGGAAAATTTGGAGGAATCTTGCTGGAAATAGCACCTGTGAGCATCACTGAAACCTGTTTACATAAGGGAGCTGAAAGAGACAAACGGGAAGGCTGATGTGAGCGTGGACAGGGGGAAGAGAAAAGGGCTGCAACAGATGGATTGCTATGGTTCAGCAATTAGCACTTCACTAGCTGGCTGGGGTGCTTTTTTTCCTTGGCTATTTGGTCTGTTTTTTCTGCAGAATTACATAGTAGTGATTTTTTTAAAAAAAAGGTTGGTGGGAGATAGAAATTTCTCCTTTCATTACTTAGAACACCCTGTTCTCTGCTAAGAGCAGCACAGTGCCTGGCTGTGGGTGTTCTAGGAGCTATACTTAATGCATCTTTTGTTATTCAGCATTTTTTAGCTGCTGTTAAACCACTCCTGTAGAAGAGAACACATACAGGCTTAGATATCACTAAGAAGAATTGCACTCTGAAGTCTTCTTTAAAGGTGTACAAAGATCACAGCACTTTCTTTTTCACTTACACAATTCCTACATCCTACACATATGGCAGTAATGAGTAAAGGTACTAATATATTAGAGCTATCCCAGTAACTTAAGAAGAGCAAGGGCATGGGTTTGAGCACAGTCCCACAGCTGTCTGTCCTGTCTAATTATAAATATGATTCCTGGCATGGTATTAGCCAACAACAGTGCTTTGCCCAGCCAGAGAACAGGCTTTCTCAGTTTACTAGTGTAAGTGAAGCCCCACATGGTTTGGCAGGGAAGACTGGAATATGATTAAGCCTATGGCATGTCAAATGGAATTTCTTCCTGAAGAGATTTGGAAAAGGAGGTAATTTGAAAAATTGTTGGTCCTTTGAATCCAGGCCCTTGCTACCACAAGGACCCCATTAGAGAAATATTTTCCCTAACCCTGCCAAGATTCTTAGATTTCTTGGTTTTGTTCCTGCCATTCCCACTGGAAAGATGTTCCAGAATGTGACCATTAATGCAGCCCTTTGCAAACTGTTCTCCTGAATACTCTCATTTATAACCTGATCCTACTATATTAGATAACATACAGCACCATGTTGCAGAAGCTCTGCCTCTGACTCCATCAGCCAGCCCCTGTTTTTCTCTGCTGCTTGCTTACCTCTTTGATACTACGATTGGGAAATACTGCTCCAGTAGTTAAATTCCTGGTGATTTCCACATTCTCATTCGTTTTTGGGCCAGTACTAGCCTTTGGCTTACAGTATTCTCTCCCCTCTTTCCGTTTTTAATCATAATGGATCTACATTCAGCAACCATATTCTCTCTTCTTTAGCTTTGCTATGTTTAATAGAACAGATTCTTACATGGAACAGATGCACATTTCTATCTGAGAGTTTTGAGCCTGATTTGGAAAACATCATCTCCTCCTCTACATTTTCACCCTATATTAGTTGGTGGAGAGCTCTGGGAGAGTTCCCTGAGCAGTTGCTGGGAAGCCACACCAGCTGAATGCCCTGATAAGGTATGTATGACAGATAGCTCCATGCTAGTAACATGTGGAATGTTTTCAAAAGTGCTAAACTCCATAAACAACTTTCCTAATTGCTACTGTTGCAAGAGTCTCCTGACTTTTGGCTCTGTTTGTTGTTCTGTTTAGTGTTTAAAAATCATTAGCAAACATTTCATTCTGGCCCATCCTTCTCTGTGAATGTTAATAAAAATTATTCACACTTGGGTCCACTAACCCATACAGGAATAGGGTTAGGATAACACCAGTGCAGTAGGTCTGCAGTTCCCTTTGGGTGTAGGAACAAAGAGAATGACAAAGGCAAGGCCAAGATTAGAAGGTCTGCCTCTGTGACACCTCCCTGGCCTTCTGCTTCCTGCTCACAGAGCTTCTGAAATTCTGATGTTACAGACCTGTGACATCTCTGTGTGCAGATGCTTTGTGTGTGCTCTTGCCAGGCCTAATTTGCAAGTTGCCTGTTCATGCTGGTTGAGTTTTGCATAGGCTCATTCTGGGCTTAAAGAAAAGCACAGGCCACTGCATGCAAGCATGCAAGTGGTCCTTTTAAAATCTGGCTTTTTAAAAGTAGACCTAACTTAACAAGATACCACACACTTAAATGTCTAACAGTAACAAAAAGCTTTATCCAGATAGAGACAGATAAAATCCACTTACTATCCTAGCAGCGGACCATGACCCAGACAGTGCAGATAACCTGACACAGAATTAACAGTGAAGTTTGCCACAGGAGCGAGACCTGCCCATGAGATGCCTCCAAGTTCCCTGCCACAACTGGAAAAGTTACACTGCCCAACTCACTGCTAAGGACCTGCTTCTACCAAGCATGCCGTGGATGAGGATATAATGCTGGCTCACCACCTAGACAAAATGAAATAGAGACAAGGAAGAGAGAAGCCTAAGGGACTGTCACAGGAGTAAGCAAAGCTGGCTGCCTCACTTAGCATCGTTATACTCATTGGACCGATATTTTCCCCCATGTCATGTCCAGGTAAATGCACTGAAGTCATGCTAGGGAACAGCTTTTATGGATTTAAAATATTTCTTTTTCCCCAGTACAGCATTAAAAAAATAAAAGTTTCTTTTAAAAATACTGAAAATATATTTTAGTTTAGGTAAAAATACTAAATATAAAAATTTCAGGTAATATTTAAAATAGCTGTGCTATAAAGACAAGTAAATTGCTTAGTTATTTTGACATTCAATAATGGCACATTAACCTTAGTGGAGAGGCATGTGCTAGTATCCCTACATGGTGGTTTAGGAGAGAAGGTCATGCATTTCGCATAGAAAATCAGAAGCCTGCTTTGTAAGTGACATGTGAGGGATTTTGAGCATTAATGTTCATGCATTCGTGATGCATTGGGGGATGTTGCAGGTAAGGCAGCACAGTATACAGCATACAATGCAGCACAAATACTTCTCTGTGCTTATTACAGGTATAGGATTCTCTGCTTCTGAACCAGAAGTAGTTTTTCTATTTTTGTTTTTGGCTGACAATGACAACAGGTTGAAGGTGAAAATCTGTACTGATTTTCATTGGCTCCGCTCATGTCTTTGAGCTAGACATCAGAAAATTGTTTGGAATGAGATGAAGAAAATATGCTTGCAGCTATTTCCAGGGGGGAATGATGGGTTAGACGATGGACTAGAACGTGTCTGCATTTCAACACAGAAAGACCATTTGGAAATTGAAACAGTAAGAACAGGACAGTTTTTTGAAACATGCACACAAACATAGCTAGATAATAACTCGTTTGTGTATGAAAAAACCTAAAAGCTGAGACATTTATTATGATGATCATCATCACTGTTATTTTTACAGAGCAATGAAATGATAAATTAATTCAACGAGGTTTGGGGAAGCACCCAAGTGGGGAAGCACCTGCATATCTGCTATGAATGAACAGTAGCTGGATGTATTAACACATGTATCAGTTAACTGCAGGTTGCAGAGATCTGGTATTTCAATGCCATTCTTTAAATATCACAGAATAACAATAATAAAGTACCAAATCATGCTTCAGCAGCTAGAGAGAGAGAGAGAGATTGCATCATATTTTGGCAGTGACTCGATCATCAAACACTGGCAGCATTCAATATTAGAAGGATAAAACGGCAGCAAAACTGGTCAGCAGCTTCTCTTCGTCTGGAGTTTTCCCAGGTAGATAAACAAAACAAAACCAAAACAAACATAAAGCTGCAACAGGAGCAGGTCAAAGCCCTGGCCCTTGCATTGCTCTGATAAAAGTAAACTAGATTGATTTCCACGGATAAGCACATCACAATCCCAAAATAAAAGATAAGTGCATAAAACCTCCAAATAATGATCTCACTAGGTCAGCTATGTGGTTTGTATGGGACAGTGGCCTTGTCAGCTACATGTCTTGTTCATTTATGGGTCATCTTCAGTCAGCACTTATGATGCATTCACCTCACTGGAGTTTTGGCTGGATGACACATGACAGTCCAGATTCTCCTTGAATTTCTCCAGATCATGGAAATATGGGTGAGAGAGGGCAACATATGCAGATATTCTTTTGGCTGGGTTGAACGCTAAGCATTTCTGAAATATGAAAAGAAGTTAGTTTTAACTACAATATACAATTAACAGTGCTATCATTGCAGTAATTGGTGAATTCCAAGTGTCAAGTTTTCAGCTAGAAGGCTAGCAGATGTAATCTGCCACTACAGCCTATTTCCTGCTTTATACTGGGTCCACTATACCACAAAACATGGTAGATCTATTTTTGTACTGACATCTGGCCAATGCTGTAAGGATGGCCACATCAGTGGCACCACAGTGGTCAGTAATGAGGATCTAATCATAAGGTCTAACAAGAAGTCAAACAGATACGTCCCTGACCTAGTTTCCTAATCTTGAGCTATTCTCAGCTCTGACACCTCTTGAGCCAAAGGCAGTGTCTTTGTGCTGCTGTTTCACAGATTAACAAATTGTCTTATCTATTTTTGACCTTTTTTTTTACTAACTCCATTAAGTGGAAACTTCATATTTTCTTGGCAAGTTGCATGCACAGTGGGAGCTCCCAGTCATGTGAAGTAGGGAACAACAAATAGAAACTCACAAGAAGCAAGTCTTTGCCTACTTCATCGATATCTGGTACAAATTTTTCAATAGGTTGTGCGGGTCTGGAAGTAAAAGCATTTCTTGGAAGGGCAACATCATTAGGCCAGTCCTCTTCTTCTGGGAGTCCAATTACACTGTGAAATGAAAAACGTAATGTTAGGTCTGAACATTTATGCAGTTTTCTCTTCATATTGGTTACACCAAGTAGCATTTTGTAAGTATTTTTGTTTAAATGAGCCTAAATATTTAATTGTACAGTAGTGCAATCTCTGTGAATAGAAGCTGATAAACATGGGCCGTCAATGTGCTTGGCAGAAATCATTTTATGGGTAGTACAATTTTCTGGCCTCGGTCTCAGCTTTCTGAGTCTTTTTATTGAAAAAAAGGCTGAGTGCTTTAGAAAAACATTGCTTAGCTCTTGACTGGATGGTGCAGCATATGTCACTCCAGGATGATTAAAAGCAGAAAGTTTCAAAGGGGAATTGCGTGCAAGGATCTTTTTTCACAAGAATAGGGACTGAGAGAAGAGTGTGGGTCAAGATGAGGGTAAGGCAATAAAAGGGATGTTTCATAATGCTTCAAAGCTATGTGCAGCAATTGTTGCCCAAATTTAAACAATTTATTTGCTTCACAATACAGGTTTTAAAGTCTCAATTTAGAAGTGGAAAGACACTTGAGTGTCTTTGTGGTTTTGCTTTCAATTGTTTTTAGTTTTTCTTTTCTCTTTAAAAAAGTATTTTAACTTCTTTCTTTATTCTTTAAATTATAGAAGATTTTTATCCTTATTAAATAATCATGCTGAGATCTAAAACTCAAATAAATTAAATAGTAGGTAAACCACAAACAATGAATTATGTCTCATACATTTCACATTTTAGTCTGCTGTTAATATTTGAGGGGTTGAAAACCAGTTTCTGATGGAAATTCTGGAAAAGATCATACCTTACTTGTTTGGTTTCAGGGAAAAGAAATTTTTATAACCTGTAAAATTGAGGTTTTCAATGGAAACATTGACAGGGTAAGACAAGAAAGAACAGAAACACAATGTCACTGAATACTTGGACCTGCACAAAGGCCAGTGCCACTAGGGAGCAGCATTGACCTTTTTTCTCACTAAGTTTGTCGCGAGACTGGGTGAGGCTGTGGGCCAAGCACACGGAGGTAAAATCATAGGTTACCTCAGAGAATGTAATGGAATTACCCCAACTCTACCTATATGGATTGTAGATTGTAATTTGGCTCACCTAAAATACCCCTGAAAATTAGTATGTCCTCAAAATAACAGCATGGCTGGAAGGGCAAAGCAATTACAATCTCAGGACAATTAAATCCTAATACATTTGGACATATCACAGCTCTTGGGAAACACTAAGTGGAATCTGTATGAGAAACCACACTTGCCATTTATCAGGTGCAGCGGTGGCTATGGGGCAGCCTCCTTGGCCACAGCAGTTAGAGCCTTTGGATTAGATATTTCAGGATCTGGCCCCATATTAAATATAATACAAACTGAATCAAGGATGAGAGAGTGAAGTATTTTAAATAACAATGACATTTAACCTGTCATTCAAATGTGTTTTGGTCCCACTGTTTTTAACGACTGCATGGCAGAGCAAGAACGGGGCATAACAAGCACAGGCACGGGCAAAGCTAATGACAAGAAACCAGGAGGCAGCCTGTCAGAGTGGAAAGGAGAGACATTTTTAGTTACACATAGGTAGTACCCCAAACCCCTTAATACTGAATGTCTGAGTAGCTGCTGCCACTCTAATGGTCTGGTAGCATCACCATGTCAGTGACTAAGTTTGGGAGTAGCTTGGATAAGTTTCACCTCCTGCCAAAGGTTCAGGCCTGGTCTTGAGAAATGCTGAGTACTTTCTACTCCCATTGATCACAATGGGAGACAAGCCTGTTCAAACCACTGCAGTTTAGCCTGAAATCTATGAGAATATGCCACAAGCTGGTAGTGTCCCAGAAAAGCGAGAAAATGTTTGAGCCATGTAGGAGGGATTTACCCTCATACACAGGGGAGTTTTACTGACACAAATCACAATGCACATGCAAAGCAAAGGCAGACACAGCCCCGTAATCTGAAAGAATGCATCAGTCCAGATTGCACAAAAATCCTGAAACTTCCTTCTGTCCTAAGTGATCTCCAGGATGAGTCACTACTGTAGAAAGAAACAACCCTCCTACAAGAAGAGCTAGGCCTAACTGTAGGGGGTTCTCCAGCTGTGAAAACACAAAATAAACACTATTTGGCATAATCACTCAGAATCCAAGACAGAAACTTTTCAACTATTTAAGAAGAACTGTACAAAAGAAGCAAACACAAACTTTCTCTTTAAGTAGATGTGTAATAAAGAATTTGTTCTAAATTTAGCATGGCATTTTCTTTTCTTAGTGAATTCTTTTCTGCACAGGTAATCTCAGCCCCTAGGGATGGAAAGATCCCCCTTGGAGGCTGCCACTAGCAGCTATGCATTTAATCCTAGCCTAGTTAATTTTCATTTTCCCCTTAAATGTCACAAATGAAAGAAATCACAGCTATGTCTTTTTAAATTGTAAAATACGTTGTATGTATCAAAGCTGTCTTCATTTAATACAGCAGGATTATTGTAGGACTAAAGTAGTAGTTTTGGCAGAAGAAGAAAAAGTAAACTTTAAGGACTGATTTTTCTGGATTGGGCAGGAAGAGCTATTTAGCTCATGACAAATTAACCACACAAGTGAGTCACATACTCATGGTATGGTATGCAGGAAAGGGAAGTCAACTGTCTGAAATCAAGACCTGCAATTTAGAAACCCCACACTAAATAATGAAAAATGTTTAGAAACAGATCTGCTATGATTTGAGAACTGGAAAAATGGTCTAGCAGAGAAATTCATTATTTGTTCAGTTTAAGCTTTTCTTAGAAATTTTACTATCTTCTCTTTGGAATATCCTCAAGAAAAGAACATTTTGGAATAGTACTTCTCACTCTCTCTCTGTGCTACTTCTTATTTCATCCAGATCTCTGGATTCCTGCAGCCCCTCCTTACAGAAAGGAAAGACAGGTGCAAAGGCAAACAGCATTCACTCTCTGGATTGGTACCAGCTCTGTGTGCTTTGATTTCCGAACTACATGATATGTACATTAGATCTTAAATTTACATGCCTTTTAAAAGTACAAAAAATGTTCCTTAGTCTAAAGAGTTTTTACGAGAAGAAGTAATATAATCCTATTTAATTATCATATTGGTAATAGCAATAACTTAATTTTGGATGAGAAATATTCCACCTCGGAGAGTTTAGAGTCTACCTGTCTCCTTAACTTATTTGACGTAAATACAAAAACACAAACTCCTAGAATTGTAGAATGGTTTTTAAATAAAGTCAACTCATCTCTGATAATGTTAAAATGCTGATATTCCCTCAGTTCTCACAGTAACCTTCCAGACCAAAATATGGACTGTCAACAGGCTAAACAATATATTTTTAAAGCTAACATATTTCTGGATGTTTGGAAGTCTTTTCTGCAAAGATGCTGTTGGTAATAATCTTAGAGATTTCAGCTCTTAATGTATTCTAATGTTGTTTCCTGCAAGGCACAAAGAAATAAAAAAAAATTAAAACCTCTGTGTTTGTTTACATGAAGAGAATCTCTTGCACTTACCTGTTTATGAATATGTATGAATGGTACATACATGCACAGTATGTTTAAGAGATTTTAAAAGCCAGAAGTCTCGTAATTTCCTGATGATGGCTATCAATTTTGCAGAACTATATTCCGTGTTGCTTCCTCCTTCCACTCTGACCCAGAATACACGGAAATATCATGTTGCATACAGTAGCAACAGGAAATATGTTCTAGGAATACTTTGTTGTAGTCACATTATTGCATAAAAACATGGCAAAGAAATATCACAGGGTTTCAATGTTAAACAGATACTGACATAAGGCAACTAGTTATTACTTACTCAAAGATTTTTCCTAGTTGATCAACATCTGAATTTCCACGGAAGAGTGGTCTGAAAAAATAAAAAAAAAAAGCTTTTAGGATGTGACTGGCTTCAATTAATGTAAATTTATACAAGTCATTGACAGTTGCCAATGTAGGGTGAAAACGTGGGGGTTTTTTGAGACTTCATATCTTCTGCTTCCATGCTTTATCCAGTCTGCAAGTGAACCTTTCAAGTTTCTAATAAAACTGGTAACAAAAGGGGACAGATGACACATATTTTTTAATACACTAATTTTGAAAATTTAATTGTGCCCTTTTGCATGAATGAAATAATTTTCCCTCAACTAATACTGTCCTATGAATTATATAATTAACAAAATAGCTTTCATTACAAAGAACACTAAAATAGCTGCTGAGACAAAAACAGAGTGAATGTCATGCAATTCGTTAAAACATAATAAAATTAGAGAATAATTATTATGACTCTAAATTGAAAATTAAATTTCTTGCATATGGTATATTGGAAATATGCTCCTAGGTTTAAGGGGTCAAATAAATGACAATGGATTCATGAAGGTCTGTAAACAATGGGGTGTGAAACGGTACAGAATTTACCTTGAAGTAGAGGAATACTTCTGCTGCATAAATAAAGATACATCCAGGAAAGAAACAAATTGTTAGGCTGAATGTCCAAAGGCTTTCAAGAAAAAAAATACAGTGACTAAAACCACTTTCAGACACACTTTTTCTTTCCAAAGTGCAATTTAAAATATTTTCACTCATGTATAAGATGCTATCACCCTGCAACGCCAATGTAAAATATGAAATTCTGATTTGTATGGCAGTATGGCTGTATTGCCAGCTTTGTGTTGAACAACAGTGCAATTTTATGTTGAAACTCCCAAGATATTCCAACATTTTACTGACAGATGAGTAAGGATCCAGCCAAGAATGAGGGATCTGTGAAGATCAGGCCACAGATGTCGTGTACCATTTTGGTTCAACAAATGGGAGATTACTCCAAGAAACACGACTCACTGCACACACTGCAAACTGAGACAGTAACTTGGGTCGGCTGATAGCCAGGCTGCCCTCTCTTCTGGATCTCGGCTCTCTAAGTACAGAGCACGCTGTAAACTCATGGTTACAGTTTCTAGAACTGTTCAGCTGAGACACAGTGACATGACAAACAATGCACAATCCCATGCTTTCACTGGCAGCCTTTGGTTATGGAGGAAGACCCACTTTCCTGCTCCTCTCCACATGCTCCTCCTCTGTCCGATACAAGTCCTTGACAGGTGTGACAGCCAAAGGCATCATTTCACTGCTGCTTTTCATAGGAGAGGATACCTCACATCTAGACTGGGGCACAAAGAGTAGTCAGCTACGGTCCTTCCCATCTCACTGCCCATATGGAGGAGCAGGTGTAGGATGTGGATCTCCTTTTGCTAACCATGAGTTAATACTGAAAAATGGCACTTTCCATCTTGCACTCTCACAAAGCCAGCAGAGCTCCAAGTCACTGCATGTCTTGTGGGTCCATTCCAAATACAGCAAGTGGACACAGAGCACTCTGACATTCTTAGTTAGATGTAACAATCTCTGCAGAAATCTGGGCCACCAAGAAAAAGCAGAGAACTGGCAGACATGCTGTTCTTTGATGAACTAAACATGCATTTTGCCTCCTTCTTGTGTGCTGCTGCCATTCAGGTCATGTCATATCAACTTATACTCCAAACTGCTTTGTGCAGGGACATTGAGAGAACAATTTAATCAAATCTGATTTGAAACCATCTGACATGAGATTTGATCTGATGGGGTAAAATGTGCCTATTACTTGTCCATAAAGGGCCTTATTTATTTTGACTGTGAATAAATCATAAATAATGGGAAGTTTTGCTTCCCAGATACACACAATATTTACCAACTGTAGCCACTTTAACAAGACCATTGCAACTCATACTTTGGGATTTCTGGGGTTTTTTAAGCTTTAAGGTATACAGCAATACTGGCTTCTACAAAAACCCAAAGCTCAACCTACTCAGACAGAAGCATCTATTTCTGCCCTAAGTTTTGAGCCTGATTTTCAGAACATTCAATAGCTACAGTCCTAGCATTGCTTGTGGCAGCAGACACACTCTGTATCTTCCGAAGTCAAGCAATATTGCAACCTAAGACATTTTTTTGAACTACTGCTTGAAATTATTAACATACACTTACTTTGAATATTTAATTTTGGCTCCAGCATTAGATTATTTGGGCCCTTTAAACTAACAAAATCTACACATTCAAATAATCATATCTATGCAAATGGAAAGCTGATTTAATGTTCTAAAATGTATGCTGAACCTTGCATTAATGTGAAAGCCTGGCAAAGGCAACCTTGTTCGCAAATCACCTTAGGCAGTGTCATGCCAAAACAAGTCCAATTCTTGGGATTTTTAAGGAAGGTTTTTCCCATCATTGCTGCTGTCTCAAATTCACTAAGGGCTGAAGCAGGAATTTAAATTCTTTTGAAAGTATAATTATACAACACAAGGTGACCTTCCAACATACTTAGATATTTCATCACAATGAGGTGTTATTAGTTCATCTTTCAGCCTCCTATCCATCCCACCATCATGACTACAACAGGATGCCAACTCCAGGTTAGGCATCACTAATATAATGAAATTTGCCTCGTGAATTTTGGCTCGAGGTTCAATTGCAATATTGGACGGATGACTGGGGAAATAGATTCACCTAATCAGCAGCTGTATGAAGTTCTCATTTCACATTTTGGCACTAGTTACTCTTTTGTAATGACCTGACAGCTCTGCAAGTCCACTACACATAAAAACTTTCATGTCAAGACAATTTTTTGAAGATTCTTAATGGTGGACATCAGCTCTCCCACCACCTTTGAATTGAGAACGCTCAGCAGCCACAGAAAAGTAAAACTTCACCTTTGCTCTCGCTATCTTTCACTTGACTCATACACCCACTCACTCCCTGAGGTTTATTTATGCAAGTTTGATCCAGAAGTCCTTTCTTCAGCACGTTGTCCTCTCAGCAATCATAATCTGTGTAAGACTGGTTAAACTCTAGAGTCTGGTTTTGTGGAATTCCTTCTTTTTTTCTTCAGGAAAGGCGTAGATCTGAGTTTGTGCCCTGTGGCAGGGGATGTGAGTCTGTCCCCTGGCTTCAAAAAATACCTAAAATCTGTGAGTACATGTATTTCAGGAAGGAGGAACATTTCCACAGATGAAAGAACTATCCATGGGGATGTACTTGCCTTTTGTGTGGTTCCTCAATCCTCTCAAACATCTCTGACTTTGCTTGCTACAAAACCCGTGCTCTGAAGGCTCCAACACCATTGTTGTTACTGAACACACACCAAGTAGGAAAGAAGATGGAAAAAAAAGATTTGGAGTGCACCTATGACATTTAATTTCCCTGTTTGCTCAAGAAGTCTCTGATGGTTCCCATGTTTGTTGGTTGTTGCTTCTGATTTCTCAGGGCAACAGAATGAGGAAAATGTTACAGGGAATATGCAAGTGTCCATCTTGTTTGGCTACTCGTTCTCCTGGCCTTGGAGCTAGGCCATTATCCACTGCCTCTGGAATGATGCCCAGTGTATGGAGGAAAAGCCTTTTCATGTCTACTGTAGGACCAGAACACCCTTATCCTACAGATACGAAGATATGATGGAGAATTTATTACTTACCCTGTCCTGCTACAATAAACCCCTCCTGAGCCAATAAGCAAGTGCCTTGGTTCCTGAGGTACAAAATGTGCAGCTGCACAATTAACTGGATATTAGCTGTGAGTCTGCACTGTGAAAGCAGAAGCACAGAACACCCTCTGAACATAAAGAAACAATTTTTTACTGAGGGTGACTGAACACTGGCTCGAAGAGATTGTGGACCCTCCATCTTGGAGATATTCAAAAGCCACCTGGAGATGGTCCTGGGCACCAGTTCTGGTGATCCTGCCTGGGCTTGGACTAGATGATACCCAGAGGTCCTTCCAATCTCAACCATTCTGTGATTCTGTGATAGTACAGAAATAAAAATATGGATCACAACATAAGGTTGCAATGGAAAACCTACAAATCCTGAAATGTCACCATCTGCTTATGGTTTAAAAGGGCTTGCAACATTTGTTTTCTGGCCAAAAGGTTCTCATGCTTATATATAGCTGAACAAACTACATTTAATCATTTACCCACTTTAGGCTCTTTTTCTCTTGTCCATGCCTTAGCTCATGCTTTTGCTCATGCTCATGCCAAGTTTCACCTTAACTGAATATTCTTTCTATCTGAACTGGATATTACTGTCTGAAAATCTGAGTACTTTATTTTATAGACATTGTGTTTCATGTCTGTACTACTCAATAAAAACTGCGATATAAATATTTCCTAAGCAAATCTCCATGAAAGAATTTTCCCTGGTGCAACTCTACAGACATGCCAAAGTAATTTTTAAAGTATTGTATACAATGACAATGCAATGACATGCAGGAGATTAATGAGTTTTAACTGTAAACTGGCCACATTACCTCTAGATTTTATCTTCAGTCTTTGGTTTACAAAGCAAAGAGAATCTAAAGCTTTTCATAAGGAAAGTTAGAATTTTCATAAAGATTGGAATTAAAGATATTGATAATCACTGTTCTAGTCAAACTATAATGCAGACAACAAGGAAAAAACCTAATAAAACCACATGCATTGCAGTACAAGAAAAGATTTCTTCAGATTTCTTGACAGTGACTGACATTTTAAACTAATTAGTGACATTCTGATTGGAAACTATCTTTCCATTTCTGACATTGGTAAAATGGACACATGGAAGAAAGGTCATGTGAGGAAAGACTGTATTGAAGAGTGAAAAAAAGGTAAGAAATTCACTTTCTAACCAAAACATATTACTGAGCTCTCATGACAGTTCTGGAATTGCCAATACAAGTGCTCCCACAGCTAGACAAGCCTAGGATCTTTCCAGGTATAAAAGAAATAACATATAAAATAACTACCTAAATTCTTTCTGCTAGTCCATTTGCTCATTGTGGTGGCAACAGCAGTTAGGAATTCCATCCCCTTCCTTGTTATCAAAGAAAAATTATAAGGATAATCTCTTAATTATTAACCTGAATAGATACAACATTCTTAGTGAAAAGCCTGTATATTGGTGATCCATGTGAACTCAGGAAGTCCTATAAGAACTCCCTAAAATGAGAAGAACATTATGGGTGGGAAAGGATACAACTTGATTTTTGGGCAAGTGGGGCTTAGACACTGGTTGAGAAGATGCTGGTGAGTTGTTTTTGGAAGAAGAGCAGTGAATTCAGAATAGGTAGCTGCAGCTTTGAAGGCATTACACAAAATGAGGGAGGTGTTGCAAGTCCATGATTATTTGACATAGTGAAGAAAAAAACGTAAAGAGAAATGGTATAACAAGAGTTATATATAACATGGAAGTTGTACATGGAATTTTAGAATCTGATAGTGTTGTAGCAGTTGGGTCTAGGAGTTTGTATGTCTGTGTGCATGAGAGCAATAAAGTGATGGTGAAGAATCTAAAAAAGCTAAAGCCAAGTAACATTTCCCAAGGAATTTTGCATCATGCCATGGGAAACCTGCCAAACTATATAGTCAGAGATATATTAAAAGGATGGGCTGGGTTTTTCTTTTCGTATTACAAAATGTGAATAGCTAGTAAATAATTTTGTCAGATTCTTAGTTACTTGTTATGAAGAAAATATTTTCATTTTAAGAATTAAAACCATACATGACCTAAAACTGAAATTATGAGATGACTAGAAATAACATGATCTGGACTGCCCTGTGGAAACCTTTATTAAGAGGGATTATTTCTGAGCTGATTTCCTAGCCACTCCTGTTGCTACCCCTGTTTCTCCTTGACAAATTGCCTGCACAAGTTTGCATTACAGGTATGAAAAGAAAAAGTAAAGCAAGAAGAAGAAGTATCACCTTTTAAAGATGAAGATCATTGCCCTTTCTGGTATGTAAGATGAATAAGGTGCAATATCAAACTCTACTCTGAAAACAGGCCACGCTGACAAGATTTCACCCTCTGGACAGTTACCCACTTCCAGTCACAAGTGACTTGCCTCAGCTGTTGTGTAATTCAGAGTTCTCATTTTAAACCTAACATTTTCTTGTACTTCTCTCTCTCCTTTCCCTTTAATAGTATCTCTGTGTGGGTGGGTGCCAGACACTGCATAGGAAGAAGTTACTTCATGTAGAGGTTATTATACTTGATCATAAATTGCTCAAAACTTTTACACGACTTATCTTCTGTCCTCCAATATGTAAGAAGAAAGATGACACAGATAAACACTACAACTGAGGAAATACTCTTCAGCTAAAATCTGACAGAAACCAGATCAGCCATCTTGAGTTCTTGAGTTTCTCATTTGTTTCTAAAAGCCCAATTTTTTTCATTCAGAAATCTATCATTCTTCAAGTATGATAGTATCACAATCATGAATAAGAGCTCTAAGATGGGACTGTGTCAGTACTGAACTATTATTAGAATCAGATCTAAGCATCAAAACCTATAACAATTATTATTTTCCCTGGAGTTTCTCATGTCACCCAGTAGACACATAAAAAAAAGAGGTAGTTTTGCAGACTTCCAGTTCTGTAGTGTGTTGCATTTGCTCTCCATTGCTATTCAAAATGAAGTAAATTAATTCTAAAAATAAAGATAATATTCTGACCCCCAAATGCACATATAGTCTAGTTCATACAAAACATTCAGGACCTCTTTCTTGAAGAAGCCAACAAAGAGCTTTCAGAGCTGGGTGCAGATACAAGCCAGCAAGGAAGGACTCAATTACAGATGTTCCCTTTGCATGCATAATTGAAAGGGAAATGTTAGTAAAAGGGAAATCAAACAGAGGCACCGTGTAGAGCTTTATGACCAAAGAAGGGCCAGCCTACAGTGTAGAGGAAGTTTATCCAATCTACATAATGATCTCCGTAAGTAAGAGGTAATATCACCATCTTCAAAGCTTCCTTAAGAACTGGCAAAGGAAATCTTTTTCTGGGTGCTGTTCAGGTGGCCCTGGAACAGAATGATGGGCCTTGTCCCTCACCACTGACATAAAAGGGAGCTTTACCACAGACATCAATGACCCCATGTTTAAGCCAACTGAGATCTGGTTTCAAACCTCAATTATGAAAAAAAATCAAGCTTCAAGAGAAGGATACATAGATTATATATATGTGTATACATATATACATACCCACACATATAAAGTTCCCAAAAGTAAGGTAAGTGTAGATACAATCTTTGACCAGAATATGCTGTCATATAGGCAGATCTCATCTGTTCCTGGGCAGAACTGCTTCAGAATTCATCACTGAACATTATTTTTTGGAACAGAAGAGCCTTGATAGGTTGAGTGTCCTTCACTTACTCTCTCATCACGCACGTCACTGTTCTCTTATCTGTGGACATTTGTTTCCCTGCAAGATTTGTAGGTTTATTTCACTAGGAATTTAAGGGTTCTTATCTCAGCTCAGGAAGCAGGATATAATAGTGGCACCTTGAAAACTGTGGCAAGGTTTGAAGCAAATTCTGTAAATACATAACAACTGACCTTGGAAAAAGGGAAGGGATAAAAAAGTGTGGTCTCTGCTCAGTGTGGAAAAAGAAGCATTCCTTTTGTTTGTACTGACAGTTCTACCAGCAAAAATTGAACTGTCTGTGTATTAAACACCCATCTCACAACTGTGCACAGTTGAATTCCATCTACTTGTCCATCAGCAGTTTGAAAGGTAATGACGTAACTAAACTGCAGGCTTCTGCCTTTTGAAAGCAGCCTGAAAGAAATACTGATATGACACATACAATATGGTCATAGTCTTCTCACAATCACTTCTTTAGTTTGATACGTTCTCTTCTCTTTCATGAACTTATTTCATATCCCAGTTTTAAACATGCACTCTTTAAAACTGTCACACGGCTTTGCCCTTCTTGTGCAACTCAGTTGTGGGGTTTGAAGGCAATAACTGAGGTATGAATTAGATAAAGGCTGTCTTATGTGGAAGGGTAGGAGCCAAGAGGGCTCCTCCCTCTCTTGTCCATTCTAACAAGCAATGGTGTAAATCAGCATGCAGGCGCTGTGCAGGCAGTGTGTGTTTGTGCAGAGAACCTCATGCCTCTGAACAAATTTGCCCATATTTTCCTTGAACAGACCTATATCCTCCCTCCAGAGTATGTCAGAGCTGTTTTTCACCACTTCTTTAATTTAACTCATAATTTACTCCTCACTTAAAAATTTAGCATACAGCACTCCAAAATGACACACTTTATCCAGAATGAAGATGCTCTTTAATGCTGTATTTTAAAGAAATGGTTTTAGAACATCTATATCACAGCAAAAGACCAACCTTCAAGGTAAGCAAGAGGAGTTTCAGTCTGTTCCTAGTCTTTATCAATTACATAAATGAAATGAAAGCAGTCTTCTACATAAATTATCTACTCCTTTATCCTGTATGAAATTTCACTGTGAAAATCTTTTCAAATCGCAGTTTTCTGAGATACAGAATTAATTTTTTTGTAGTTCCACAATTTTTCTTGCAACGACAAGATGACTTCAAGAAAGCTCATCTGTTGGCATTTACCATATTTACTGGTGTAAAAACCCCTTTTAAAACAGGCTTTGCTGAAGAGTGCCTGTAATGCTGGACTAGTTTCAATCAAGGGGATGGATACAGAACAGGTTTTAAACTCTGAGGCCCTCTAATTAAAATTCAAAAATGTTCCACACACTGGATATATTTTTCATTCAGACTGCTTTCACGGTACAGCTTTAGACTAAAAGGTTTTGTGCCATTAGGTTGACTTCTCTTGGAATAATTTTTTTAAAATCAAATGACTAACTTTGTTATCATTCTTATATCAGGTGAAAGACTAAGCACACATAACTATTGCCCGAAGGAAACTAACTCTTACATACCTGTGATTCTTCCTTATCAATGGGAAAAGAAAGTTATGAACACATATAGTCTACAAACTGGTTCATTTGATCTCCCCAAAGATACTGAGTTAATTAACATCCAAGTATGTGTTCCCAGGTTTTCTTGGGCTTTATCTCTATCTTAGTAATGCTAAGCAATGAGCTTCATAGACAAAAGTTTACTCAATATTACTTCAAATAATGTGAAAGGGTAATGTCACAAATGATGATTTATTTTCACCATTATGAACACAGAAAATGGTGCATCTATGTGATTAAATTACTAGTCTAACTTTAAAAAAGACCCCACCAACAGACTCTAGAAATGGGCAGAGTAAGACAAAAAAGCAAGTATCTGACTATAAGAGCATCAGAAAAATTCTGTAAGCCAATCTTTTCTGTCAGCTGCAACAGTACAGTGACAAGAGTGTCAATGAGGTAATGGAGGCTGCACACTGGCATTCTGTGAGATTTCAGGAAAGGGAGCTTCAAGAGGTAGCAAATTCCAATGTTTGAAGGGAAACATAGGATTCAAAAATGTTCTCACAATCTAGAACATGAAATTCGTAATACGCAGTAAAATCTAAAGAAAAGTGATTTTTTTTGCCCTTTCTGGAAAAACATTAAAGGCTAAGAGAGAATCCTTGGGTTTTCTCTCCATCTGGCCTTCAGCTGCTTCTTTGTGGTGCCAAGTACATGTTTTGATCTATGATCACTTCATTTGCCCCCATACTAGGTGTTAATGGCACCTGTTGCTCAAAGCCTCTCTATATTTTCAGATAAACCTGAAACATCAGAACTGTGCCCACCCACAACTAATACTTCTCATCACCCTCAGCTGTAATAAAACACTCTTGGTCAGAAAATATTCTGGAAGTGGATTATAACCCTTCAGATAAAAAAGGCAGGGAAAACATTTCAGTACTAAATGGCAAACTGTTATGTGAACAGAGGTTAAATTTCAATTTCAACCTTTTTCCCCAGCTGCTGAGTCTGAGTGTCAAAAGACATGAAAGTGGATTGGAAAGATGGTGTGAAGAAAATGATTTTTAGCAGCTGTGCTGGCTTATAGTGAATTAATAAACACCTGCAGAAAAGCTTGATACAAGCATTTAAGGTAGAAAGTCATGTACAGCAACCATGCAAGGAAAAATGATACAGTTTTCAAAGGCCAGTTAAACTAGATACAACTTTGCCTTAAGCAATACTTTGTCCCATGCAATACACTCTACTCAGGCCAGAGAAACTGTGAGATTTACATTCTCTGGCCCATGACAGCGCATAGTAATCTAAGTTCACCTGTTAGGAGCTCTCTGGTTATTTATCCTGTTCAGCTTTTAGTGATTTCACATAAAATCTTTTTTCCCACTTGAATCCTGACCAAAAGAAAGGGTAAGTTAATTTTTATATTAAAGAGAAAACTGAAAACCGAACTTCCAGGTGATGATACTGCTCAGATGCCACCCTCCCCTATGCAACTGCAGCACATTTTGTTCTGTAGATTTGTGTGTTACCAGGCTCCCCAAATTTTTTTTGGAACAACTATGTTATTGTCACCGCTTTGCCATTACTGAACCACAAGCCTTTTGTGTTGTCTGTGGCACAGCTCTACTGGTTTTTGACATAATTTTTAAGGGAAGAGCACACAACTCTGTCATTGCAAAATGAACATTCCCTCAGTCTCTGAAATACTGAGCACATGTAGCTCCCGGAATCACCCCGTATCTTGAACTCGTCTGTCCCCACATCACCACAGTGCTCACCACCTTTATGTTCACTACAAGGAGTTCCTCAAGATCCAGATGGAAATGACTGTCATTTCTGAAAAGATCCAACCTAATTTGTTCAGAATTAAAGAAACAAACAGAATCCTCTTCTGGAGCAAGTGAAAAATCAAGTAAAAGCCTCCTCCGTGGTAAGCTATTTTATGCCTTGCTTTTCATACAATTGTGGCTGGCATGTTTGCCAAAAATAAAGAGTTTGCTAAAAAGTCCAGGCCCTCTTTAAACTCTGCTCACACTTACAAGCAAAATGCCCTCAAAATCAAACTCTTAAAAGATCTAGGAGATGAGCAACATCTACCTCTCCTTTTGCAGTTACTTCACAGGAACTGAAAAATGATTCCAGGGCAGGAGAGAAGCAAGCAAGTCTGTTTCTGTGTTTGAGTGGGTAGGTCACTCACCTAGAGTACAGTTCTGACCCTGTACATGTACCTTTTCATTGCTAATGGTCTGACGAGATCTAGGTTTAACTGAGTACCTTCATTCTTACAGCGGCAGAGTGTGATTCATCACTGCCAAAGAGGCTTAATTTAACAGCTACAGAGAGAAACATTACAGAAAGATCTCCTGCTATGTATACTTCTTTAGATGCTGAAAGCTTGCTCCCAAATTATTTGGATATAAAGAGCACTTAAAAAATTATTAAATTGTACAGAACAGTGTGTATGCTGTACTGACATAATCATAAAACCTGTTTCATGGACATAATCTAATTAAAAAGATCTGATAATTCACTGTAGTTGGTGAAATTCTGGATGATATAGCCCACTGTGTCATGTACCTTTAGGTAACTGATTCAGTCTCAGTGAAAATCAATAGTAACTGAATCTTCATGCCAATTTACTCCAGCTCAGCTGAATAAATGAGTGGAAATGAAGTAATCCCTTGGATCAAATTTGTATTTGATAAATGTCTATATTCCAAAAGCACTTACTACTGGCAAACTTAGATATGTTAGGAGAGAAGCTATGAATATGGAGAATATTTAAGTAAAAGAAGAAATACTTTCTCAGAGTTTGTCTTAAGAGTTGCATCTGGATGGAATTCACTCAGTGCATCTATAAAAGGAAAGCAGAGCAGATTATGCATGAGTTTCTGGAAGAAGTCACAGGGTTTGACCATGCCAGACGGATGGTTCCTAAAAGACTGCAACACGAAGCATGCCACAAGCACAGGAGAACAGCCAGGCAGGTCACATGCTGACACCAAGAGCTTGTCAAATCCTGGCTCTGCCTCCAGCAGCCAGCACACCATGGTGGCTGTGTCTCACATGGACTCATCTGCACAGGGCCAGCAGGTCAGGCAGAGCAAGCAGGCAAATATAATGGCACTGCCACAGGCCGTGTGCAAACAAAAATCAGAAGCAAGGCAACAACACGTGCTCTCATATCACAAGGCAAACTATGGCTTCAAAGGAAGAAGGGACAGGAATTGCTGTGACGTAGGGTGAGCTGTATCCTGCCAACACCAGGCCCCTGATGGCAAAGGCAGCTCCAGCTACACGTGGGTAACGCGTGCTGCTCTGTGGCAGGTGGCACATACATGCAGGACAGGTGGTGGCCACCTCCCTTCCCCACCAAGTTAGGACTCTGTCTAGGTTTTTGACATCTGCAATGACAAACTGGCAAGTTCTCTGCAGTGGTCTGAACCCTGCAACGTAGGTAAGCTTTTCATAGAGGCAGTCGGTAGCTGGCTTTGGGCACCATGATTTCCTTGGAGAAATTGTTTTCCAGAAATTAAAATCTCAAACTTCTTGCTTTCTTCTTGACATTTTGAGGGCTCATCTCACAGCCAGTTATTTACTTTGTACAAAATAGTACAATTTAGTGTCAGAAATGCAAAAATACAAAATAGTGTCAGAAAGCTGTTATGTTTTGCTCTGCTATCCTTCGCTGCTTTTAAACTCCAGAGCTGGTCTGCTCCTTTAGGTCTGCTTTCCACTTCTCTCATGCACATTCATGGGGTTTTATTAGATACAAAGAACATCTAACAGCCAGTACATATGGAGAAGTGCTAGTCTGAAGCTGTTGAAAAACACTAATGTGAGACAGATTAGTCCTATATACTTCTCAACTAGTACATAATGTCTTTATGACTGACCAATGGTAGCTAATCATTAGACTTCTTTTCTTGACAAACACAGAAAATTCAGTAAAGGCTGCCTGGATCAAAATGTCTGACTAGACACTCAATTTGGAAAAAAACCTCCCACACTTGGGAGCTCAGCAACATGAATCACAGTTAAAGTCTAGTCTTTTTCCCTCCTCTCCAGAGTGCACCAGTGTCCAGGAAAGGATCCCAGGAATTTAAATACCGTTTTGTAGCCATTTTCCTATGAAAGAGAAAAGTAAATAAAAACAATGTTTAGTTGTATTACGAGTCAAACGAAAGTACACAGAGGTTCCCCCAGCCAAACTCTAGGCAAAAAGCAAAGTCTCTCCCAGCCAAGTTCCTGCAGAGGGAAGCTGTGTGTAAGAGCCAGGAGACCCTTTCAAATGGAAAGTCTTTGGGCAGTGTACAGCTGGCTATCCCTCTTCAGGCTGGAGAGCAAGGGGGCATGGATGACATTGCTCTGCTTCTCTCCTGTTCTCTGGCTGTGGAGTGACTGCTAAAAACAATTTGCAGCTGGGGATTCCACCAAAGCAGCCCTCGGGCTCCTCTGGCTTATTGCAGGCGTGAGCTTGTCTTTGAGATGCTCCAGAGGACACTAAGGTGGTGCACATTCACAGCAACTGGCCAACAGCTGTGCCCAGCTGCTGTGCCCAGCTCAGATCCAGATGTTTCTGCTTCCAGATCCATTTCCAAATATCCACTGCAAATGTTATGATGTTAATACCAAGGACTTACAAATACCTACATCATGAGTGACACGCTGTGATCTTTCTCTTAACCACAAGCTCTCTTCCTCTGACCTCTGGCCAGAATAATTCAGATTCGTCACAGGCTGGAATACTGGACTTCTAAGGAATGCATATATTTTTAAGGACTATGTGTTCAGGGGGATTTCAGGCTAGTGTTGTGCCACCTGTGAAGGTGAAGAAGCTACGGGAAGCTCTCCAGGAGGAGACCTCTCTCATCAGGTGCTGTCTGGGCTTGAGCTGTGTGCAGCCACTGGCTGCCAGCCCAGAGCCACCCGTCCCAGTTCTGGTCTCTTGGCCACTGCCTTGCCTGGCATGACCCCACACCTGAACCAAACAGTCAAATTTAACTTGGTCAGTTAACACCATTTCTGTGGGGCTTTGTACCACTGCTTCAGGGTTCCCTTCTGGTTTTTTGTCATGGGTAGCGACAGTTTCTGGTTTCTATGGTTTATCAACCGTTTCCCTTACCAACAGATCTATTCCTCTGCCTGAAAGTCTGGCACAGCTGGAAAGTAGAAGCAAAACCACAAGTGAATGGCCTGGCACTTCCCACCCATCTCCAACCACAAACCCATACAGTTACTGGATCTGACTAACGGCTATCAATCACCCCAATTGCAGACAAACAGATATCAACTAGGAAAGGCTTGAGGGAAAATGTGAGCTACAAACCAACATGGTATTTTACTTTTAATGAGGTGATGCTGTCTTGGAAACACATTTATTTCTTACTCGATAATTATGGCATTATTCTGACTGTTTGCCCTTCTCTCTATTAAGGTGTGTTTGTCCTTTGCCTAAAGCCAATGCAAGTTGACCTTGGAGGTCAACTTAAACAGAAAACAATCCTCATTATCCAAAAACTGGAATAACATGAACAAGTGCAGTCTCCTGCTTCCTTTTATGTCAAGTTTCCTTAAGTGTGAAGCAGAATGTCATTGTTCCATCAGATCACTAAGGTCATAAGTTAAACTGTGGCTTGTGTCCATTCAATTTTAAAAATACTTGAAAAACAGTTTTCATAATAGGCTGGCCACTTATCTGGAGAGGAATAAAAAAATCCCCATTTATTAGGTCTAGTTTGGAAAAATGATCAGCCTCCCACACACCCCTATGCACATGAATGGCAGAAGAATAAAAGATGAAAAGTGCAAAGCACAGAATTTTGAACACTGACAAGATCTTTCTAAAGAACAAACCTTCTCCCAGTACAGTTGGTCTGGACTGTGGTGAACTTTTACGGCACTTGCAACTTAAATCATCCTTGTAGCAAAACAAGATAATTTCCAAAAATGGCAGAAACAAACTCAGGCCAGAATCGCACAGTACTTTGGTTCAAAGGTTGCAAATTAAGCTGTGTTGCTTTTACAGTTCTAAGCTGCAACATCCACCACTGCTTGTTAGAACAAAAGACAAAACAGAAAAAATAAGTTGTTATTTTAGTTCTTTCTGCCACCAAGATCTAACTGTAAGCAAGCACACAAGTGAATGATTACACTTTGGAGCTCTTGGTCCACTAGATATGTTGGTTTAAGGTTCACTGGAAAACACCAGATAATGTGATTGCAAAGTCTGTGTTTAAATTGTTGTGTGATAAAGAGAACAGTTCTCTCTCTAACAGTTTTAGGAAAACCTAAGCATTATAAGCAGCATTCATGGTTGTACTTACTCAGTTGCTTTTTGCCATGGCTATACTGTCTTGGTTTTATTATACCCTCCCTCCCAACATCCAGTTATACACCCTATTTTTTCTTTTATTAACAGATTCCTCTGCTGATTTCTCTAGTTCTCTCTTCTTTCCAACCTAAAGAAGATTGAAAATATATTACAGATATTTTCTCTGCTTTTGAAAGACATTTCAGAAATGTGTTGAAAATAAGAGAACACAGCATGAGAAGGAAAAGTTAAGCCAAGAACTGAAAAGAAGTAGACATTTTCCATATGGAGGAATACAGGATCTAGTAGGCAAAGCCAAATATTCCTACTGCTGCATAGCTACTGTGCCCACTTGAAACAATGAGGACTAAATGATCAGATATGCTGAAGCACAGGAAAATAACTGACAAGGAATCAAGATGCATCTGAAATGATACTGTCATAGAAATATACCTCACAATTTGTTGTATGGCAGTATTCATATTTTGGCATAGAGGCTCTTCATTATCTTCAGACCCACTTTTCAGATTGTATTCATGGTACTGTTCTTGTATGAGCAGAAAGGTAAAATAAAACTGAAGTCTTCACTACTATCAATAAGAGTTGTCTTTCTTTCTCACATTCAGTATGTCCATACACACAGGAAAAAGTTAGAATACCAGTCTGCTGACAATTCACAATGGTGTGCAAATAAAGATAATTTTAAAAAGACAAGGAATATAATACTTTCCTATAGACATCAAGCTAAGTTTATCAACTGATTTCAGTTTGAGACAGTTCTGTTTATGGTGCTTTATATGAATATATAGTCTCCCTGTTCTGTCCCTGTCCAAACCCAAGTATCTGCAGTCACATCACTGATGCACTTGGGCTGCAGCAGGAATACATCCTATACTTAGAAAAACAAGCTCTATATTCAATTGCAAAGTGTTTTGCTGATAATGTTTCAGTATATGATACTTTACTGTTGATTACAGGCTTTAAACAAATGTTTCTGCTTTCCTAATGGTCTGGATAATTGAGTAATATTAATGGAAATAAAAATTTAAGTAATGACATACTGTTACTTAATTTTAAGTGAGGGTCATTTAGCATACATAAACAACCTCCCCGTTAGGTATGCATTTGCAAAGTTGCAGACTGATTATTCCTCAAGAACATTCAACAGCAAAACAGCTCATCATAAGCAATGACTAACCCAGGCTATGTCAGGAGTAGAGGACGCAGTACTTTTAAATTTCCAAGCAATTTTCTGCAATAGCAGCATTTCTGTGAACAACTTCCCCCAAAGCCCACTGTCCTCTTTACTTCAATCTTCAGATGAAGAACACACTTAGGCCATTGAGAACCTGTGGCTCTCTGTGGAACACACATTGCCAGACATATGTTTTTTTTTTTTTGGAAGTGCTACCTTAAAAGTCTGTATCTGTGAGAGGTTAGCACCTACAGAACAGCTAATTCAGACCAAATGAGCACATGATGAAACTGATGCTACTTAGCCCAGACTCAAGGAAGAACTGGACTGCAGATTTCTTACAGAGAAAAGCAGCCTGTCCCATTCAAAGCACCAGGGAAGTGCAGGCTCTGCTACAAGTTATCACCTTGTTGCCTCTGGTAACAAACGGGAATTGCACATCTTTCTCTGGATAAAGACATGCACACAGTAGCTCACATACTCATGGCTTGACTTCCTTTCCAGATACCTTTCTGTGCGTGTGTTTGTGTGTGTGGTATTTTAGCAGACAGGTAACAATAATCATACTCCCAGAGTGGCTTCAATTTGGGCAAATTTAACTTATACACACTCTTTTGCTTGTGCTATGCAGCCTCATGAAGCCCAGAAGAGAGACTGTGAATTCCACTCTTTGCCTCAACTCTCAGCTGACAGTTCTTCATAGCTCCCACATATATTGCAAGCCTTATTTCGAACAAAAGTCTCACAGTCCTGGGTTTATATCACAGATGAGGCAGCTGAAAGCTTGTACAGCATCACTGAAAGAAGGACAAGGCATGGAAGCTGTGGACACCAATATACAACACCCTCTCCTGCCTTGCCAATTTGCAGCACTCTTACAGCATTGCTTCAAGTGCTGTACTGTGCACATTAACAGAGAATAGCTTTGCCACTCTTTGTGCAATCCTGTCACACTGAATTGTTTCTGAAGAGGTTACAACCCCCTTTGAAGTCAGGGTTAATTTCAACAATGATTTCAGTGAAGCCAAGACTTCACTGCATGATCCTGCTAAAAGTTAGTCTGGCAGAAGTTCAAACTTCCCTACCAGCTTCAGGTTTTGGAGATAGCTTAAAAAAAAGGTGTTCTTGTTAAACTTGGCTATTCCTTTCTGCACCTACTTGATCATCTTCATCCCACAAAGCAGTAACTGAGACCAGCTGCAGGGCTGACTCTGCCGCTCTTCCTTCGCTCATGAGTTGGGTAGAGGTAGAAGTGAGGGGCACATTCTGAGTGGGTCCTCCTCAGAATCACAGAACATTGGGGGTTGGAGGAGACCTTGAAGATCATCCACTCATCCAATCCATCAATCCAGCACCACCATAATTACTCCAGAACCATATCCCCAAGTGCCTCATCCATCTTGAAGGCTTTCAGAGACAGTGACTCCACAATCTCCCTGGATAACTTATTCCAATGTCTGACCACTTCTGGACTGAAATTTCTTTTCTAATACCTAATCTGAATGTTCCCTGGTTCAGCCTACAGCCATTTGCTGTTGTTCTTTCACTTGAGACATGGCAGATGAGACTGGCCCCCACCTCACTACAATCTCCTTTCAGAAAGGCAGTTGTAGAGAGCAGTGAGGCCCCCCCCACCCTCAGTCTTGTTTTCTCCACAACAACCCCAGTTCCCTCAGCTGCTTCTCATGGGACATGTTTTCTAGACTCTTCACCAGCTCCAGTTCTCTTCTCTGGACACCCTCCAGTACCTCCATGTCCTTTTTGAAGTGAGGGACCCAGAACAGAACTGTGACCTCACCAGTGCTGAGTACAGAGGGACAATCACTTCCCCAGTCCAGCTGGCCACACTACTCTTATGGGCTCCTTCCACAGATCCATTCTACCACCTGGTTCTGTAGTTGACAAAGGAAAGTACATGCAATGGATCTGATGACTGCACTTCAATTTGTACTCATAACTTACAGGTTGTTTGGAAAGGGGAATAAAGATTTACTATATTTTAGCGCTTTAGATCATCTACAATTACTCAATACTCTAAGACACTATAGCTAAGAATGAATATATGCACTGCTAGTTTTTCAAAACCTGACATTTTCTGATTCTAGGCAGCCTGTAGGTCCCAAATCCAGGGTTCACATCACCAGAGTTTTGATATTATCACATCTGTATACATTATCTGCAACAACCAAGTCGCAAGCTCACGCTTTTTCTACACACAGTGACATAACTCCTCCAACTGGACAAATTTATACCAGTGAAAGATGATTTATATGCCAATAGGTTGTTTCCCTGTGTCTGCTGTTTGTGTCCACAAGGGAACTTGGCCCACCATAGGTATTTTAGTAGAGTCACACATCTCTTATCTGCTGTTACAGTTTTCAAGCACAGTTGGTAATGCGGTAACTGTCTCACATATATTAGGAGTTGACAGAGCAGGCTGAAAAATGAAACAACTGCTAAGAACATGATTTAATATTTAAAAATGAATAAATAATACTATTCATGCCATACTATTCATGCCAATCTTGAGGCTTATGAATTTCTGGGACTGATGATTTTACCAACTGCAGGCTGATTAAAACACCATGGAGCTGGTGCATGAACAGCCTCAGTAAGAAATCCATGTGAATGGAATTAATTTCCCTCCTGGATAGATGAAGCTTGTTGCACTGAGATTTTTCTTTTTGATTGTCTTACTTTTGGTTTGGAGAGATGGAATGGGTTTTGGGAGAGGACTGTCTTTCCAGTTTTGGGTTTGAATTGGTGCCTGTAAACATGCAGTCACATGGCCACCCTCTAGTACATGACTTCTTCAGCTTGACTGGGCTGTGAATATAACAGAGGCTACAAAAACTAATAGTGTCTTCTTTTGATTTTTAGCTCTGTATTTACTCTAATGGGAGACAAACTCAGTTGCTTGTTTAATATTATAGTTAAATGTGCTCATCTGGAATTGTTACATAGATAGCCCGACTCCTGAGTCCCACTTGCATACCTACCAACCTCCTAGTCTGTGCAGCATTGAAATCATACAGGAGTGTGGTTTTGAAAACTGGGTAGGTATAGATAAAGTAAGAATGAAGCACCAAAATATTTTGACATATTTTCTCAAGACCAACTTCTCAGAAGAGAATCCATGATTGGTGATCCAAGTTTTCTTTTATAGTGTATTTCACCCAGATCTGAACCTGGGATTCCAGTCTTTTTCCCCTTTTACCCTCATTCACCTGGATTAAGTACTACCTAATTGAAGAAAGAAGACATTCTCTTCTTCCCTAAAACACTGGTCATGGCCTCCTGCTCAGGAGCTGCCCACACTCCTTGAGCCAGCTGGAAGAGTTTTATGTATCCAGGCAGAAGTGGATGCTACTCCCATTTTTGTCTTTCTCTTTAATGAGGTGTTCACCAAGTAGAAGGTACAAAGCCCTTTCCCACTGGCCTGGAAAATGCTCAGCCTCAAAGTGTAATATTTTTATAAGTAATTCAAATCTTTATCTAAACATTAAAAAAAAGCCAAATGATGCCCCCATGTCCCTGTCAATCCTGCTAGCTGTATCTCTGGTGGACTCTCTGACATAGTAGCATGCCATAGCATAGCTTACAATTTCCCCCTACTGGTTTTTACTATCCATGCACCAGAGCTTTTAAATCATAAAGGACACAGGCACTATGACAAATACATTTACTCTTTCATTACATAATGACACTCCATTCAAATGTCTAGAAGTCACTGCAAACTGCTTAACTAAACAGGAAATTTAAAAGCTGGAGCTGTCATACAAGGAATTTTTGAAGTAATGCTTTATTTTGGAGGTGCTGTCATCAGCAGTGCACATGGACAGAAAAGACACACAAAGCAGAATAGTTTCTGTGTACGTAAAACACACACCTGAGTCCTGAGCAGTTTATTGCTGATCTGTAAATAGAACAGGATCCTTGGGAATCTAACTGAGTGATTTTAGCATACAAACTCTATGTGTTCATCTCTGCAGAAGCCTATAAATCTGTACGAAAACTAAAATGTGCAGTTTTAAAATAGCTATGACTTTATACAAACCTCAGACTGCAGGAGGAAAAGAGCTGAAAAGTGTCATTTGTTCAGCTGAATCAGCCAAGATGACAGAAATGTTCAAATTTACTCTAGGTGTGTCTAGACAGAGATATAGTCCAAGTTCTTTATACACTTCTGTGTATTTTTGATCTAATTCTTAAATAAATACTTGGCTTGCATTTGTCTTAAATTGTTTCAGATTAAGGGTGATTTAAACTGAGGTGCCATCCACTTAAAACACATAGCAACCTGTCACTTAAAACACACAGTAACTTGTAACACACAGACTGGACCATCCATACAGAGCTCACTTTTCTCCTGCACTCATCCAGGCTTAAAGCATCCTCACTGTGCTTGTACCAGCCCACAAAATGCTGTTCAAGCAAACTCAAACTGTTCAATGTTTTGTGCTGCTGTATAGTGTTTTATTATGAAACCTGTTCCAGTGAAGTCCCTGGGATATAGAAATGCCCACAGAAGTCTCAGTATGTTTCTTAAAAATGACAGATCTTAAAGATCTTCAAAAGAGAAAGCAAAAGAGAGTAGGAAAAGAAGGCAAAAAGTACCCAGCAGGACAGCAAAATGAAAAGATTGTTTTAAAATCAAAACCATATCTATCATGCAAAATTTTAGCTGCATTCTCATTCAATACAGATTGGTGATTATCCAAGGGCACTACCACTTCCCTGTAAAATTGCTACTGCATTTATTCAATCTTTTGGATATACTTCACGGAGTTTGCAAAATTTTACATTTTATTGCTACCAAGGTCACAGTAACATGGGCTTTCTTTTGTAATCCATCAGAAGAACCTCAAAGACACCACAGATCATGCAGAGAGTTGCAATGTTAACCCACGGAGCCACCATGCAGGGCTGTTTGCTGTGGCTTTATGGCAAAGAACCTTCCAAATCATGCTGGTACTCTGAAGCATGTAGAAGTCATACTGTTTGCAATCAAAGAACATAGTACATACAGACTTGGCAGATTCCTGACCTCTACAGTTTTTGACAGTCTCCCAAATATAAGACTGAGAATGTCAGACTGACCCTATCTGGCAAGAAAAATAGAAGCCCTGGTTTTACTAAACTCTGGTTCAAATAATTTCCACAAGAAAAAAAATACTCATTTTGTACTATTAATGTAGTATTTGCATTTATATATAAGTAGAAAATTTAATTTACTGTGTGTATTTGGAGATTCAGAAAAGCTCTTACACCATTACAAGAAAAAATAAAATTAAATTGGTGGAGTTTGTATATGGCAGTATTTCTTATCTGTCAAAATGCTTCAAATTAAATGAGAGGAAAAAAAAAAGTTCTGAGCATGTAATAAAGTTCTGCATTCATTTTTTTTGCCTGTATCATTGTTGTTGTAAATGGTAAAATGAAGCTTTTGATTCTCCTATTTGAATGAGAAAAGCTAGCAGCAGCTTAATACTATTGTGAATATGTCAGTATATGAGCTAAGACTCAATCTTTAAAAGTTTGCAATGGAGAGTTCAAGTGATGTTCTTAAAATCCTAATTCTTTTTTTTCTCTCATTTTCTGACTTCATTTCTGAGTCAGAGACAGAGAGGGTGGAGGATAACTCTACCCAGGCCATTTGACCAGGCAAGAAGCCCAATAAAAATTATTTTTCCATACAACATTATTAAGTAGTAAAATCCCAAAGTTATTTTGCAAGACTTCAATTAGTATTTGAACTTACTGTATAAATTACATAGTTGTTTCTCAAGGCCCTTATAGCATTGCATCTCCTTCTTAATTTTACTGATTTTGGGTTTTAGGTGACCCAGTATATATTTTTATTTCACGTTTTTATTCTGTATATCCTTTGGCTTCACCATGGGTGTTAAAAAATGCTATAGTTTCTACATGGAGATCACCCAGGTGATGACAACATGTGCTTTTTGCCCCCAGCTGAAGCAAAATGCAAGTGATTGGGTTAGTAATAAAACAGATTTACCCTGTTAAAAGTCTTGCAGGTTTGTTCCTCTCCACACCCTACATGGTACATCGTGCACATCAGTCTTTTCACAGGAAAAGACCAGAACATGAGAGGGACTCTTGAATTCACAGCTCACCTGCATATAGCTGTAATATTTTGTAGTGAGATAGTTCTGATTTCATACAATCAGCTACAAAAAAGCCATTTATCTTGGAGGATTATTTATCTTATCATCTCTGTTAACTTACCCTCAAGTTACATAAGTTATTCTTAAAAAATCCCACCTCTGGAAAACAACTTTACAGCAACTTCTTAAATCTCAAATATCCCAAGAGCAGACTACAAGCAAACACCTAATGCCTCAATGCACAAACTGCAGAGGAAGAACACTGCTGAACACAGTGCCCTGCCTTCCTCAGGGTAAATCCTTTCCAGAATCCAGCTTTACTCAAACTGATCAACAGCCTCTCTCAGCCAGTTTTATCTGCATTTGGATTCAGGTTCAACCAGAATACAACAATGCTCATGCGAGTTTTACCAAGGGCTGAGACTGCTATCAAGAGAGACTTCAAGATAGCAACAAGTATGAATCTGCAATGGGCATTTAGATTTTGCACTGCAAATAAAACATCCTATCAGGCCTTTCCAATATAAATGTGATTCAGTGTATTGTAACAGGTATTACTGCACATTTTTTCAAATGAAAAGCATGAAGAAAATAAAAATTTATTTCTTACTTTCGACGGAACATTTCTGCAAATATGCAGCCAACACTCCAAAGATCCACTGCTGTTGCATAACTGGACTGAAGCAAGACTTCAGGAGCTCTATACCACAAAGTAACAACCTGCAAAACAAAAAGGAACAGAAAAGAGAGTGCTCAGTTGCAGAATTACAACTTCCTAAGTGCTCTATGTACAGCTTCCACTTAGTTTAATCTATATTGTAAAAATTCACATATTAGGGCCAAGTGGTTCAGCCAGCACATAGAATATATCTTGCTAGAATATAATCTCAGAGCCACAGGAGGAGTCCTCCTGAATACAGTTACAATCCAGCCATAACAACATATGACCATCAGCAAAGTGCCAATATTTTCTTACTCTGCTATAATTTAAACCTCTGACTATTAATATGGGGGCTGGCAGGGTCACTACAATTACTGGTTTTTTCTTTATTAAACATGAAGATGGGAGATGTAACATTCAGGAGGAGCATGAACCAAACCAAACCTCTGAAAAAAAGAAGGATAGAAACAAAGAAAAGTATAAGGATGAAAATAAATTTTAAAATTATTTTAACTATGATAGTGAGTTCTGAATTTCAAGACCAACACAAAGAACTGTGTAAGAATAGTGGGGGTTTTTTATGATAACAATGTAATTGTCTTCTAAAGAAAAATAACAATGGAAGTAATCAGCCGAATTTGCTGGTCAAAGCCAGATGAAACAAAAGCAAATACAACATTTATTACAATCATTAAATGCCCTGACAGGCTTTGGAACCACTGAATGGCTATTGAAGGGAGGTTCACGGATATTTGCAAGAGTGGTCATATTTGCTAACAGTTCTTTTAAACACTTTGATGTTTATTTATAAAATTTGTCTATGAAAGAGTTCAATAACACAGTACAAAGTACTGCACTGGCAAGCTACACTTCGAGAAACATCCACATCCATCCACAGAAACAGACTCCTGTGTGGAAGCTGGGCTTAGCTCCATTTGTCTTGTTCCTGATTTGCTACCATACCAGTGATGCTTTTATGAAACACTTCTCTCTATAAAAACCAGGGAAGTTTATTCAGAGATTCACTCCAATGAAAGAAGACAAATATAACTGGAGGTCAGGGATTCTCTCTGGAGATGCCCTGTCTGAATGAGATAAAATTCCTCCTAAAACATGTTGTTTTTCCTTATGCAGATGTATCTCTGAAATTGAACTATGCTTTTATTCTCACAGTCCATTTGTGGGAAAGCTTACTGAAGTAAGATTGCTTTGAGAAATTAGATATAACAATTTCAACCCATTACTGTTTGTGAACAGGCTGGGTGTAGCATCAGGAGGAAGAGCTGATCTCAGATCTCAGACCTGTGGGAATACCACCAAACCTCATGATTCCTGCTTTGAGGTCCACATGGCTCTTCTCACACAGAGTATAAGGCTGATTTATTTTCCCCAGTCCCACACGCCCTACAACATTAGGGCTCTGCACTCTCATAGCCAAAGAACTGGGGGACACATGGTTGTGGACCATATGGCCCAAACTGAAGTCCCTTCCAGATGAGTGTGGCACAGGACAGCTGCTCCTCTCCTGAGAGATGCCCCACAGCTCCTGCCCGTGTCTGTGCTGGCTCAGGGGAACAGGGCTGTTTTCAGATGGCTGCGGAAGTGTGCAGCACAGCGGCTGCTTCCCCCATGTGACCCCTTGCTGGCAAGTTCCCCAAGCATTTGCACCCTGCTATGCTCCATGCATACATACACAGGGGACTGGGAGGTTTTACTTGAGTAATTTGGAAAGTTAAACTTGTCAAATACAAGATTTCCAAGAGACTAACAGTTAAATTTCAGCTAATGCCTGACTGACTGCATTATAGTCAGAGAAGAAGGAATCTGTGTTGAGCTGTTTTGATATGCTCTGTCATTAATGTGTCATTATAAAAGTGATCAAATAACCTTTATGGTTTGTAACATGCAAGTCTGTGTTTCAAAATGTGAAAGGGGATCAAAATGTAGTAAATGTCAGTTCGCACACAAGTAATGCCACAGATGACTCCTTTTGTGGTCAGGGTCTTCTCCTGAAAAGCACAGGATGATGAGTATGATGCAGTGGTTTTGACAGTTTCACACTCTGTCTTACCATAGAAACCAAGAAAATATTTGTGGACATTCCATTAACATTTGCAGAGAAGTAGAAATGAAAACTATTCTGAACACAGGATATGGTAGGGCTAAACAAGCAGGTCATCACTTCCTCTTTAGCATGGTTCTGAGTGAAAAAATGCTTTGCTTAGGTAAGTCACACTACTAGGGAGACAAGTCTCCCTGAGTGACAGCACACTTAACAGAGCTGCTTCATTAAGTCCCATTTTTAGCATGAAAAAAGCATCAGTACCTGCATCCATACATCTCACTTAAATTCTGTCTCTCCTGAAAATCTGACACATATGAAATGCAGCACATGATGATTGCTCTGTCAGAAAAGGATTCATGTTCACTTGCTGATGACATCCTAAATTGTGCAAGACTCCAACATACTTTAGAGATTATAGACTTTAGTGACCATGTTGCATTTTACTCCTCTCTCTGAAGCAACTTCTCTCCAGTGCCTTCTCCTTGCTTCTGCTCACCCTGGCTGGTCTCTTCAGCTCCTCTCTTACACCAGCCAGGTTTCTACCACATCCCATGACCTCCTGGCTTCTTTCTGCTGCCTTCCTGTCACACACACCAGTGGTGCCCTGACAGCATCACCAAACATGGCCAATTCCCTGCTGCTCCTATGAAAACACCCGGGTGGACACAGCCTGCTGCCCTGCTACACCCCAGGGGCTCTGCCTTCCCTCACATTCCTCAGCAATTCCTTTGCAACTCCAAGTTCCCTCAAATTTCACACCATCTCCTCTCTTCTTCCAACTGCCTCCAAATGCTCCTAGGCAAAATTATCTCCTTTTCCCCCTTTAGCTTCTTAGCCTACTCTGCCAGTCCTGAAGATACCCTGTAACATTTATATTTAATAGATCCAGCTATGTATGAAAAGACTAAGAATATTCACACACTGGAAGAAGTAGATACCTAAAGACATAACTAAGTTCCTTTTCCAGTGCATGTTCTATGTTTCTACTGTCCACATAAGATTGGATGGTATGAGGTAAGAAGTAGCTGCAGATCACTTCTTCTAACTATTTAAAACTTAATAGACTTAGGCAGCACTTCATGATGAAAACAAGTGATGTGTATATGAGAGGCAACAGAAAAGAAAAGAACATCTACGGAAGTCTACAGAGGCTGTGCCTGACTCTCTGAAGAAGGAAATGTGCTCAGTGAGAAGCAAGGGCAGAGCTGCATTTAGAGTCAGATGAAGAAAGAGAACTTCATTTTGAAATAAAGCTTTTTGCCTTACTACACCTGACAGATGTTGCTATCAGGCACCACCTAGTCCAAGGAGTTTAAATCCTTTACTTTGTGTTACCTGTTTCTGATGAAAAATCAAATTAGTGGGAAGTGTCTACTCACTAGCAACAGAACAGAAGATCTAGGCATTGTGTCAGTCTCATACAGCTTCCATTTACTTTCCATTTACTACTTACAGAACAGATTTTCGTTTTTGTATAACTGCTTAATTTAAATGGATCTGCACAATATACAGCCCTTTCCAAATATAGTTGCTGTCTGAATAGCATTCAGTTCAAAAAAGACAAAGACAAACAGTGGTTTAGGGATGGGGTTGAGTAACACAGACACAAAAGACTACATTTCAGTTTGCCACAGACTTTAAGTACAGACCAATGCCCAGTTGCACAGCTACATGAACAAAGCAGGGATCAGACTGTAACACAGCAGCTATGTCTGTGCTAGGAAATTAAATGGGACAGGAAATGTTCCTTTGGCACTGAGACCAAAAAGTACAGAGTGGTCTATGTCCATATTATTAAATCCCCAGCCTCCCAAAAAAGGTGACCACATGCAAACTGCTTATTGGGAATGGTCTCTGGTCCATGCTTAACTGCCAGAGCCTAGGAACTGTCTGGGGAAGGGCTGGCTGGAATAACTCATGCCAGGAACCATTCTAATAATTTAACAGTATAGACAATTGAGCTCCAGTACCCACGGATGTTTTCTGGCACTGTTTAATCTACCAGCCAGTGAGTCACGCTGCGGCCTCGGGTCTTCCTTTCACTCCAGAAAGAAGGCATTTTGCTATGCTTCCCTCATCTCTGATTCAGAGGTGGCTCCACAAGAGGGATGGGGTGGGGGAGGCATGGCCTACTCCTCATCTCACCCAGCAACTGGTCTTACTTTATCCCAGAGGTGTTGCACAGGTCAGATGAACACACACTGCATTTGATTACCATCCATGGGGAGAATCTGACTGGCCCATGTGTAGACATCTTCCTTTTAGATATCCAAAGCTGGCTGAGACTGATTCTATACTAATTAGTTCTGAAGGGGCTTGGAAGAGGCCTGTAAAACCTTTTAAAATACTAAATTTCACAGAAATAATGCCACAAAAGAAATTAGCAGGATGCTTAAATTCACATCAAGTATCTTTGAATCCAAGTAAAGTTCTTTATGTAAATATTTTGCTTTTGTAATTGTGGTTTCTTCTGTGATCTTTTTGCTTTTTGTACTGATTTTGTTAATTAGACTGGCCATTAGATGCTAGCTCATTTTGTTACTTAAAGCATTGAAATCTCATGGAAGATTGCTAGCAAAATTTTTTTTAATGTCTCCTACAATGGTTCTTAAACTCAGGTTTTTTTGCTCAGTTCTCACTAATAAGGCTTTCACATGATCTTCAGGACATCTTTTTCACTGTTTTAAATTAATTTTTGTCCTTTTTCTTTTGAGTAAAATGAGGGAACATAGCTACAGAATATATGGTACATTATGCTACATCAAGCTCTTTAGCAGAGCTTCGTGGTCTTCCAATTTCACAAAAAATCTATTGCTTCAAAATGTTCATAAGAATTCAAAGTGGAATCTTAGCAAATTCATTATGAACCTGCTACTTTTCATGGTTTGTTCTTCAGGCCTGGGACTGTAAAACAACTTGAATAATTTTCTTGAAGCTTTGTAAAAAATGTCTTTTCAGCTTTATAACTAAGCTTGACACATTTGCCACAGACTAGGTGGAGAAGACAGAATTACAGACAAGCATATTGATTGAAGGCTGGCTTCAATCCCCACTTCAGAGAGAGTCTGTCTCTGCCTAATCCACCTCCCTCTCACTTGGTAGAAACACAGTTGGAAAGACTCCACAGAGACTGAAAAGAAGAAATGTAGTTTCTGAACTGAATATGCTAAAATGGCTTGCTGGTCTGTGATAGAGAAGGTAATAATTGCTACATTATATGATGTGCTTTAGTTTCCAGGGATAGTATCTGCCCGAACAATTATATTTGTTTAATCTCTCTTTTGAGTTCCAGTGTTATTTGACTGTTTTCAGTTCCATCACAGAGATAGGTATGACTGGAGAGAATGTTTCTTTTTAGAGAAAGACAATTATAGTTTGTCTGTTTATAGAAACATTAAAATAGTTTCCCTTTTAAAGTAAGTGTGTATCAAACTACTCTAGTGGCTTTTAAAAAGCACTTTACTTCTTGACAAAAGATTTAGCACACAAAACATTAAATCCTTTCTAGTGCTATGGGTCTTATGAAGTGCAGATGGTAATACAAATTTTATCTCCTTATTCACATTTGTCTCCATTTTGGGCACAAGCTTGATGAATTGCTTTATGAAAACTGGAATGAATGTTATCATTCCATGAGTCAGATCATCAAGCAGAAGATTATTTATTTATAGAAGACACAAATCCTGATCACATGTACCACCCACTATCAAATCCCTGTTTTGGAATGGGATCTCCTGGTTTTGATGCTAAAATATTTGTGATTTGAAGGAAACACGGTTTAGCATCTATTGTAAGATAACATGACAAATAAAGAAGCCATTCATTCCTTAGATGTTCTATACACACAAAACTAACCAGAATTTTCCTTTTTTTATTTCTAGGAAGAACCACATCACCAGTGTGACAGTGCTGCTGAAGAGCATTTCTAGGTACATCCGTTGTCAGGAGGCATGAATGTGTGTGCGTGCGTGCTTGCACATCGTGTGTGTAGCCCAAGATGCTTCAACTACATTCAGTGGGTTTTACCTTAAAAGTCTCTGTGCACTAAACATCTGCGTGGAACAGCTACTAGAAAGGAAACCTGGCTCTTAACACGAGGTAATATTTCAACCACTAGTGATTCAGACTTTACCTCAAAACTCATACAAGGAAAAGTATTTCTACTAAGTAGAGTACTTCACAGAATTCTCTACAGAGATGATACAGAGAACATTTCTGAAAGACTGCCTGAGACTTCAGGTGAAAAGTGTTTTATCTTTATACAAAAAGAAAGGGGCAAAAATAGTATCAGCAACACTACTCTACCACATCCAGATGTCACAAAACTCAGACTTACCAGGCCTTGTTGTGTATTGAAATCAACGCCATGATTCTCTATTCTTTGAGCTGCAGTGCAGCCTTCTATGGAATATGGGACAATTCAATTGTTTACAGAAATGGTCAGCTTTGCATGCAATGAGACTTGTGCTTATATTGCAATGTATTTATAGACAGAGATACTTAACAACACTGAGACTTTTAATAGAAGTATCCATTCTTCAATTATGCTTCAAGACTCATAATCAAATCTGTAGACTGAAACAGCAAATTCTAATCATCTATCTCAGAACTAAAAAGAAACCACAAAGGCAAAAAGAAATAAACATGACCGTCTTCTATGCAGATCAAGTCAAACACCTACTGTAACGAAGAAGCCATTTCCTTCCACAATTCCAAACAAAACTAAAGCAAAAAACCCTAAAAAAATCTGAAAGGTGGCCACCTCAGACTGTGCCTTGGAATACAGACCTTGTTCTGGGTCTGGCTGCAGCAATTTGGCATGTTTCCACCTGCTCAGTCACCTGCTGACATCAGCTAGCTCAGTCCTAACAGTCCTAACTTCTAGAAGCATATCCTGGGCTTTGTTTCAGTTGCTTTGCTCTCCTCTACATCTTCAGGCCATAAAATCAACTCATCTAGCATCCTGCATATTCCCATTGGATGGCATCCACCTCTTTAACAGTCTCTCACATCACTTATGCCCAGTCCCTGGGAGCAGGAGAACACACAGCTCTAACCTGTGCCAAGGACCAAACCGTGGTTGTCTCCATGCCAAGATCCCCCAAAGCTGCCCTTGTGACTGCCTGGTCTTTTCTTGGGTTGTAGTCTAGAGAATCTGAGCCTTACCACCTACAGCTGGACTTGATAATGATGACCAGCTTTCCACTGCTAACAGAAAACCAGAGTCTGGTCAAGAGAAAAAAATGTTCCCACTTCCTGGGGTGCTGTGTTGGACTACAGTCCTGAACAGAAAAAGCCTAAATGAAGCAAAACCATGAAGGCCACCACAGACCTCTCTCCCACAGAACTTCAGCCCACTTCTGTCAAGCCATCTTGAAGAAAAGGAGGAGATGCACAGAGAAGCCACGAAGAATGGATTAAATTGGGCCAGTTCTCTAGGTGAGAGGCTTTACTGTGGACAGCTTAGGAGTCTAGACAGCAGAAACTTGGTGCAAACAAATTCTACAAGATACTGTTTTCATTCAGTGGAGAATGAAACTTAGAAACTAATGTTGTGTCTGAAGGCAAAGTACCAATTTCACTGAGAGCCTGCTATAGTAGATGAAAAGCTGGTGGAGCAACATCTGTCAGAGATGGTCATGTGAAGCAATAGCTTAGAGTAAAATCTTCTATACTACAGCAAAGCTCAAGATAACCCAGGATTGCAAACTAGTCAGCTTCTCTGCAATAGAAGCTTCACTTGGGATGTACCTGCCCTCACTACTTGACAAGGTGCAGACTTCAACAGGCTCATTATCATGACAACCATCACAGAGCTGGGCCTTCCTACACCTATGGCATAAAGCAACTCTGAACACTGCAAATCTGTTCCACATTTGAAACTGAATGCAGTAGATTTTACTATGGCCTTACACAAATGTATGGCTTTAAAATGAAATAAGCAAAATTGTAACTGATACCATAGAGATGAAACTCCCATGAAATACCTTTCCAAAAATCCTTGAAATTACATTTGAGAAACACAACCTTCATGAAACATCTTTCTTTCTAGAAACAAATGTGAAAAGAGATTTGTAAATACACATGAAGAAAATAAGAAAAATTTGAACTTTCCACATACAGATGCAATATATGCATAGGTGTATGCATTCAAATTAGATGAGTCTTGAAATAAACATCACCAGGACAAAGACCTGCTGCAGACATGTAATTTCCAGCCAACAGAAAGAACTGGAGAGAGAGAGGTCAAAAACAGTAAGAGGAGTCTTCAGGCTGTCTGAATCTTGCATTTAAGTAGCTTTGTGAGCTTAAGACCAATAAAATGCTGGGCACAAGCCACTGAAGTTCTGAAGCTCTTTGTAGGCACCTTTAGTTATCAATTCCTCTTCTTACCCTGAAAGTGTCTGTGGGTCCTATGTGTAGATGGTGACACACATCAGAAAGACCTGCACTGCAGAAACAACAGCTGTGTTTGAGCTAAAGCACTACTGTGACTGATGCATTTTTGGTAGACAGATACCCTGGTAAATTGGTGTTTTCAACAAAAGTCCAAGTGGAGGCCTACCTGATGAAGTCTGTAAGCAGGAGTGGTGGTAGAAGCAATATATGTTTGCATCTATGTTAACATCTTGTGCAAATGTTATTAGGTTAATCTCAAAGAGGAAACTCAGCTGAAGGGGACTTAATTGGCACCTCCTAAACCCAAGCACATTCTTTGACCACTGGGCTAGGGTTTTTTTGGGTGACAGCTCTTTCCTTGCCTTTGCTGAAGCCAATTCAGTATTCTGCCAGGAGTATATGAGTCATGGGGCAAGACTGTGTCTGAAAGCAGCTGAATGCTTAAGAACAATCAGCTGGAAGGGGCAAGGAGCTGAGTTTCTGGATACTGATCTGGAATGTGTATGCATTTCACATTAGACCATCACTAGATAAAAATAAAAGCAAGCATTAATTACATTAATCAGGCTGGATTCTACTTTGTAGCTAGACAGATTGTATTCCACCTCTCTGCTTCTAATGGATGGAACTCACAAAAATTCTAATACCCTGCACTCTGCTTTCTTCCTTTCTTCTGTGGAGAAAGAAGCAACATCTCCTCCCTTGCTACTTGATACACTACTCAGTAGCCAAAACTAGGGTTCACAGCACTAAGTGAAGCCCAAGATTTTTAAAGAAACCAAAAGAAAATTTCCTCTACTTATAAATGTTATAGGACATTCTGAAATGATATTAACTACTTGAAGATTTAGCAGAAAACTAGGATGTTACAGTCGGTCCATTACTACAGCTTGATAGACATTATTTCCCAATTTTAACATTGAAGATTGTATGATTAATTAATGTTATTTTCAAGAAGCCACATTCCGAGGAAAATGATTTACAGATAACATATTGTGTTAGTTGGATAAACAAGACATGAATTAGTCTTGATCACTGAAGACTCTACTCCAGAGCGGTGACAGACTTACAAAAATATAAAATGTTTTATTTGTGAAAATATTGTTGTAGATCAGACTTCTATAGATAACACTCTCAAAATTGATACAAAGCATCAATTATTTAAGCCAAAAAGATAATAACTTAAGACAATACAAACAGGAATGTTCAAGGTAATGAGTGCTTTCATGTTACAAGTTCTCAAGTCTGAGGGCACTGCATCAGGCTAAAGGACAATGAGATAAGAACAATATTGCTAGTTACTAACAAATGGCAGATAAAAGACCTCTTCTGGATTCTGATTAAGTGACAGCATTCTACACATTCCAGTGAGTTGAGAAAGTTTGCCTGAGAGCAGCAGCTATGCTACATGTGAAGCACCACTAAACAAGCGTATCTCTATGTTTTCAAATTCCAGCGTGAGTAATGGCTCTTTCTCCCACCTCTTTAACTTGAACAGAAGCTCCCTCTCTCCTTCTGGACACGCAGGAATAACTTGCTGTGCTTCAGTTTCCATTAAGACATATAAATGTATATGCTGAAAGCAAAGAGAAGTTCTGTAGGACTCCATGGCTGCGAGCCAATGTTTACAATCCCCTGGGTGGGAAATGACGGGTGAAAGGCTCTCCATGGCAGGCTGTAGGAGTCTTTGCTGTTGCCGACAATGACCTTCTGCCTCTATTTTCAAAGTAGCTCCCCTGTTAACTCCTTGAACACTGTGTGCACAGAGGCCTTAGAGAGGAAACACCTTCCCTGAGAGTCCAAATCCACTTGGAGGCATCTGTTTGTCAGGCTCCAGTTTCAGCAGTGGTTAAGGGAATGTGGACTAACCTGTGTACTTTGCATCTGCTGTTGGAGCGTGGCATTGAGATGCAATTTTAGTAGTTCAGAACTGGGCTTAGCTGTGTTCTGCATGATACAAAGTGAACATTCTCAGCTTCAGGGAAAGCACATCAATTTACAGGCACAAGGGTTTGCCAAACACTGAGCATAATGAGTATCCAGGACTCATTATGAAAAATCCAGGGAAATTAAGGAAAAATCCAATTCATAGAGATATTTAGTTCTCTCTGGCCAGTCAGTAGCAACATTGTTTGCTGGTAGTGGCAATACCTTCTCTTGGGGTCTCCTTGAAAGAGGAATGATACTAAAAGTTGAAGACAGACCAAACCACAGACTGCCATTGGTGCAGTGAAGATACACAACAGAGCACTCACTGTGGGAAGGAGATGTACTGCTTTAAAAGGTTTGCCCCTCTCCGGCCTGACAATGTAAAATACAATATTTAGGAGATCTCTTCTTGTGTCACATCCCTTTTGCTGCTCTGTAAATCACTCATGGCTCCTAACAGTTCAGGAAGAGTCCTTATAAAAAAAGATAAAAATGGACTTACAAAGAAGACCTTCTAAAATTCTTATTGCAATAAGAGAATATTGAAAATAAGAGAATAAATCCAATGGAAACTAATATTCAAGCACTAGTGTAGATGTTTTAATGGTCTCAGAGAGGGAGTCCAGTGCTCCTGTGAAAACATCAACCTTAATACCAGTTAACCTTGGAATATGTTTTCCCATCATATTTGACACTCGTCTAAGCCTTCTCCCTACAAAGATCCATTCTCACAAACAATCACTGCATGCATAAAATTCTCTACGTATTCCCTGAAAGGGAATAAGAGTGCTTGCCATCTCCAGAAGACGTTTACAGTATTAACAGCCATGTAGAGACAGCAACATCTATCCCCTCCTTGAACTTTTAGAGGAAGTCCTGTAAAAGTAAATAACATCCTCATGTGGTCAGGAAATACTTGTGTAATATCCATGTGTGGCCCCGTGGATGCTGAGGAGGAGAGAAGAGAGAAGCAGCACTAGAAGCCAGAGCTTCTGCAGAGACACCAAGCCCAAGTATCAGCAGCTCTGAGCCTAAAGCTGTTGCATTGTCTAAGGTTCTAAACTTAAAGAGGAACAGACAAGCCAGTAGGACCTCAGCTGTTCTTCTGAGGTAAAAAATGTTTTGCATGAGAAGGCTAATGTTATTAGGCTGTGTCCAGAAACACAACTGGACACCTCATAAAAAGCTCCAAGCTAACTCCAAATATGCACGTAATTCTTAGCAATTTCAGTCGAAGCTCTGGGTAGTTAGAGGAAGACATCTGCAGGCAGGGAAATCATTGATATTTAGATCTATGCTTGTTTTTAATTGTCAGTACTTTAGAAAGTAGTTTTAGAAACAAAAAAATTTAGAAATATTCTATTTTTAATTTAGAAAAGTTTTCTAAAGAGTATACAACGGCAGCTAATAAACGCTATTTTTACAAGGAAAATGGCAGCCTGCAAGGAAAAGAATTTTCGATGATAGCAAACAAAGAACATATTTAGACTGGAATATTTTTCTTCTCTGTTAATATGAGGTTTTGTTACTGATATTTAAAATCATTAATGATCCTGGGATCAGAAACTAAGTATTTTCAAGAGCTACCAGTATTATTGTTTTTAGAAGGATATACTCAGGCTGAATTTAGAGCAAGTTAGTTTTTGTAATATGAAGCTTTTACAAAACATGGGTCTAAATGACCCCTCCTTAAGCTTTTTTATTTATAAAGCGTCTTTAAACACCAGATAAACTTTGTTTTGTTTTGGGCTACTGCATGAAATCTGAAAATGAAACTTCTTTGAAAAGAAGTAGGAACAAGACTAAAATAACCCATGAGCACAATCCAGGAGAAGGAAAACAGAAGTGAACAGCACAACTAATGAAAAAAAGAAAAGAATGGATTTTTAGTTACAGCAAAGGTGTTACTGGGATGAATAAAAGAGGCTTTTAGTGCTTCCGAACAACTGAAGTGTTAGTCTAGCAACATGCCTTGAAATCACTTACATGGAATCTAACAGTATTTCTTAATACAAGTCTGGGGTGTAATCTTCAGGCTGAAAAATAATCTAGAGTGACTGGAGATGACCTCTCAACCATTTTGCCATTCCTATATGTAGGACCTGGGATGAACACCACTGGACTGGGAAATGCTGTACACAAGAATGCTATCTATGTGTTGTATCTCACGTGTCAGGCACAAGTGTAATTTTAATCAATTACATCTCAGGCAAGTACAAAGTAGATTACATACCACTCCCATAATAAGTGATCTATAAATCAGCTTATTTTTCAAAGTTTGAAAGACTTTCATTGTCCTTGACTGGAGAAGAAACCAGTGTACTTACGAGAAATGAGGCCTATTCTAATTAGTCTAACTTCCTGTAAAGTTTTAAGTATTTTGTAATGAGTAGCAGCTCAGTACATGCAAATATATGATTTTTTATTTTTATGAGGAACAAAAGGCAAATCTGTAATTTGGAAGGTGATTTTGGTATCGGTACATTTACGTTGCTAAGCATGGGCCTGCTCCTGAACTTTGCTGACTTAGGAGACTTAAGAGAGTCTCATGCCTGCCAGTGATCAGGAGCAAGCTGTACTTATCTCTCCCACAGACCTGACCCTTTTCTTCATGTACTGCTTCCATAGCACTATGACAGCTTGATTCCAACTGACATGCCTATCTGTGAATAAATTACATATATAGATTCCACTAGGGACTATAATATGTGGAGGTCTTTAAGGAGAGCAACAATCTGTTTCCACATGTGATAGAACACACAATGGTTGGTTTTAAGGGTATGAAGAAGGATCCATGCATAGGAAATAGCACAATTATTAGTGAAAAACAAGTAATTTTGCATCAAGGGCCACTGGTCACTGGAAGATGGTCCAAATTCATCTAAAAATGCTGCATAAATATACAACAACTTAAGCTCGTAACATTAACTTGTTGTAGCTGCAAACCCTGTCACTGCCTAGTGCAGATGGTTCTCCTCTCCATACAAACTGACAGCCTTCACATCAGCTTGCATCTTCTTTGGAGAGGTGGCCTAATACCTGCAAATCTGCTCTTGTTTCTTTTCTCTGCTATGTACTAGTAGAGCAAAATGACTTATGACATTGCATATAGTAAATCAGGAGTATAAAACTTCCGTAAAAACTGCCAACACCTTAACTGTTTATAAAGAAAAAGAAAATAGAAAAATGGTATCAAACTAGCATGTTTATGCAGCCTTCTGTTTTTATCCAAGTGTTAATGCTATACTGTGGGCTTTTCCCTAAACCAGATAACTGTAAGGTCTGATTTCATTGATGAGTTTAAAAAGGGAGCATTCACTGCTACTGAGGGTCTCCTTCTTGCAGCTGTTGCTGTGATGGGTTGTATTTAATGAAATTTTCTCCCTCTTCCCTCTGAAAACTGAACACCTATGATTTAACATTTAAAACCCAGCCTCTGTTCAAACACCTCACAACAATAACAATGCACATGCACTGATGTAGTTTTATTTCTTGTAACAAAACCATTAGATTCATGAAGCAACAACTGAACTGCTCCATACACAGTATATAGTTAAAACTGCAGAACTGAAGCCAAAATATGCACAGCTAAAAGGAATGTTACAGGGGGGCCTCTCTTAGTGAACAAAGCAGGCTCAGTTTGGCTCTTTTTCCCTAGCGCTACCACATCCGCACATCGTTAGCTGGAAAATTCCAGATATATGCTGTAATTTTTTGTGCTTTTTTTTCCCAGTACACTTGAGGCTTTAGTGTCCAGATGCCATTTTCCCCCCCTTATCTGTCCCTGCTAGTTTGGGTCTTTGCCAGTTGTGGTCAACAATTAATACAGCAAAAGAAAAATACAGTACACTCCCTGGCAACTGGCAGAGGCTCACAGGAAATACCAAATAAAAACTTTATTATGTATTGTTTAACTATTTTGTTTGCCTGTGGGCCACCCTGTTGTTGGTGTAATTTAGAAAAGCAAGCTCCATCTGGATGATCTGTGCGCAGGCTCATTGTTCCCAGAATCTGTCACGCACAATCACTGCTTCAGCCTGTGGCCCTCTGCAGAAAGAAGCAAAGGCATGGCAGCCCTCCAGCCTGCATTCCTTTTCATTAGACAACTTGTGACCAAATGTTAGAATAGAAGAGTAACCTTTTAATATTCATGTAATTAATTTACTTTCCCCTTTAATTATAAACTTTCACGTGAAAAGAAGAAAATAAAAAGACTTCCCTTCATGATTCTCCTCCCTCCCCCATCCTTTCTATCTGCTTTCTGGGACATGGAAGGTGCTGCTTTCATTACACATAGGTACCAGTACTTCTGTCTATTGGGAAATTTGCATGGCCTGAACATGTTGGCAGGCTTTTAGTTTGTATTAATTTAGTTTGTATTAATTGATCTGGTACACGGAATAGATTCTGAATTATAATAAAATGAGAGAAATTAAATTCTTTCCTCTGCACACCCTTGCAGCATCTGCTTCCTTGTCTTAATCAGTGGGGTAATCCATTGAGCACAAAGCCATTCTTCTGTATTTGAAAACACAATAGACATCTAATTGAAGTTCCCTTTCACAGTAAGGTCAGCATATGACTCAAAATACTGTGTCAGCTGGGATTTTGGCTGTGCAGGGTTAGGTGTGTAGGCAGTACTTTATCAGTTCTGCTTTCCTGGAAAATGGTGGCATTTTTTATCTTAGGTTAGCCAATGTTGAACTGGCTAACACAATTCAAAAGTTTGCTCCCTGCAATTCAAAAAATGCATTTGATTGCAAGTGCATCTGATGCTTTAAGGTCCCATCATATGAGTTAATTTCAGCACACTGAACTGGGGCCCTAAATTTCAAGCGGGCAGTTCACCTTTTAGTTGCTACAGCTCATTCAAAGGAATCCAATTGTAGTAGGTTATAATCTGAGTAAACGAAGCTAAGGTAGAAACTGCCTGTCTTCAAGGCAGCATTTAAGTTCTTATTGCCTGATTTTGATTGCAGTTTAAATAGGTGATGAGGACACTAAGGATTCCCAGCCACTTGGCATATCAAAGGATGGGGCCCAAATAGTCAAGTATCCTGTATAAGATGCAATGGTTTCTATGGCAACTGAGGAACTGTTACTGAACTTCATTCATTTTTCTTTTATTAAATAGGTATACTGCTATGTTAGGCCTGCAAGTGATCAGCATATATGTTAGTGGTTTGATTAGTTCATGCATCAACCCATCACAGGAATGGAAAGCAGCACAAGAGGTTTTCTGCTGTGGTCACTTTAGCAAAAAATAAAGTAACAAGTCAGGATGTTTTAGATGAGGGCAAGACTTAAAAGTGAAGTCTTTCACTTAGTAATAAAATAGCACTTAATTGAGTTGGAGCAATTTTGCCTGTTCAGTACCTTTAGTAGGGAATATAACAAAAAAAAAGACATTTTTCATATTAATTGCATATTCAGGGTATAATATTTCACATACTCACTATGAAAAAATCCCAGTTATGTGTCAAATTAAACTGCTTGCATACAAAAAAGTAGCATCTTTTGGCCAGAAGGCAAAGCAGCAACTGGCAATAAAAGTGAATTCAAACACTCCTTGGCCTAAAGCAACAAGAAATTAAAAAAACCCAACCAAGTATAATGCAACAAAAAAACCCTTGTCATTGTACTTGGTATGGCCTAATTTTTCCTGTCAATGCATTGACTGTCTTTTTAACTTCCTCAATTTCCTTTTGCTCTCTTTTCTCCTAATGCCCTCCGTGTACTCTACAGACTGCTGTGTATGAGTGTGCCACAAAATATACAATTTCTGTGGGAAAGAAAGATGTTAGGAACTGTGCTAACCTGAAACCAAAGAAAGAGATAGGATGCTGGATTCAAAGGAAGAGTTGGAAGGACTGTATTACAATTAGAACTCTACAATAAAAAAAAAAATTGCAGTATACTTATGACGAGTCATTTAAGATGTAACAGAGGCCAAGCTCCTCCAGATTCTTCCCCATTTTCACTTCCTGAGCAAATAAGCTTAAATACTAATGTAAAAACTCAGTAATTAAATCTACATGATTTTTAATGACATTACTCAGAGGGTAAAAACCATAAGAATGAAAAGCAATATGCATAACTACACCTGGATGCTTACAAATATCAAAGGAGAGTAATACACTCTCATAAAGAAACCTTCTTTCCTCTGAATTATAGGAGATAATGTTAAAATCCTTGATTAAAAGAGTTATGTTGACTAATTGAAAAAAATTACTCAATTAACTAGGAATTCATCAAAATGGAAAAAATTTAATGCTGGGCTGTAAATACGTAATATAATAAAATGTTTCAAAAAAGAAAAGAAAATATCTTGATTCTAACAGAAAACCAGATACGGATTCAGATTCATAGAGCTTGTAACACAGTGATGTTCTGTTCCAGGGTGACAGAGTTTCAAAGGAATCATCTCTGCTAAGGGGATTATGATGCAAAAGCTTAACTGCAGGCAAGCTCTTTCCTACTGTCAGAACAGAAATCCATAGTTTCTCCAAATGACCACAGCCTGATAGGACATCTCTGCAACTTCCCATTCCACCGACCAAATCTGAAATCCCTTACAGTGTAAAAACTGTAAAACTATATATAAAAAAAAACCAAACCACCTGTTCTACCTGAAAACTGTGGTGGAAGCATGTAGGAATAGTTCTGCTGAGCCTCTCACCTAGAAAAGGTGCTTATTCAGACCCACTAAATCTTGGAAATACCCAAAGCAGTATTCAGAGCAGGATATTTCAGTCCTGAAATGAAGGTTCAATCAGGATGAAAGGGCTCCTCCATTCTAGCACGTGCCTCACCAGGAATTATTGAGAGGTTTGTGTTCATACCTCTGAATGAGTTTACAGCCTAAGGACATGAAGGGAATCCTCAGAAGAAAATGACAACAAAAAGACAAGAGGTATCATTGTGTATTTAATACTAGTGCTGTTCTTTCAGACTTCTGGGCTTACCTGCAACTACTGTCAATGGAGCTATTCATGTTTATCACAGAATCACAGAATATGCTCAGTTGGAAGGGACCCATCAGGATCACTGAGTCAAGCTCCTGGGTCTGTGCAGGACACCCCAAGAGTCACATCACGTGCCTGAGAGCATTGTGCAAACCCTTCCTGAACTCTGCTGAGCTTGATGCTTTGACTACATCTCTGGGGAGTCTGATCCAGTCCTCAACCACCCTCTGGGAGAAAAACCTTTTCCTAATATCCAACCTAAATCTCTCCTGACTTGGTTTCATGCCATTTCCTTGAGTTCTGTCACTGGTCCCAAGAGTGAGGAGATCTATGCCAGAACCTGCCCTGCTGCTTCCCCTCGTGAGGATGATGAAGAGCACAATGAGGTCTCCCTCAATCTCCTCTCCTCCAGGAAGAACAGACCAAATGACCTCAGTCACATCTCATAAAACTGCCCCTCCAGACCATTCACCACCCCTGAGGCTCTCTTTAATAGCATAAGGTCTTTTTTATATTGTGCTGTNAAACCTTTTCCTAATATCCAACCTAAATCTCTCCTGACTTGGTTTCATGCCATTTCCTTGAGTTCTGTCACTGGTCCCAAGAGTGAGGAGATCTATGCCAGAACCTGCCCTGCTGCTTCCCCTCGTGAGGATGATGAAGAGCACAATGAGGTCTCCCTCAATCTCCTCTCCTCCAGGAAGAACAGACCAAATGACCTCAGTCACATCTCATAAAACTGCCCCTCCAGACCATTCACCACCCCTGAGGCTCTCTTTAATAGCATAAGGTCTTTTTTATATTGTGCTGTCCCCAAAACTGCACACAGGACTCAAAGTGAGGTTGCACACAGAGCAGAGCATCAAAAGAAAATCTAATGTGCACATCTTCTCAAGGTACAAGGTGAAAGTTTCTGTCATGATGATTTGACTAGCAACATGGAAAAAGAAAAATAATACCTAAATATCAACTGTAGGAAAATCATGACTTACTTCAGAGAAACCAGCAAGTGATCAGAGAGCCTATTTCAATGCATACGAAATACAAAATATACAGTTCCATCCCTTTGCTTAGCTGTTCTTCAAGATAAAGTATAAAACACCTTCCACTTTTAAATTCTATTATCTTGTACTGTAGCCTACTACCACTGCTTGTAAAGCTACTGAAGGCACAGAGGAAAAGAAAAGCTCTTTGGTTTTTCATATGACTTAGAAAGCCTCAGGCATGTTGTACATTTTGACTGCCTGTGGTAAGGGAAGATATTAACAGTCCTCTTATTAAAAAATTTATTTCAGCCCTTGGCATGAAAAATAATAAGGAAAAATTACTTATGAGTACCCAGCATGAAGGGTAACAGTACACTAAGTGATATAGGTTACTCAATACAAAGAAGAATTAGCATCCACTTATCATGAACATTTTTATTTCTAGTCAGTCTAATAGCTTCCTCAGTTCAGTATGAATCTAGGAGTTTTGGAAGGATTTATGCATTTTACTTGGTAGTAGTGGGAGGGTCAGATTACAGTTGCAATGTATCAGCTTCAGGAAAAGTAAGTTCTACATAAGCACAGCAGTTCCCCTCTCCGAGAACCTGGTCTTTGCACACTATGCTGCACACTAATGACATAGACAAGATTAAAAAGTAGCTCTTTAATCCTTTCCTGGTGAATCCATTCTCAAGAACCAAATTTCTTTAAAAGGGTGAGGGCTGGAGCTATCAGACCTGGATGACAAACAGCACTGAGAATAAAAGGGAAGCAAGAACATGTACACAATAAAGTAAAAAGAAATAAATCAAAGTTGGGGGATGAAAGTATCTATCACTGCTTGTAAATTCTAAGGACAGCAGCAGTTTTTGTCCTTGCTTTTCTGTGAGTCAATGTCCAAAACTACAGAACGGGATAATCTGTGCACACATTCAGCTGTGTATGACTGCCATTTTCAGAATTTGATAGTTCGATATGAAGCAGTGCAGAAGGCGATGTCACATGTGACTATACATAGAAAACACACAGAGCCTCCTCACAGCAGGGTGGGAACGCCACCCCCTCGAGGGCCTCAAAAAATCTCTGCGGGGTAAATATATAGCTGATGTTGTAAACACAGAGTAGAGCGAGACAGAATTCAGGAAACTCAGCCTAACTTCAGAAGATGTTTACATTGACTATAAAAACTGAAAACAGTGTTTACATTGAGACAGGCTTTCTTCTTTACTGGATTAATACAGATTCTTTATTCAAATCTGTCAAAACCTAATGTATATACATTCTAATTTTTGATCTGAATTTACCTGATGCAAACATATTTGTTTTCTTAAATTCACTCATTTTATATAAACTGCTTTTTAAGAGTTGCATCTATTACTGCTGGCATCAAATTTCATTTTATAGAATGGAAATATAGCTCTCAGTAGTATTGCTGATAACTAAAGTTATGGATATATTTTCGTTTTTATGCAGCAATAATTCTCAACTGGCTACAACAGTTTTAAATTATGCACTCAAAAGACATTATTCAACAATATCTTTCAATGTTATTTCACATTCTTGAGCCATCCTAAGATTTTTCATTCTCTTTTACATTAAAAAATGGATCACTGGCAAGGCTTTAAGAGTTGTAATATGTTAACTTGTCACTGCTGTGTCAAAAAGAAAAAGGGGGTTGTGTTCTACACAGTACCAATGAGAATTCTGTGGCCAAAACCATGGACTGGATAGGCACTTATATCAATACCATTTCCCAAAGTCCTTGTTTTTCTTTGTATACTCCACTCCTCCAAAGCAGCTTTAATATTTGTTCACAGAATGTGTTTGTATTTTTCAAACAGAATATGAAAACCTGGAATGAGATTCTGGCCACAGTGAAGTTAAGAGGATGTTTTTCATCAACTGCATGGAAGCTAGGATTTCATAGCATGGAGATTCAGTATTACTGTATTGGTTTACCATGCCAGTTTCCCATCAGCAAAATTTAAAGCTAAAACCAAACTGGCATAATTTTCTTCTTTATTTGTATCAAAAGGTTCTTGGTAGTCAAATTACTGTATCTGCAAATACCAAGCTTTGTGTTTAAGACTTAATTCACAATATAAATACAGTTTTCCTACAAACTCAAAGTTTTTACATTTTCCGATATTAATAGTAATACAAATGGCCTTGATTTCTGTTGAATTTATTCACTTATCCCCTAAATGACTTGAATTCATCTGGCTTAATTCAATGAAGATTTACTTTTCAATGTAAAGTGCTTTTAATGTCCTCTGAAATCACAGTTCAAACCATGTTTAAACCTCAAAGGCAACTTCCAACAAATCAGGGAAGTCCATATTGGAAAAACGGGGGATTTTGCCCACTCTGTTCTATCAACGTAATTTTTTCTCTAGAAAATCTAGTTGCATTTTTCATGAACTGATTTTTTTTCACAGGCTGGTGAAAACTAGTTTTCTGAAACTAGGTTATGCAGTGACTTTGGTCCATTTAACAAGGTCAGACTGTTTATTCTTGACCAAATTCTTTCCCACTGTAAAAAGGTACTTTTAAATGCCACATTCCAAAACACTGCCAGTAAGTCAATGAAGCATATTTTCCCACAAGAACTGATACCATGCACAAGCCCCTCCTTATTTAATTATTCTAGGGATTAAATTACATAAGGTGCATGATGTCTTCAGTATCCCAAATAATTTAAATCTACCAATCTACATTGCCAGCTGTGCTTTTATTAACTTAAATAGTTTTATTAATTTCAAAGCAATACTCTCTGAGCACCATCAGACAGTAAAAGAAACTAAAAGACACTTAAGTAAAAATTCTAAATATAAAAAAACAAACCAAATGCAAAATTCACTGTTGATTTAAAGACAGGCCTTCTTATTTGCCTTATAAACTGGCTTAGTTCATTGAACCTTGCTGATTCACATCAGCTGTGACCTACTGCAATAGCTGTAAGAAAATATAAACCAGTAAACCATTTGCAACTTTTAAGCTACGATTCCAAGCTGGTTTTTGTTTTATGGAGCAAGAATATAAATATGTAAACAAAATTAAGGAAAACACCATTACATTAAGAAGATACATATCTACCTCTGATCTTTTCTGTTTAGATGCTATAGTGAGTATGGTTTGAGATGTGTTTTTGCATAAAGTATCATGGCACCCGCATCAACCCAGCATACTAAACTTCACAGCAAGATTTTCAAATTTTCCAGTAATCTTCTTTTGCATTTTAAGAATCAATGGATTGTTTCTGTCCTTGCAAATGCAGTATGAAGCAGAATTTTGAAGAACTGCGTGGAAAGATGTACAGACAAATGAAATGGGGTTAAAAGGCATCAGCTACATCTTCTTTTCTGATCTGTACTGTCAATGAAATTACAGCAGTAGTGGTGCGACACATTCTTTGAAGTTATCAGTAATACACCTGCAAGGTAGCCAAAACTGCTATGCCTCAAATGGCCATAAGAAGTAGATATTTTTCTTATGGAATATTAGAAGAAATGAACTCAAATATTCACACTGCATGTGTTTAAAAACATAGTACAGGAAACTGTGCTCGATTATAATTTGATTCCAACAGAGCACCTTAAATATACACACCCCTCTCCCCCTGACCAATCAAAAAAATTTTCAAAATCTCTCCTATATGTCTTTTCACAATGTATACATATACAAAACTTTCTCTGTTTTCCAAAGACACAACATCCTCAGGCTGTATTAATTTATAGTATCTTTTGCCTGAAAATTTAAATAAAATAGGGAACTTACTAATTTTTACAGGACAGGTGAGGAGGGGCAAGAAGACGTGAAATGATGATGGAAGTCATGCATTTGTTTTATTTAATAAAAAAGGTGTAGAAAGTCCTGTTTTCCTGAAAAAATCTAACAGGAGGATACAGTTTTCCTCTAGGACTCGTTCCAAGTACTCCACCCAGAAGCTCACAGCTTTCTCAGCATTTTGCTGTATATGTTCCTGTTGATGTCTGTGATTTTAGTATCTGCATTTGTGCACTGCCTCCCATTGCTCCTCTCACCAGTATTTCCTCAGAAAGAGGAAAGCTCATCATCTGATTCCTGTAAGGTGAATCATGGTCCCTGCAGATCCATGCAGTGTATATGATGTAGATTATTAGCTATGTATGATGTAAATGTAGATTATTAGCTCATACCTAATGAGCTCATTTTGTGTTTTTTCATAGACAAAATGAATGCTGAGGCACACTATAGGTTCAGTGACTTCTATATGCTATCACAATGAACAATAGATGCTGATTCCAATCCCTTTTGTGTTGGTCTACAGAGGTGCACAGCTGAACTCTTCTTTTGTATGAAAAGCTCCAAAACTGCAGATCCTTGACATAAGTTTTCCCTTGTGTTTGTGTGCAGCTTGCCTGGGATCCTGTACCTAGTGAAGAATGAACTCATTACAATGTCTTACTGTCAGGCCTCTTGGTTCTTTGCTTTTTATACCTTTAGCTGTCTAAAAAAATTGTGTACAGCAACCATTTAGCATTGCCTGACGGGCTTGCCTGCCCTGAGGTCCAAACATATCAGCAGCTCTGTGCTTCAGTGTGGCTCTCAGTGACACACTAGCCAGTTGGATCTGTCTTCTGGGAAGCTACTCAGTGGCTCTACAAACATGGTGTACACATCTGGGAAGCTGTTCCATTTTTCTCCATGCCCTCCACTGAATAAAATTCTTCCTATAGGTTAAGAAGGGATTTCCCAGTCCAAAAATGTGGAACAGTTTAAGAAGCATGGCTGAATCTTACTTTCACTGATACCTGTAGTTACCACCTGATGTTTCTCCACACTCCTTGTAGATTTTGTATCTCACCTTTAAGTTCCAGACTAATACCATCTGCTATCATCATTGTGTTATCCAAAGAGACGATTTTAAATTCCACATGCCAAAAAACTTTTCATCTCACGTATCATAATGTTTTTGTCTGGAAGTTTCTCATAGAGCAGAGGATCATTCCAGCTGCCCTAGTGCATAATCCATGAACATCCATCCTTCTGTAGACTACATGAGAAGAGATTATAAAAATCTTTTGTGGATGTATTTTTTTTGCCAGTATATTTTTCATGGTTCCACTTAATGTTGCATTTGCAATCAGAACTTCACCAAGCTGCTCAATCTGTCCTGTCCTCAAACTTTCTCTCATACAAATGACAGGGAAGATACTGTAGAGATTTATGCAACTCTAAATGTCTGGATTTTGTGGAGTGGTGTAAGACATGATCATCATCCAAACTTGTAGCATTTCTGAGTCAATACTTCCATGGAACTGTAAGCTCTAGGATTTGTAACCAGTATGAACAGAAACAGTTCTGAAAGGGTTTTGAAAAGTGACAGGTGAAGAGAGAAGAACTCATAAGAACTGTTTCTAACACTGAAAAAATTAAAAACTCTGACTCTTGTTAACTTACACAGCTTTTCAGCTCAAATCATTTTGCAATGTTGAAATGCATAAATAAATGTTCTCAAATGTCCAGTACAGGTGAGTGGCTGTGGAGTTAACAGCTCTGTAGAGCTGCAGGTTTCTTGTCTTCAGTGGAAACTCCCCCAGTCACAGATCGTGTGTGCAAAGTAAAACACCTCTTTTGGAAGCATTTCACCGTCCACTAAGCATTTTTCCTCCTGTTCCACAGAACAGAATAGATGCTTTTTCAGCTCCTTTATGCTAGGAATAACGCTGTTAAAAATGTTTCTTCCAAACCCAGGTCATTTACCCTAAGTATAGCAGAAGAATCTGTGCAGTACAGGAGAAAGAAATACTGTGGACTGTCTTTTCCACTAGCTACTCAACCATTCCTGTCCCAGCCAAAGAACTCTTGCTCTGAATTGCCTCCTAAGTTTCTTTGATAGTGTACTTTTTTCCCCCATCCTTTGGACTTGCTTGACACTGTATATTTATAACAGTTAAGGTGAAAAGCAAGTAGCACAGCATTAAAGGTACTATTTATTCACTATAATAAACAATTCTTATAAGATAAGGACATTAATTTTGGATTATAATAGCCATAAAAAGTGTGGTGCAATCATTTCTGAATCATAGCTAAGGGTAAAACCCAAGAACTAGCTGAAAGCACATCTCTTTCTCTACATATTTCTTCAAAACTTATTTTTCCTTTCCTGCTGGTGAACAATGAACAAGCTGTTTACATGGCAGGTTTCCATGGTTACAATCTTGCATGGGGCCCACATGGTACAACCTGTATCACTGTTAAATCAAAAAATATCTCCTACTTTCTAAGCAGAAAGTCCCTGCTCTCATTATTCCTCATTTAAATCCACAACATGACCTCAGAACTCAATCAGCATGAACTTGCAGGTGGTTGTTTTCCCTCCTTTTTTTTTTGTATCAGTTTTCTCCTATTTCTGTGCTTAGTAGATTAATTGCTCATGTTTCTTAATGTTAGTTTGTTTTGGTGTTTTATCATCTGTTCTTTGTCACTCAGGCACAGTAAATGATGAAAACTCTGAGCCTGTTTCAAATCACTCTTAACTTTAACAGCAAAAATGTACTGAGTCTTCAAATAGTATGCAGTTATTCCATTTTTAAATTATTTTTTTCTTCTTTACTGGAAAGCTACTACCAAGATGCCGATGTCATTACGATAGTTGCCCTGGAGAGCAGAACAGCTTGCTGACTGCAAACGAATTATCCACAGATCAGCTCTTCCATGCTGATCACAAGTTTAATGGGTATTTTCACAGACTGCATTTGTAGAACAAGTTTTCCATGCAAACTTCAGAAACAGCAAAATCCAATGCAATGGTTAATTTATCTGCTCCTTTAGCTGTTCTGATTCACACTTGAATCCTACAGACATTTGCAGGAGACAACTTTGTGCATTTTAGAATCCTAGTATTTAGAACCCTTGTATAAAACTGTTTTATTTTTAAATCTCCTGCTTAATTTTTTAGCATGTCTCATTCAGTAACTCATCTATGACAGTTTTGCATATTTCATAGAATCAGTCATACATTTTATTAGACCAATTTCAACTACTGCCACTCCTCTGACAGACCTAAACAAAAACTCAAGCCCCTGCTTCTACCTCTAAGGTTTGACTTCCAGTCAGGTACAATTTACTGAACTATATTGAGAGTTTTTGATATATACTAAGATGTCCTGTCTGGTTTTGTACTTTTGAAAAGCATTCTGCAGTCATCTTTCATGACACTTATATTTCACTGAGTTATTTCTTAATCTTGGCACTTACATGACTTTTTCCTGTTTTATAAACCCTAGTATTTTTACTACTTACAAACAAATGTACTTTATCTGATCAGAATCTCTTTTTCCACAGTCTTTTAAACATAGAATTGTTCTGGAGTTTTAGAGAAGCAGATTCTAACTGTATCATCTTCTGATTCCTTTCAATAAGAAAATATTCCATCTCCATGGCAAATCTTACAGATTCCCAGAGTCCTTTTGGCTTCTTTGCTTTACCTTGACTACAAACCCCCATCACTGTCAGCCTCTGTGGTATCTGTGTTGTAAGAATGCAAGTGTCCTTGGGTGTCTCCCTCTTCTTCCTCTCTGAAGCTTTCAGTATCCAATCCAGCTTGAATTGACGGCTGTCCTTGACATATTGTATCATGGCCTTACAGTGGACCTGAGCAGCTGAGGCCAAGTATAAATGCTGAAGCACCGACAGAGCTGGGCTACTCAGAAAGATTACCAGAAGTCTCCTTTCTGTTCCTTTTCCTCACCATACATATATAGTGTACTATGTTGAAATAAGCTTCCCTGGGATTTTCAGTAGGCATTTAGATTATTTGAGCTGGGAAAATGTAAGGCTGCAGTACACACAAAAAGTAACAAAATTATAAACAGCCTCCTGATGGGTTCATTTTTAGGTCCAGGTGTTTACTTCCACAGCAGTCCATGTTCCTGCTTACTTGCGTGTGCTGATTTTTCTGCTCAAGTCCTCTTTGAAGGTTATTTTTGTTAACGACTTCCAAGTTTATCCAAGCTTTTCTGGCATCCCCTATTTCATGGAAGGTCTGACCAGGTTGGTTGTCATTTACTGATGTGAATTGCTAGGATCATCCCATTTCCAGATGGGGAACATTGCAACCAGACTTCCACTCCATCTGGGCTTTATCAACTTGCTGTCCTAACAAGGATTCAATTCCTGTTTTCAGATAATCTTTTATCCTTACCTGTGAAACTTTCAGGTTATATTTTTGCTTTTTTAGTGAAGGGTCTCTCTTTTACATCTCATTTTAATTTTTTCTTCTTTCATAGCCTTTATTTAAACTATAGCCTCCTTTAGTTTTGAAGACCATCTCCATTATTTGCTCTGTCTCATCTTAATAAAGTTTCACGATTTCTTTCTTTGGAAAATGAATTTGGCTTTGACATTTCTGCCAATCCCTCTGGCCTACTGATGGCTGTTTCCATGATGAGTGGAGTTCATGAAGTGCATTTCTGAAAAAGCTGACTATGTAATGCACATCAAATCTGAAATGCTGAAAATGGGAAATCTAGAAAAATCTAGCTGAATTCTTTGATGCCCTGTAATTTATTGAAATCTGGAAAATCTAAGGCTAATATACTTCCACTATTTATCAAATGATTTATTTTACCACATTTGCAAGGATGAATATATTACAGCTATAGGTAACTGACCTCTTTAATGGAACTACAAGGCACTGGTCATCAGCTACCATTTACCATTTTATTTAACAAGGAATATAATGGAGTTAAATTAAGAATGGGACATTGAAGGCTGGACATCAAGAAAACTTTCTGAAAGTGATTATATAGAGATTTTTGAACAGGCTCCCATGAGAAGTGATGGAAACCCTATTTCTGGGCACAAAAGTAATTTGTGCCCAGATTAAAAGTAATGGGCAAAACATCAGAAATGCAATAGAGAACAATCTTACTTGTTTCACTGGACTAGATGATTTCTCAGCTCTTCTCCTGAGCTCAATAATTCCACACCAGCAATGCTGAACAAGTACTAAATATTGTTAGGCTAAGAGGAATTTCCTGGGCTGTACCTGTACAAGGGAATTCTCAATTAGAAATCCCTTCTACAGCAGGACTTTGGCCAGTGTGAAGAGAACATTTACAGTCACTTCCCTGCCACTGCAAGAAAGTGCCAATGACTCATTTTTATTACATATTAAGCCCTAAGAGCATTTCTGTCATCACTGCACAGACACCTGCCTTCACTCTGGAGTAGCAGGAGCTCCAAGGACAGTATGCTATTTGCTCCTCTTTCTTGGATGTCTCACATTCAAGTACTGAACAGGCCCATGGCTGCTTATTCAATGTGCTCTGATAAGAGCATAACCTGAGGCTGTATTTCAGTGTTTCAGGATGGTTTGAAATTATGTGGGAACAGTTTTGTAAATACACAGGGAGAGACCTTGTCAAACAATCAAATTGTTTTTACAATCCAACCCACTCAATTATCTCTGGGAGTAGATGTAAAAACAGAGCAACTTAAATCAACGGAAAAATAGTACAAAGAAGATGTAAATCACTGGGTGGGGGAAATGCACCACATATTTTTACATCTGAAAACAGCAGACAGAAGTATAGTCACACAAAAGCAGGATGCTCTTTTATAATATAGAGAAAATATGCAGTAGTAATTTTCTCCCTTCCTTTCTCTCTTTTACAACCTCTGCCCCAATTTTTTAGCAGGCTATGCACAGCCTGTTCCTTATAAAGTCAGTTCTACATCCTAGAGTCTGTTCACCAGATATTTATTTGAAACCTCTAATGCAGTACTGTACCATTACTAATATCTACTGTATCTTATTAAGTGAAAGGAGAAAGGAGAAAGGAGAAAGGAGAAGGGAGAAAGGAGAAGAAGAGAAGAGAAGAGAAGAGAAGAGAAGAGAAGAGAAGAGAAGAGAAGAGAAGAGAAGAGAAGAGAAGAGAAGAGAAGAGAAGAGAAGAGAAGAGAAGAGAAGAGAAGAGAAGAGAAGAGGAGAGAAGAGAGAAGAGAGAGAAGAGGAGGCCATTTTATCATCACATCCACATGTGAAGGCCTATTTCCACTGAGTACATTTTTCTTGCACGAATGGCCCTGAGGTGAAAAGGCAATGCCTCACAAAAACAGAATTAAGAGGAGCCTAAGTAACATCAGGTGTCAGATTTAAAACAAAATAAAAAGTTTTTCTCACAGTGCTGAAGTACACTGTATCTCAGAGTAGAAATAGTTCAAAAAGTAAGCAGATTAGTTTATGAAAGATGGGTACTTCAGTGATTTTTATAGACAATGATATAGATACAAGCTCTAGCATTGGAAATTGCTACATTTCTGATTGTTGAGAGCTGTTTCCTCTTTCCCTCCTAAGCATCCTCTCAAACATTACCCTTTGATAGAGCACATAGTCAACCTTTGGTCCAGCCCAGCAGAAACTTCCTTCCCTCTGATATAAACTGTGCTCAAAGTTGCACTTCTTTTCCTTTTTTTCACCAGGATGAGGTAAATTTACTCTGCAGGCTTGCACTGATGCAGCTGCAGGGCTGCAAAACATGCTCAGCTCAGTGTGGACAACCTCTGTCCTCACATACATATATTCTGCAGCTCTGGAAAGGGATTTTCTGGGAAAGGGAAGAGAAAATATTCTCATGTGAAGCCAATTTGCTTGTTTACTGTGAAATAATTTACTTTCTTTGAAAGATTAAAAGATAGGCTTTTAATGGTTCATGATAAACCTGGGTCTGAATCAGAGCAGAGGGCTGCATTCCCTGCATTCCTGACAGGTCTCAAGGGTGAGTCCTGGCATCAGCTGCAGAGGAACAGCACAGAGCCCTGAATGCAGGTCTTGGCACCGTGGGGGTAAAAAATACTTCAAACACTGATACAAATGCGCTTAAAAGTTTTGTTACAGTCAGATACAGTAATAGCCTTAAATGAACCAGCTGACTGGTTCCTCTAACACCTTCAGAACAGCGTGAATAAGCATGAGCTGCGAGGTTTTGAAAAATATTTCTGCCTTTGAGTTACTTTAGTTATTTGAGACCTCAGCTGAACAGTTCAGATGTGGTTTCTTAACTGACTCCAACAAATCTAAGATGGTGGTGTCTAGGGAGTCAATGACCTCAACTTTCTGCTCACCCTCCCCTGTGTGTCAGTGCTTTCAGTCATGTGGCCATGCAGTGATTTGCATCTACTAAGCCACCTGAAAATTAGTAACTACTTTATACAGGGTTCATTTTCAGTCAGAATGCACTAATGCCAAAGAAAGGGAAGCGATGGAAGTGTGCAGTCAAAAGCAGGGCCACCCTTTCAGCAGCAGTAGAAATGTTACAGCTACTTATGCTGTGAAACAGCACCTGTAGATTATTTCTAGAACACATCTCTAGAAGTAACAACCTTGTCAGAAATCCTCTGTCTCTGTGAGAGCAGCTAGTACAACTCTTCCAGATAAGCCTTAAAAATTTCAAAGGTTCTTATGATGGGCAACAAAAATTAAGTTGGTTTTGAGAATTATCTTATATGATTATAATATAGATTAATAAGAAACTTGTAATATCTTAATTTTGTTAATGGGTATTTCCATATTGCTCTTTGATTAATATTGTGACATTGAACGATCTGTTTTGACATTGCTATTTTCATATATATATACAAGTCTTCTTAGTGAACATCTCATCTGAGTCAAGTCATCATAAATATATCTTAAAAGGCTTTTAGTCATCTGCAGACCTTACAGTCAACGTGCTGATAATGATTTTTGTTCTTAAGATGACTGCAGAGATAAATGACTCATTTTATATGATGGAAATAACCTTCCCAGAGGGTGTTGGGAGGATGCATCATTGGGAGATCCCACCAGATGTTAAAATATCAGAAAAATTCACAGATTTTTTCACAAAGCCAGACACATGGACTTTTTATCCAGAACTGCCTATTATCAGGGAAGACAGATTTTCCTTAAATAAGAAAACAATTTTGATCTTACTGCACTTCTAAACAGCCAGAAACTCACAGCAGCACTGACAAGCTCAAACACCCTTATTTTGATCCACTGGATGGCTGTCTGTGTCTCATTTTCCTTTTCAGGGACATTTGGGTGGACTAGACAAACGCACCATAATGAAAGAACTGGAGATGAGGGCCCAGCTCCCAGGTGACATGCTTCCTTACAGAATGAAACAGTGCAACTTCCCCCCGTAAAAGGGGAAGAGTTATCACCTTCTTAAATCATGCATGAGATAAAGTCAAGTATCACTGTACTGATTTGTACTCATTGCATTAGGACACTCTTTAACACTTAGTTTAACCAGTGGCAGGTGGTTAATTTCCAGAGGCTTAATTTCCAGAGGTCTCCTCTGGTGTCTGATGCTAACTGTGAGCACTGAACAGATTGCTGAATCAGGTCCATTTAGGGATCCTCAATGGATCTCAGGTTAAAGCTGCACTGCAAGAGACTCGGAAGAAGTGGCCATAAAAAATAGGAAAAAAAAAGACAAAAAAACCAAGGCAAAGCAAAAAAAGTCTTTGTCTGGGCTCTCATCAATATTGCCCCAGACAACCGTTTACATCTACATTATTTACTAATGGAGAGCATTTATTTTAAAATTACAATGCAACAGTGGGCAGGAAACAGAGAAGTACTCATTCCTCTTTGGAAGAGAGTTTTTCTGTCTTTTTTTTTGTTGCTGTAACTAACTTACATATTTGTTTTTACAAAGTAAGCCCCGTTAGAGAAAATTATTTTATGCTCCCTTGCTACTATACCAACAAAACGAAATCCAAGTTCTTGCATGATGTGACATGTAAACCATTTGCGCTGAAGTGACTGCCAGAAATGGATGGAAAGTTTTTATCCTGAAGAAATACTCAAGTAAAATGCTAGCATAATCTAAAATTATTTACTGAAAGTAACTGCAGAATATTTTGTGTCCTCTCTTTCGAAAAAATCTATTTAGTTGCATTTAGTACCCAACAACTTACAGCATCAGCAGAGAAAGTGATGTATTTTCCTTTCTGTGTTGGGTAAATCTGAAAACAAGTGCTGTTTTTTTTTTTTAAAGGAAGACATAAACCAATTTTGTTGGCATTTCATGGTGAAAAAAACCCCTCAATGTGCTGACATCTAAGGTAAAGCACACATGTTTTCAAAGAAAGTATTATAAGTGTGTTACAAACACTAACATTTTGCCAGTTTCACTCAAGACCCTGATACAGGCCAGGTTTTAAGAGCTGGATAGCCTCAGCTCCACCTAGATGCTCTGATCACAACTGCATGCACTTATCTCACTTAACATTCTTATATGCCATGATTCAGCTTCGTTTCCTTTCTTTGATGCAGTCAAAAGTCATCAGAAACAGATAAATGGATTACTCCTTTTTGATAATAGAACTTCAGATTTTCCAGACACCCAATCACTCCTCTGCTCAGAGAAAGTTAGAACTGAGCACCCACTCTTCTGCACCACGAAAAATGCGACTGTTCATTAGCTTTTGCTATCCAACTGTAAAATTGCAGTCACATCAATCTACCTCCTAATGTCCTCTGTTATCAAAAAGCCTATTCAAAAATTCCCTGAGGGCCAAGACCAACACTTGGAAGAGAGTGTAACTCTGCACAAAACCAAAAGCATGCCCTATTACCCACCCCCTCAGACACCCCTGCCCAACCTCATTCTTTCTACTGCTGTTATTTCAGACTCGTGTCAGGTCTCAGTCTGAACACAGCTGGGAGCAGTGATCTCCTCCCTGCCCTCCCAGCCTGTGTAACCTTAATTTGAATCTTTTATTCATTAATTCACTGACAGAAATATCAAGAGGTTTCTTTAAATGACAGCAATATGCCTGGACTACCCATCTGCCAGAAGGATTCTTCAGCATTGTGTAAATAACCAGCTGTTAGAGAGAGACTGCTTTGAAGTTACCATTTGCTGCACCCACAGCACTTGGGCTGGATCTGTTTTTACTGGGCTACTTTCATGGCAAGCTCTTTTTGTCCCATCTGAAGAGTCTCTTTGTGAGCAATGAATGAGGATGCGTCTTAGGAATGGTCTGATAGCTCAAAAGATGACTCTTGTAGTTTATCTTGCAGTAAACTTCTGCTCTGAAGGAAATGCTGCAGAGCCCTTGTACTGATCACAATGATAATCTTTTATCACTGAGCTGTCTGCACTATCACTATCCAAAGCAAACCTTTGCAAGCTGTGACTTTTATTAATTGACATATGTACAGGTATATTCTGTCTTTAGTAGTGCTACACTTTTTTTCTGCAAATGCTTCAAAACAAGCTGGTCTTGCTGAAGTACACGAAAATTTACTCCCTGCCTGGTGAATAACTGCAATTTAGACTGTTTTTGGGATGGTAAAGTCAAGAATGTCTTTATGTTTAAAAAACAGAAGTTTGGGGGTTTGGAGCTGTTTTGTTTAGCTGTGTTTCCTGTACTAAGTTTCAATGCAGGTAAAAACAAAGCAGCATTTGCACAACTATGCAGCTAGCCAAATGTAGAAGTTAAAATCAGAAAAGGAAAACTGACAGCTAAAACACATTTAATAGACATTTCTAACCTACAATCAGTTTGTAGGACCAGTAAAGACTGACATTTAAAACCATACCACATTCTAAGCAACACATCCCTATAGTTTCCTACATACCCAGGCACAAGTTTATCTTGAAGATATTGAAAAGTGTTTTAAAACACTTATTAACTTTTAATTTAACTTTTAAACTATTAAATTTTTAGCTTAAAAACATGGTCATAGCTGGTTTGGGTTTTTTTAATAAGAAAATAATGACACACTAAATTTTAGGTGTGAAAGCCATTACTTATGTCTATGCCCATATACTTAATTTATCTTTGATGACAGAATAATTCAAATATTTTAATACTCTTTAGCTTAGCTGCAATGACACTTGGATGCTTATCTGAACACAGTACAAACTTGCATGTGGATAATCCCTTAAGATGAACGCCTCTTGTTCACAGCAGTGCCAAGAGTACCAGTTCACTGGTTTTAATACATGATTTCTAACATGCAAGCATTAGATACTCGAGCAAATGTACATTCTTTACAAAGCAATCCTGGCAGTGTTCTCTTTTGCTGTGGTAGATTTCTGGGTGCTTTAAACTTCCTCCCTCCCTAAGAAGGCTACATGGTCACGGAAACTCCTGCTCAGTTCTGTAGATATTTTTTCCTCATTTCATGCAGAAATTTTCAAAAATGTCCTGCTGAAACCTTGTAACATTCTGTAGTTTTAGCTTAAATGATTTTATGCATCAACAGAAATAGTCACTGAAGCTGCTACTGACTGGTAGCTGGGAAACAAAAGAAGAGCAATTCAGGAAGAACCTCTCTCTCCTTTTCTTCAGCTTTGAGTTACATTACCAGTCTTCCCTGATCTGATCCCTGATCAGCAGCCAGATTCTTTCACCTTTGGATTAGACTACGTCCTACAGACAATGAAAAAAACTAGCCCTAAAACACAGGTTTACATATATTTTATATGACAAGGATACTTCCCTATGTTTAACAAGATGATGAAATTTTCTGTTGCTTCCTGCCTTCATTCACTCTGAAGCCAGATGTCCATAGTTACATCACATGACAATGGGAAGACCCTTGCACAAACTAATAATGAGAACTAATTGCTTCTCATCAACATGAGCTAGGCAAATTTTTACAATACGGTGTAAAATGCAAAGTGGATCCTTTCAGTTTCTCTTTTCAGCAGTCCTGCCTTTTCTGTCTTTATCGTAAGAGTTACTGTCATGGCAGCTGGGATACTCAGAATAGGAAAAGGAAACAAAAAAATCATGAGCAGGCAAGAAACCCCAAAGATACCCAACATGTACATAGCATGGCAGCTCCCCAGTATGCTCCAGAGATGCTGTGCCAAGCTACGGCAGCTGATTCTGGGAGCAGGGCTAGGAAGCGTGGAAATGGGGTCAAAAACCAAGGAGCTGGCAGGTTTTCTCCAGCATTAATGGAAGAGAGAGCTAAATCTGCAAGTGAGCTCATGTCTGAGCCCAGGACAACCAGGAGAGCTGGTGGGAGAAGGGCAACAGTGTCAGGAGACCTGGTGATACTGGGGATGCTCTTTAACAGCTGGCTTGGGAAACAGCTGTGATTTTGGCTGCCAGATCCACTTGAGCTTCCTCCAGCACAATCCTATTTGGAATCATTCAGTAACATATGAAAGGAAGCACCAAATGCATATTCACAGAGATGAAAAATCAGAGCACGATGGTGTGGCATTTTCACAAGTATCTGCAGGGTTTTTTCAGGCAAAATACCTGGGATTCAGCAAGAGCTTTATCTTAAAATGGATACTTCAGAAACTTTAACCATACCTGTCTGACTTAATTTACACAGGAAGTCAGTATCACTACAGAAGTTTGACTGATGGGAGTTTCAGAAAACTTATCCTTATCCTTCTGTAATCTGTCACGATTAAATTTAGAGCCAGCAGTCAGTAACTGATTACTTGTACAACGCAATCACCACACCTTCAATCCTGCCTGGAAAGCAATTGTTTTCAGAGACACAAGTAACTGCAGCTGTAGACACCGTTCACACTGCTATGTTAACAGAAAAACAAAAGTCTTCAGAAACTTACCACTGAGGTAAGAGCCATCTGAAAGCTGTAGATTCGTGCAAGGCCGAAGTCAGCTAGCTTTATCTGCCCGTTGCTGGTTACAAGGATATTCTGGGGTTTCAGATCCCGATGCACCACACGATGTGAATGCAGAAAATCCAGTCCTCGAAACAGCTGAAGCATCATATCCTATATATAAAGAAGAAATCAATATGCAGTCATCAATACAAGGTGGCAGGTAAACAAGTAAATCCCGTCATAATCTGAAAAAATAATTTAATAAATATTGACTTAAATATGTGCACAGGAGATAGAACCAACTATTAATATAAAATGGACAGGATGTTGGTAGAACGAATGGAATTGAACCAATGTCCTTATCGAGTTATTGTATGGTTTCTAGTTGAACTATCTGAAGTTGATGAACAGTAGTATAAAGATTAATCAATATCCTTAAAAACATTTCAAAAATATGTCTCCAAATCCTTGGACAACTTCAAAGAATGCTGATCAAGTACGAAAAATACATAGCAGTTTTTTGCTTTTAACTTTAAACCCCATGCCACTTTGTATTCTCACTAGTTTACGCTTTGTCCTGCAGTGGTGAAATGAAATTTTATCATTCATTTTAACAGGCACAAGGACCTGTTTCAAACAGAAAAACTGTTTGAATGGCAAATTTAATTTTATTTAATGTTATAGAGCAAAAAGGTTCACTTGGCAAAACCTGTTGTATAGAATTTACTGAATAGGACAGAAATTACCTTCAGATGAAAGTTTAGCACTAAAACAGTATAATAATCATAATTTTGATTCTTCTTTCTGTTTTGTTATGGTGATACAATCTTCCACAACATTTCCACAGCTGAAGAAACTATTTTATCTGTACTCATGTTTTGACAATCTTAGTAATGTGAAAAGAATGAACCAGCAGACTCAAAACCAAATACTAGAAATCCCCTGCATTCCAAATTAGAAGGATACTGTCAACTTGAAAATTATATCTGTGGAACAGGCAGTTACAAGAAGATGCTGCAAAAAGAAAGAAAAAAAAATGGATAAAGAAGTTTATTTTCTGCATGCAATTGACTTGAGCTCATGAAACTGCAGTTCTGTGTATGCTGGTGGCATATGCCCTTTCCATAAACCATGCAGCAGGGTATCCTCCAATCCTGTTTTTAGCAACCAAAATGATCTTGGAGAAGGGCATGGCATGAAAAAGAAAAGGGAAGAAGCATAACTTGGGGTTGGTTGCTTTTGCTCTTCTCTATGGACTCGGGCATGTTGCAAGTAAATATTCAAGGCACACTCCTGAAAGGAATTATATCTGAACATAGGTGTAAAAATAGCTCAAAACATTCAGCTTGATAATATTGGTTAAGCTGGATGCATTTTTATGGTAGGCTTTAGAGATATTGCTAAATAATTTAATACAATATTATTATTTTCTTGTAATGTTTCTTGATCATTTATACAGAAAATATTATATAATATATAGATACTAAGTTTGGAAGCTCTCACCTGACCTCTGATAAAACAAGGCTATTTCTGGATACAGCCAGCTCATAAAGCAATCAGCTTTTATTTGAAGATCCCAATGATGGAGATTTTACCATGAAATTATGAATGTTGTGACAGTATTAAATTATTACCCCCTCTGAAGGAAGGAGGTGAACTGAGAACCCCATTTCTTACTAGCTGATGCCTTTTATTTCCTTTGCTTTCCCGGAAAAAATTTGGAACTGATAATTTTTACAACTGGTATACAGTTGGACCTTTAAAAGAAATACACAAACTATATTGAATCCTCTTGTATTTATAAAGGCTTTTTTGCAGTTCAGAAATTTGTAAGAACTTGGGCTACAGCTCTGCAGGTTTCAGTCGTCAGCAGAATTAATATATGTCATATCTGGTCACTCTGGGCCATTTTAACTTTTACCATGTCCCGAAAATCTTTGGATCAGTCTTGCAGACATGAAGAAAATGCCAGCAACATTTAGGCATATAGTTATTTTAAATATGAACTTAGTTGTTTTACTGAGTTTGGGCCTATTTGTTCTTTTTTTATTCCAGGTTGGCATAGTATCAAATAAGAAAATGATTTAAAGAACTGAAGTATTAGTCAGTAGACCTTGGCAAGTCCCTTTTTGGTGACATTTGTGTATCCTATTAATTTGTCAACTCTGTAAACTCATTCAGGCAGTTACCAAACACATCAAGAATACTTTTTCCAGCAACTGATGCTGGTTTTGTTTCAAGTTTCTTCCTCAAGCTCAGCATAACACAATTCTGCTCTGCTCATTACAAGACGCAAGCAATGTCTTCAGGTTCTAAATTCAGTCTTCTTCCAGCCACAGGTAAAAAAAGAAAATATTTGAATATGGAAACTGGTATATCTTCCTCTCTACCCATCGGACTCAAAAGATGAATATCATTTACAGAAGTTCTCTTCACACACAAAAAATAAAATGTGCTGCAGAAAAGTGTACTGGGAAAGTGTAAATTTAAAAGGTGTTAGAAAGAAGAAGAGCAACTGGAGGGAAAAAAGTGCTGTATCTCCTCTTCAAGGCAATTCAGGGCTACTCCATATAAGCTGTTTTCCAGCATTCAGGTTGGACTGTTGATTACACTTATTGCTTACTATGATAGGTATTAACAGATTTCAGTTCAAAATTATCTGGAAAAACAGCCCAAAGTTTCGTGTGTGTAAACAAGGGCACTTGGATGTAAAAAGACTGTTTGCTATTTGTGATTCGTTATTACCCCGTTTTTAAATTCTCAGCAAGTTAGAGCAGGAGCCAAGATCACAACATAGGCTTATTATTAGGAACTTTAAATAAAGAATAACAAATGCAGCAACTTAAAATTTTGTGCTGCACGTAAGCCTAGTCAAAAATCATTAGGCCTTGCCTTTGGAAAATGATTTCATTCATTTGGTCATCAACCTGCAAGAAACATAAGGCAGGGTCTGGGCTCTGTGCTTTCTTTGACACTGTAACTAACACCAGAAGATACTAACCTTTGCTAGCAAATTGGATAAAGGCTGTAAACATGCACAAGCCAGATGACTACCTAATTAAATCACGATAATTTCACTCATCTAACGGAAATGCATCCATTTTTATTAGTGACGAATACCCAGTATTATCTCAATTACCAAGTTCTAGAAATAACTGCAAGAGAGTCTCCATGTGCCTCAAGGATTAGTTTTTTCCATGCCTGTTTTTCCCTGAGAAATTTTCTGTGGCAGATAGGCATACCATACTTTGGAATTACAGAGAGAATCATATTTCAAAAGTTAATTGAAAAATTATCAATTCTATTCAACAAATAAGAACCTTTCTGTCTTAAGAGATTCAAGGAACAAACTCTAATGAGTCATGATCAAACCTCCACTGATGTTTATCAGTGTTCTTTGGATATTGTAAGTTTGCAAACAAAGACACAGAATGTGCCTGTTGTTTCAGATTTGAGATTTCTGCCATGCTCTAGTATCATAAAACCTATGATAGTTGGCTGTTGCTTGAGTTGAAAATACATGCACACATTATCCCACTGCAATTACTTTCGACAACCGCAGCTTTACATTTTTTTTTCTTTTTCAGGCTACATTTTCAATGCCATCTATGAGCAAATATGAAATATTTACCTGTAACTCAATCGAAAACTCAGCTATTTTGGGATGCAATGAACAAGTACACTTTCTTTACAGGAAAATATGTAGCTTTAATTTTGTAAAAGTCTCATAATGAAAACAGGAGCAAGATTTGTTATGGAAATGCTGCATCTTGGCTTGTTCCACCATATAAGGTATTGACAATGATTGCTCAGTCTGACATTTACTGAATTTATCAGCTCTGAATGTCAGGACCAAATTCTGATGAACTTTCCACGTGACACCATATTATATAATGAGTCTCAATAATACACAGAAATATATCCTGCATATTCTTCCTCTGTCATCAGTGAGGATGGGGCTGGGCTTGGGCTGTGCTGAGCAGCTGCTTCTGCTGCTTCTGCCAAGAGCAATATTCATGGCTCGAATCTCCTGACTCAGGCAGCAGGAACAGAAAGCCCCAATTTCCTATACATTTTTGTCTCCATCTTGTCCTATCCCCTCTTGACTCTATGCTTCACTGACCCCTCATAACTACTCCAGCATCTGATCCATAAATCCCTTCCAAGCCATTGGCTTTCAAATACCACTCTGATCCTTTAAGAGCCCCCCAGCATCTTGACTCCCAACAAAAATATCTGTCAATTATCTGCAGCAACTTACTGCTTGTTTAAGACCTGCCAGATTCTCTGGAGGACTCTGCCTGCCTAACCCAAAAGAGGATGGCATGGCTGTCAACCAAAACATTCAAATGTCTACTCAAAGAAAAAGAACTATAGAGTTGGTTTCAGTGTCAGTGCCTAGGCACCAGGAGCCAGGACTGCAGGGGCCTCAGCCAGGGGACACCAGGGGACACTGAAAGGCCTGACACTGGCAGGTTGTGCCCTGCCAGACACACTCGGCTCCAGCCAGCTCCGAGAGACCCACCGCAGTGCTCGTCAGCCATGACGGTGGTGCCTCCATGAAGATCTATTCAAGGGCAGAAAAGGCTGCAGGGAAAGAGGAGAAGAGAGCAAAGGGAGTGAGAAACTGCACAGGGAACACCAAGGTGAAAGAGGAGGAAGAGAAGTGAGAGAAGGTAGTCCACAGTGGAGCAGTTATCCACACTGCAGCTCACAGAGCAGACAGATATTCCTGAGGGATCTGCAGCCTGTGGAGATGACCTAGGGTACAGCAGGCACGAAGTGTGAGGAGGAAGGAGCAGGAGAGAGGAGCTGCTCCTGTGCTGCTTGGGCTGGGGAGGGTCAGAGGTGATGTATAGCCTGGAAAAAGGCAGGAGAAGGTGTTATTTGAATAGCTGCCTCTTTTTTGCCCACCACTTGAACTAGCAAGTATCTACCTCGACTGGCATTAGACTAAGTTGATTTTCCCCAGGCTAAATCTATTTTGCCCATGATGGTACTTGGTATGCAATCTTCCTCTCTTATCTCAGCCCATGAGCTTTCTTGCTCCTTATTGCTCTCTACTTTCTGTAGCTGAGGTGGAAGAAGTCAGTGAGTGCCTGGATGGGAGTTTCACTGCTGGACTAGGCTAACCCACCACCATGGCAAAGTGTGGATGCTAGGTTTTGTCTTGGTGAAGGGGAACACAGTGAGATGCAACCTGAAGGAAAACACCAAGAGTAATCTATCTTCAGAGAATAGCTGTATCCTGAGTAACATACACCTATGACTGGCTGCTAGCTATTTGAAGCTCATGCTTTTCCTCCACTGGCCACAATGTGAAGAAAGAAAAACCTTTAAGCAGGTTGCCCTTCATTACAGAGATCGGAGTTCCTAATACCAAAGAAAGTAGTTCAGTGGAAGCCCACAAATACACTCAGTTATGTCATCAAATAAAAACAACAGAGTACAGAGCCTTGCAAACTACAACAGACACCAAATTTGTACTAACACACAGGTTTTACACGGGTTTTGGTTTGGTTTTTTTTTTTAACCTGCCTATTTTCCTCTTCCTGCTCTATTTCTGTGCAAACATTTTGTGAAGCACAACAATCCTTAGGCATCTCCTAATGCTTCTCCTACTCTTCTGTTGAGTATCTCATGCACCTTCACAACTTCCATCCTTCACCCAGAGTTTCTGTCTCTCTGGAACTCTTTTTCTTCTCTTTGCTGAGCAGAACGGAATGTCCCTATTTTACATGGCAGGTGTTGGAATACTCATCCTGAACATTTCCTGTAGGAGTGTTTGCGTAAAAGGCAACCACAAGTGTAAACAAAGGGTATGAGTTTTAGACAGAAATGTGTGATGAATCAGTCAAGGTAGTTCCATTAAAAGGCTCACCGCCTCTCACTGGAATAGGACCTTCTCAGAGCAGAAGGGGAGCAGGATGACGCTTCTTTCATATCTTACTCAGTTATATAGAATCCCTAATCACTGAATTGCTTTAAATTTAAAGGGTGATTTTACACATGCTGGAATGAAAGTTTAAAGAGCTGCCCCATTCTCTGAGGCCTATTTTTGAAGCAGAATAATTACAGCCCTTCTATGGTGATACTTTGTAACAAACAGTCAACATTAATTAATGCCAAAAAAACAATGGCATTCCTGAGGAATTACACAGTACAGATACATGAATAGCAAAAGACATGATTAATGTTGTTACACTGAATCCCAAAGGCATTAGCAGTAATGTAGTGATTCCCTGTTAAATGCAGTGATTCTCTTTTTTAATTTTTGTCCTCACACTGGGCTGGGAAGCCATCACACCAACCTATCCAGAATGCCATGACTGTGATGGTGGGGGCAGATGCAATTTGCCACTGTCTGTGGAGCTGCAGGATACTCATCTCCATGCAGCTGGCTGGATGCAGTGGCTGGGACACAGCAAGAGGCAGACAGATCCCTGCCCTTGTGTTCCTTTTCTCAGAAGAAAGCTATTCTGATCAGTCTCCCTGCAGGGCATTCAGAAGGGGATGAGGAGGCTGTCTTTGCCTTCTCCTAGCCACATCACAGCTTCTCAGGACTCATCCATGACCCAACCAAATATATATAGGATATAGAGCTCTTCATCTTTCTTACACTGGGTAACTGTTTATCTCAGAGTAATCCTATTGCTTTCCAGAAAAGTATTCACAGGGTAAGGGTCATTCCTCAGAAGAGAAGACTGCTGTGATACTCCTGTCAATTAACTGGGAAGTAGCAAGAGAATGTGAACTTCACAGCATGTTCAATTTAAATATGTTTACTGTTTTGATAAGAGAACAATAAATTCAAATGATCTATTCACTTAGCCTTATTAATCAACCTTACTATACAAGATAACATATCTTCTGTTCATAGAGCAAAATACTGTGCAGAGAAAGATACACTCAATTTATTAAGTGTATTATTAATGTCTGATAAGTACATGCAAGGAATTGGTCTAATAATTGGTGGTGTTTTCTATGCTGATACCCTAAAGGTAAATAATTAGTTGAAAAGTAATTAAGTTACATATATTTTGAAACATGAAGCAAAATACTTGTGTAATTATCTTTGAATTGTTAAACTATTTTAACGATATAAAAGGCACTTTAATGCACTTAAGAGTAGATTAAAAGACATGTTAAAATATATTCTGATTAACAGCCTCTAATCTATTTTAAACTGCTTTTGTAAGAAAGAAAGCACAGTTTATACAAGGGATTTTGGATTATCCAATTGTTAGGATGAAGAAACCTACAGACAGGCACACTCACAAAAGTATGCATGTATGTATACACACATCATAATGTTTTGAATAATCACATGGAAGTCAATGCTCTCTACAGTAGTCCACTGCATTAAATACTGAAATGAATATAGTTGTATTGTTTTGTTTTGTGTTTTGTTGGTTTTCTGTGTTTGGTTTTTTTTAATGGCTAGAATTAATTGTGTAGCAATTTGAAAGATAAAATACCTGAAGGAGTCTATAGAACACTGTTTTGAAGACTGCTTTGGTTGCTAATGGAAGTAGCAAGGGAATCAAGATTAGAAAGTCCAAAATAAATTATTTTGAAATACAGTAATTGATCAATTAGTTCAGAGCCAGCCTAGTAAAAATGACAAATGTCACTACTATGCACAGACCTGCCTGCATATTATGAACATTGTATGTCAGTCCCAATCAAAAGTACTGCAACTGTGCACGAGATTCAGGAAAAAGACAATATTTGAACTGAATTACAAAGCTCCACAGTAGTATTTGAAGAACTTTGAGGCTCACCAATGCTACTGCACTGCTGTAAGCTCATGAGTGAATTTCATGAATGCCTATCATAGCTTTCAGTATACTGTTTTTCCTTCTTGTGCACGTATACATAGACTGAACTCAATTCACATGCACCGCAGCAGGCTTAACATGTTCTAGTCCCTTTGCTTAAACTTGCCAACTGCTCCTTCTGAGTCAAAAAATTTGTACTGCCACAGGAGAACCTGACCAAATATATTTTGGAGTGCTCCAAACACTCCTCAAACACCAGAGCTCATCAGCAGCAAAGGCAGCGTAAGCAGGACTAGACTATGACAATAGATGCACCTGACTGTGTTGAAGGAACTGCTCTGAGCAACCTTCTGTCTACCCTCCTTAAAATAAGCACCAGGATTCATATTAAATGGGTTGGTAAAAGTTTCAATCTAAATAGATGTCTGTTTTACCAGAACCCTAATGCTGATAGATTCCCATGCTGACCCCAGTAGCTGTGAACCAAAGACCAAATTCAGTATACAACATGTCTACTTAACATCTCTGGGGGACATATGTACATACACATGCTTGGGCACACAAGTGGATACATTTTATTTAAGTTTATACGAGTCCTTCCACATCAACCTCCAATTTTATAGCTCAACACTTGTCAAGTCAGTTTGCAATTTTTCATCAGTTTTTTCATCTGCTATTTTTCATACTTGATGAGAAGAATATGTATGACTAAAAAAACCCTATATAATTATTATTCTACTTATGTCCAGTCATTCAGAGTACCAAAAATTCCTGTCAAAGTGCAATTACCAGACATGCAAATGAAATACACAGCATTTCCCATGTGGCTACTGGTATTTGTCAGATAAAATACATGACAATTGAACAGAGGGGAAGTTTGTTTTAACATTCTGACAGAAATTGGCAGAAATTAGCAAGACTTGTCCCATATGGGAAAATTTTATAGTAGGTAAATGTAACTTTGTGATTAACAATCTTTTTCAGTGCTCAAACCCTTCCACTCTCTGTGCCCTGCAGAAAAAAACACAAGGCACAGCTTTTAACAGAATTTATGGATCTGAGCCTAGATAACCAAAACACTCATGTTTCTTTCTTTTATCTCTGGATGATGATATCACAGTTTTATACATCCCAAAATACCTTCTGGGAAACTTCCTTTCTTTTATTACAAGCTTTTTATAACTGTATTGGAAACAGCAGTTTCTCACAGAGCTTCCTGGTTTCACAAGTTGTTACTACTCTGTTCTTTTATTCCTCATACAATCTGAAAAAGAGATGAGGACAAAAATGTACCATGAAATCCGCCCAATTCTTTACTGCCTCACCCAGTTGGTAAAGTTCCATGCAAATGACTTGAAATAGCACCTGTGATTTTTATGCATCAGCTGTGAAGACCCTCCTAGCACATGTCTAGGCATTGACACCAGCATAAATTTGGTATCTAAGCATCACAGCAGGTCACACTGCGGTCTGAATTCTCAAGCACACTTTTCATATAATTATAGCTTATTTAATTATGTTTCTCAACAGAGTAAGTCACATTTTTCCTTCAGTTAATGCTGTGAGTTTCATTCTTCTGAGGTAAAATCCAGACTTCAGTTTGGCTAAATCAGTTTGTTCCGGAGCATTGTGTTCTGGAGCATTGTGATAGCATCTCCATCTCTATCACCTTTGTGCTTTCAGTTTTTAAAAACAGATTTGTGATTGCTCCTAATAGTATGTATTTCCTTCTCTCACTGTGGGATATCATTGCCACTTCCTCTTCAGACTCTTTGTTTCTGCATTACTACCCATCTGTATTTTGGGACATCATCACTTGCAATCTGTGTGGAAGCTCTCCTGATGTAATCAGACAAATCAGTCCACCCCAACAATCCCCAAAGCTGGATGTGACTCCCTTACACTCCTTCAGTATGCTGTGGGGAGGAGTACACAGAATTCACCGTCTCACTCCCTGCCACAACCCACAAACTACAGTAAATTATCAATCACTGTTGATTTGACTGTCCTCCTGTGCCTCTCACACCAGTCCTTATGAGGAAAGGTATCAACAAACCAACCCTCTTCCCTGGGAAGAATGCTGCTCCAGCAGCTTGACCAGCACCTTCCCGATGCCGTTGGCCGTAACAGCTCTTCTCAATTTCCTCAAACTCCAGGAAGGGTTAAAATATGGCATATGTTGACAGATGACACTCCTTGCTAACAGGAAGGACACGTTGCTGTGAGGCCCAGATCTCAGCTTCTCCTTGCCTGCAGCTGTCTGTGGACAGCAGCTAATTGTATCCACTTGTTTAACCTCAGGGATAACGTCTGGAGGGGACCAAGTGCCACAGGCGCACTTTATTTTAACGGTCATTTCCTCCCTGGTATAACTTGCATGACAGCATGTGACAAGCAGAAATTAATGGGGACACTGCTGTGCCAATACCCCTTGAATTGCTTTGACACTGGCTGCAGGCTGCCTGCTTGGCCACCCAGCCAAGACCTCACATGAAATGTGGCAAGGGGCCCACAGCTCTATTCACTAACAAGCCAGCTGGTCAGTGATTAGAAAGCTGAAACAACGCTGTGCACATACATCAAGAATGCTTTACAAGCAGCTTTGGACTTAGGTGATAAAGCATCTTAGAAGAGTAAATCTGTAAATTTACCTTAGGGACTGTTAACTTAAGGTAACATTAGAAATAATGCAGAAGACCCTGGAAGATGACTGGCCTGCGTTGTCACCCCAGTGGAAGAAGGACTAAACTCAGAACAAAGACTAATGTCTTTATGTGCTCAAAATCATGTGCAAACAGCTCAGACCACATGGATTCTGGTCCAAAGGAGCACTCAAATTATGTAAATAAGTAGAGATTTATGACAGACTACTCTTCCTAATGGTCTATCAACACCTTGGCAACATTACTGACATTTCTACAGAAAGTCTCATTGAATCTGTCTCCAGTGTTTATACTTATTTGTTTATACACTGATACATAACAACAAAAGATGAGCCTTTAGAAGCATCCCAAGTGATTTGGATGATCAGATCTCATACACCCAAGACAGCTTTGTACCTTTCAGCCCAGACTTTTTTGAAAACTGTCAGATCCTTGGCTAGACACAAAAGGCTCAAGATTGTTCCTTTAATTTCTCTCTTCAGTTGCTTTTTAAAATAGTAGCCACTGGAAGTGCATAGGCTCTTGATGAAACACCTGATGGCAACAAAAGAACAAGTTACGCTTTCTTAAAGCTGAGAAAAAAACAGTCAATAGGATCCTAAAGACTGGGAACACAACCATCATTTAAAACCAGTAAGGCTTGGGCACTTAATTCCTAGGGCTCCTTCACAGTTATAAACTCATTCCAGCAATTTTTGTTTGGTGAAAAACCTGTTTAAACTTATTATAACACAGACCTGATCAATCTCCTGATATATAAGGAAATATATTTGTGGCTTATACAGATAAATCAGGGCTCAAGGCACTGTAAAAGGAGGTGGCTGACAGCAGAGTCACTTTCTCGGATTAGAAACTGAGGTTACTTAAGAGTCTGGACCTAATTTTGAGAGCTTCCACCATAGAAACTTTGAGGAATTCAGCACAGTCGTGAATGGCAATTGCATGATGAGGAAGAAGATGGCTTCATATTAGGCACAATGAAGTCCAATGAAGTTACTGAGACTCTACCATCAATTTTCGAAGACCTAAACTGGTCCCACTGCTTTTTATTATTCTCATTTTTCTTCCACAGTCACTGGAATCAACAGCACCTTCAGAGAGATGTAACCAACCTTCACTGAGACAAAAATGTCAGCATGACAGCAGGCATCAAAATACTACTATTCTCTAAAGTTAGACACTCCTTTAATAGTTAACAGCTTTTATTAAAGATGTGAACACAGAAGAAAGTAAGAAGATAATCCCTTCCTAATCTATCCAGGGAATACATATTAAATAAAGCTCAACTAACTGTGTACTTTTAAAAAATCACTTCAATATTCTGGTTTTTTTGCGTGTAGTGTACTTGGCACAGCAGAAGAATCATGATACTCCTAAATGCTGTCAAATGGCTCAACATAGGGGTCTATTACTATCCCAGCTCTAGTCACAGGAGTACATCTAACTTTGCTGCCTCTCTTGCTCTGTATTATAAATTCAGGGATAATGGTTAACTAATTCATGAGCATTGCAAGATTAACTAGTTAATGTTTGTTAAATACTCCAAAGAACTAGGTTTTGCTTTCAGGTATAAAGGCTTAACAAGCTTGAAGAAAATAAAAGATATATAGAGGAAAGATTTTATTTTTTTACAATTCACAGGAAAAAACAGGCTTCAAAAAAAAAACCCAAAAAACTGAGAGGGGACAGTGGCCTATTGGAATAAGCTTGCCCAGGATCTCCCATTTAAGAACTTTACATACAGTTTTGCAATGCTGTTAGAGCATTGTTTGAGCTCTCAAAATAGTCTTCAGGATAAGTGTCTTACTGATGCCTTACTACACGTAAATTAAAAGTAGGAAACAAGACAAAAGTTTCTTGGAAGCACTCAGCAGATTGAGTGGCTCTCCATGTTTACAGCAGCAATTAATTTGCAATTCTATTAATTGGAATTAAAAAAACAATGGCTCCTGAACCAACAGCTTTAAAAAGGGAACAGGCAAGCACCTCATCCTACAGATAAGGCAAAGAAGACATTTTGCTAGAGGAACAGAGCATACACATGAAGACTTTTGCTTTCACTGAAAGAATGAGAAGTTTGCTGTTAGCACCAGACTAGGGGGATGGCTACCCATTCCACTGCACTTACATGGTCCATCACTTTCTCTGTTCTTTTCTTATTTCTTACCTTTTCCTTTATGTCTCTCTTTCCTCCCTTCATGAATCCTTCCTTCCCCATTCCCATTTCTGACCCTTCTTGTCATTCCTGCACTGCACCCTGTTCCACTTCACACTCACTCCCAGGGCCTGTGGCTCTAACTCCATCTCTTTGGGGTGCTGCCTCCCACAGCCCAGGTGATGGCCAGGCAAGGCAGGCCACTGGAAGATGCCAGCTACTAGCATTCCTCAGCAGCCCATCTCTGGGTTTCAGATAGAACAAACTGCAGCAGGCAGTGATGTGACAGTGATGTCTGCTGTGGCTGCAGCGGTGGGAGATGGTCCCACACATCTGCTGAGCCTCTCCAAAGTGACATGTGCCACAGCCCCTGCAGCTCTGAGCAAAATGATACTGATTTATATTAGCACACATTAGTGTAAACCTTGCCTTGTTTTCTTTTGAACACTTGACTGATTCTAAAAAAAAGCAGGTATCTTCAACTTGCAGTGACACAATGAGCAATGAGTCAACTTATTCCCTAATGTTAACACAATAGACAAGAATGAGCTCTGCTTTGGGGGTGAGAGCTGACAGTCTTCTTGGGAGAGAAGGTGGCCTTCGATGTTTCACAGGCAGAGGATATTTCCTCCCTTCACCTCCGCAAATATTAAACAAAACAAACTCCAAGACATTTTTAATAAAAAGCCACTGCTACATTAGAAGTTAGTGCGCAAAAAGTGAAGCGTCACAAATGATGCATGTGAGAAATGCAGCTTGTGGCAAACACAACACTGCTTCTCAAAAGGGTAACCTGTGACAAGCAGAAAAGTATGCTATTAATTATTTAATTATGCAATCTGGAAAATAAAATTACATGTATTCCTGTGTGTCTTTACTGTAACCATTCATGGAGAACCTATGATAAAAAAGTAGCTCTGATCCAGACAACCTGGACCTGGAAATCTCACATGTGTCTGTACTTTGCTGAATCAGGTCCCAGAAAACTAAGTCTTTCGTTTTCCCTATCAACAATAACAAAATAATTACAAATCATACAATCCAATATCAAACTCTGTTATTCCAAAACTACAGTCAATTAAGTAAAAACAAACTGTATCATCAGAAGGGCAAATGAGAGAGGCTAGGGATCACTATCAAAGGACTTCTGTTTTCCTTTGTTTATTAAATAGCAACTGTATTATTTATTGCAGCTTTGCAAGCTAGTGAGCAGCTGGGTGTGACACATTTCCATGCTCTGTAACCTCTCCTTATGCTTCGTTAGATTCCTTATCAGGACCAGAAGAAAAGAAATCTCTCTGTTATGCTTTTCCTGTGGCAAAGGAAAAGACAAGATGATGACTTTCCAGCTCATTTCACTTGTACAACGTTCTCATCAATCACCATGGGGTAGGTCTTTGTTATTTTCACTGAAGGACTGTTCTTAGTTTTCTGTCACAATAAAGCGTGACTTCACTAATTAGCAAATCAAGGTTACCTCTACCACATTTGCAAAAGTACAAAATCAAAACATAAGGCTAAAACTACTTCTGAAATATCTTCCAAGGCCCCAGCTCCACAGAGATAAACCTAAGTTAAGCTAGGTCTAAATTCCTTTCATTGAAACAGAAGTTAAGGCCTGAAACACTCAGAGTAGATGATGTATGGAAGCTAAACTAACCATTTCATCAAGAACCAAAAGTTTTCTGCTTGTTTTGCGACTTTCTGCTCCAGAAACCAAGCAAAGAAAGTGTGGCTTATTTTCATATTAAACTGTCTGTGAAGCATGCATCTCTCTGCAGTTTTGGTTCACTATAGCCCACGCAGTTTGGCCTCTATTCTCCTTTTCCTATGTCTTCAGTAAGTGTTTTAGACATCAGCAGGAACTATGTGAGCAAACAAAAAGCAAGAAAAAGTGGTATCTTCTAAGCAAGGCAAAAACATACTACAAAATGCTTTGTAACATGGTCTCTCCTCTAACTTAATGTTTTTATATGTATTTGCTCTTTTGGTCTGTGTTGTTTCTCACTGAATGACAGCTATACACAACATACTATTGTAATAACAAGCATATGGCTCGGAGATCACTGCTGACATTTTCAGAATTCAATTTAGACGTTTTTATTTAAATGCATGAAAAACATCTGTATACTCTTTCATTAACTGCATTTTACATTTGTAAAGTTCTACATATTCTTTTGGAACCATTGCCATTAAAATGCCAACTCTGTGTTTGGATAGCATGTATTTCCTTTGTAACACTAAGGGAGGAGTACGTTACTGTCAAAATTTCTCTCTAAAAAGTCCTTGCTAAAATATTTACCCTGCTAGTCAGAACAGGAATCTCTGAAGTTAATTCCAAATGAAAGAATATTTTAGAATGAATCATAAACTAGATGTTAAAAAAAGGTAACATGCTGCCATTCCAATGCCCCTTCCCTGTTGTAAAACTAAATTAAAAACAACCCTGCATTTCCATCCACAGAATACTGTAACATTTTGGAGTGTTATGAAGTTTCCTAATTGTACTTATGCAACAGAACTATCACAGCCTAAAACAAAGGACAAAAATTCAGCAGCTCAGTTTATTGGCTTGGAAATTAAGCACTCTTAAGAAATGGTTAATATGTCCTCTTGATTATTTTTGGTATTTTAAAGTTAGAGTGCAATGCTTCCTACTGTACAGACAAAAGAAGTGGGAAGTATTTTAGAATACTTTTAATCTTTACGGCATTTTTTGTAAAGTCACATATTTAGCAACAGTGAAAACTGCTGAGCAGTTACTTTATTTACAATTAAGCCACTAATTTCAAAGGGCCCTTTAAGGTATAAGACACTGCTCAACATGAATAAAGACAGAATGTGATGGCATTTGTTGAATGGGTCACAATGGTAAAATACAGCCTCTTTTTGGAAATGGGTATTCTCAAGGATCATTATTTTCAAATAAGGCAAATAGGATATTCTGTGGCCACAACAGCTATGATATTAATGAAAAACAGATATAAACAAAACAATCCACCAAACCTTGTGATCCTTGGAGCTCTTTGCCATTACTGAGTCAATTTACCACGCTGACCAGCTATGACACATTTTTGTGAATAGTCAGGAGTCTGGTTCCAAATGCACAGACACTGCTTACACGTAAGTTTTGAGGGAAGCCTACTTCTTCACTCTGACAAAGCATTTAAGCACAAGCAAAACACGTGTTTTATGACTAATCTGAGACTAAGGAAACAATGGTTTCAATTCTTCTTTGTTCTAACCTTAGAATTCACCAGGTCAGTATCACAGCATAACAACTGATTCTCCTCTGTTAGCTCCTCTAATTCAGTCTTTCAACCTCATTTTTAATACTGGAGCAATTTGTTGACATAAAATTAAGCAGAAGCTTAAGAGCTTTACTGAAGCAGAGCCTCTGCTCCCCTCGGGATTGAAGCTGAACCAGAAAGTGCAAGTACATATTCCAGCATGAGTTTAAATGTTTTATGTGTACAGTGTTAGTACTGTATAGCTGTAACAGTAAAGGAGAAGTAAAAAGAACCTAAAATAGTGAGTTTGTAAGTCTTTGGATAAGGCTTCCAATCCAAAAATGGACAGATTTGATCCAGGAGCTTGAACCTTTGTAATTTGCTCTTTCTTAATGGCAAACTATTCAGGCTTTGCAGTAAAACAAATGAAAGGCTGCTTGCCCACTGCTGCTATCAGTATTGCCCCACATTCATTCCTAGAGGAACCCCAACAATCCCACCGTTACACCACGGAAGGATTTGACCTTCTGTGAAGGATCTGTACTCTGGACTACCAACATTGGCAAACACTTCAAAACCACAGCTGATTAATTAAAACTACAAATAAATTAATCATTTAAATTTCTAAATATTTTCCCTTGCTGTTGCACCAAGAACAAACAACAAACAGTATTTCTGTTATTTCACTCACGTTTCCATTCTGAATTTTCTGCCTTCTGGCAGCTGCTTGTGAATCTACTAATAATGTATGTCTTTTGTTTGGACTCCTTAAAAAGGGTATTCTCAAAATGGAAGCTCATTTTATTTCACTTTGAAACCTGAGAAACCTGTAACATGAACCATACGCCGATTACAGAGCACTGATATACAAAGGAAGTAGCTGTATAAATGTGTGAAGTGACTGTGGTGAGGAAACAGCAATGCAGTGGTGAAGTAGTGTTTCATACAAATAATGCTGTTGTAGGATCTGACTATCACAACTCATGTTTAACAAGGTACTGTGTAAAGACCAGTCAAAAAGGAGGACCTATTATGCTGGGCACCAAAGTCAAGGCTTTTCACACAGCCTCTTCCATTAAAAGCTCACAAATAAAATGGACAAGACAGACCCCAGCTGGAGAAATAGTGAGACAGTTCCATGATGCTACAGTTTTATGGGAGTAGAGTCGGGAGGACACGCAAAACACAAACAAGAGTGATGGAGAGAAAAGTTCTGGAGGAAGGGAAAGAACAGAAGAGTACTTTACTGTGTAAATATGAAGTGAAAGCAAAGCGAAAAAATTAGGGTGAAAGAAAAGGAGAGAAAGAGAAAAAGGATTGAAAAATAGGAATTGCACAGGCAGAGGACATGGAGCTGAAATCACTGAAAGCAGCTCTGAGTGTCAAGAGCTTTTGGCTTTGGTTGCTCTAGCAGCTGAGTGTAGCTGGCTGATGCCCCAGGCTGGTGCTTCTCTGCAGTTCCATGCCTGATGGCCCGAGGACAGGAAGCAGGGAGGAACCGTGTCTGCTCTGGTATCCACAGGGGTGGGATGGGGGCTCTCCATGTGTCTCTCATCTGACACACTGAATAGGAGGGAGAGGCACAGCTTCAGCTGGGTCTCGTTTTACTCCTTCCCTATGAATGTAACAGCCCAGCTGTCTTGGGTGATGAGCTATGGGATGGGCTCTGGGAATCAGCACGTCCATGTCTGTATATACACACACACACATATATATACATATACACAGATATATACACACATACATATACAGTCATACATATACACACGTGTACGTGTATGTATAGAGTGCTGTCATGTGTATACATGTAAAGGGAATATACACCAAACCACCCTCTAGACACAGCAGTATATACACACACACACCTCATGTGTCTGTGTACTCTTTAAGCATCTGCGTTGCCAGTTCTCGCCTTTTCTGGGCCACACCTATTTTGAGAAAATGAACTCTGGAGACAGTAGAGTGATGATCACAGTTTCCCTTTCTCTCATTCAAATAGCAGTATTTTTTTCCTGCAAATATGTTAAAGGACTTTTACAGTATACATTTATATATGTATGCGGGTTTATGTATTCATAAATAATAGAAAATTCTTTAAGCTTTACGTTCTACATGTGAAAACATGTAATACAAAAAAATTCCATCTCTGCCCATTTGTATGAAACTTTGTTTTCTGGCATAAGCTAAACACATCTGCTATGGAGGAAAAGAAACAAACAAAACATATCTTGATTAAATCAGTATGCCACTAAAGTAACACATTTCAAATTTATTTTTACTGTGGGATACAATAACCTGCCTATTCACTGGCATAAAACCAGTGCATACAGCTAGTCCAAAAGTATTAAATTTCTCTTGGGGTGGAATAAAGAAAACAGTTTTGTGGAAAAATACCTTACTTGATTACTATATTGTTCTTTATTAGCTGAGTTGTCTGTGGCCAACTTTTGAATTGTTTAACACTATGGCTCTATAATTGCTGTGAGTAAATGTACTTTGTAAATATCCTAGTTTAGAAAATCTGAGCTGCAGTAACTTGGGTTGACTGAGATGGTGAATGTATTCTGCTGCAATGCTTCTTGTCCCAGATCAGCTGAGTTCCACCCTTAGAATCCTGAGTTCAGTAAGAAAAAATATGTTGCCCAGGTTTCCCAAGTATCTACCTTGTCACAATTTGTGCTACTGTCTACTCTTCCCCATCTCTGTGTGCTTGTTTTGGGATGAAGTACAACTTTGTGGGTGTACTGCATAGGGGACTGATTTCCTTCCAGTGCAGAAACTACTATTCCGAAAGGGATTCTTATTTGCCGCCGCAAAAATCAAGAACGGCTCTTTGAACCTCTTTACCTCACATCTGCTGCAGTCCAACCTTCAAATTACTTGTCAAAAACAGCATATGGCTTGTAAGCAAATTTAGAACATGGGTAAATCCAAACATTTCAGTGTATTTTTCTGCCACTGTTTTACATGCACCATCAGCTGCAACAGATTTCTCCTAATTGCTTTAAATGTGGCATATCGTGTTTGATGAAGAGAAGGACTCTGGAAACATGAGTGACACATCTGCTGATCACTGAGGCAGGATGTGCTTGCAGAGCAAGTCATGCCTGAGCACCACCACCATGAGGCAAAGGAAAGCATCTCAAAAATACTCCCCTCTTGGAGGAACTGTCAATGGCAGGATGCAGAACAGTGTGCCACTGTCTCTGACACGCTGCCTGGCAGCTCAGCCCCACTTCTGTACCTGATTGACAATTATTCCTACCACAGGCTCCCTTTCTTGCAGTTTCATCAAAGCATTTCACATAACAATTGGTACCACACTGATGTTCCAGTAGCAAAAAAAAAGTGTCATTAATAATCTGAGAGCATCTCAAGGGAATGCAGAGCAGCAGGACCCATAAACTTTTTTATGCATCACATCCATGTCCAGCTCTGCTGAACTAACAGAAATAAAATGAGCTGATAGCAACAGTGTTTGTAATACTGCAATTTTACAATGACTTGATCATAAATCTGTTCTACCAAGGCTCAATTGCCTTCCCTGCCCACAATTCAGAATTTCTTCGGTTTCTTAATTTCCTTTGACTTTCTGAATAAAGATGATTTCTGGCCCTCCATCTACTGAAAACAATAGCTTCCTTCTGACTTCAAAAAGGATGTGTCCCTTAAGGCCCTACTGGACTGCAATGCTGTCTTGAGAGCAGGGACTACAAAAGAAAAGTAGGTTGAGATGTCTATTTACAGAACCTTCAATAGACATAATTTCACAGTGACATTTCTAATTCAGTGTAATTGTTTTGAAAGACTAAAGTTATTATTTCAGGCAGGTTGCTTTCATGCATTATGCTCCAGTGTTGCTTGACTGCTTTCCAAACTGGAACAACTGAAAAAATCTGAAGCACTTCAATTATTTAAATCACTCTAGTCAGGACAAAGTGATTTAAAATTATTAGAGTGCCTCACAATTTTATGAGCTCTCAGTTTGCAAGCAATGGAGGTCCTAGCAGTCCTAGGCTACAGCACTGCAAAAAACAACTAAACATTATCATCAGATTGAACAGGTCTGCATTTGAATTTGGAAATGGTAGGAATTCAAAGATATTTAACACCACCATAATGAAAATCAGTGGCTGGACACTAACAGTAAAAAGGTCCAAGCTAAAGAAGTAACCGTGCAGATACCAGACTATACTGCATAACATCCTGTGAGCTGCAGTCCCTTTATTCACAGAATCATGACTCCTCCTAACCCCCTGGTCAGCTTGTACACTGCTACCTGCTACCAGGCAGAGGAGGTGTGGGTGTGCCTCTACATGCAGCACAGTACGGGAAAGAAATTACACCACCTACAACAAAGGGAACAACTACCCCGGAAAATATCCATTTTTTAATGTTTAGTTCCTTCAGAGCTTGTGAAGGATACCTACTCTCTCCTGCTACCCTTTCATGCATAAGTCCAACCCCCAATAGCAGGATAACAGACAAAGAAAAAAGAAATTTATCCCACAATGATATATTCAGCCCTTTTGTTTTTCATTTATTGTTATTGGCAACTCTAATTTATAATACAGATTCAGAACAAAATTTGTTGCAAAATAATCCACAAAAATGAAATCCTTAGCAGCTGTAAATGGGTACCATTTCACCGAAGGTAATGGATTTACACTTGTTAATATGAGCTGGGGATCTGATCCATTATTTGTACACTTCAAATTCCTCACTATGTTTTGCTTCTTTCTTTACCATAAAGTACTGACAGGAAAACGACAATAACAGCTCTTCTGTTAGTATCTTTCTTATTAATTCAAGCAGGTTCTTTTTTATAATGACTTTTAACTTTGATGTTGTTAAATGCAGCTGCACTCTGAAGACTCTCAGTACTGGTGAATCTGTTTTCCTGGAATATGTTGCTTTATTTTCAGAACTGCATGATTGTGTGACATCTGCTTCACATCTCATACGTGATCAACTGAGTAGGTACAACCATGGCATATGGCTGAGTCACCTCACAACACTGAACACTGGTGTGCTTTCTGAGAAACAGCATCTTCATATTAATTTTCTAAGAGTCTTGACAAGATGTGACCAGTCTGCCTGGTTTAATAGCAGGTAATGTAAGCTAAGGACATGCACAGGGATGCAACAATACCATGTAATCCATGACTGAGGCTAATATTTAAAAATTCAATTTATGGGCTACTATCTGGTAAGCCCACAAAAGGGAATTAGGTTCACTGCTGCACTTTCTAAATTTTAGGCATCTAAATACCAAAATCTCTATACCTGAATCAGATGGATAGATCAGCTTTCTATGCAAAGAAGTAAATATCCAAAAAATATCCAGAGAAGCCATTCACTTGGGTGAGGAACCAGGACACAAGAGAGAAAAGCATATACATTGAACCCTGTTCACCCCGTGATTTGGCTGCCCTGTTCAAGGCTGGAAGGATTGCCATGAAGATTCACAAATTCCAGACCTGGACAGAAGGACATTCCCAGCTTTTCCAACATTCTGTGATAGATAACATATACATCTGCTATACTGGAAACCTTTGTTGTGTTCCCTCCTGTGCTGACTGTCATATTGAAACACACACAGCCAACTTAGCACATGTAGCCTAAATTCTAAATTTCTATAAGAAAACTATTACAAGAAGCCACAAGTCTACTTACAATGACATTACCTCCCAAAGTTTATTCATTACTAAAATTGAAGAACCTCAGTAACAGTTTGTTGTCCCCTCTCACTTTCACAGACTCTTTGGTCCAGCAGCACAAGATGACTGGAAGGAACTCCAAAGAACTGTTCTGTAACCACTGTAATGTACAGCTTTATATACTAAGCCATTACATGCATAGATTAATTTAAAGCTAAGTATTATTAAATACATTGCAGTATCTTAAATCAACAAACACCATCTTGGTTGCATATGCATGATTTCTACATGGAAAATTGTTATTGTTATAAACAACTATATCCATATCAAAAGTACTTAGGAGCAAAAAAACCGTGCCAGTCTCACAAGCATCAGAACAAAATGTGACCACATAGCTTAAACATGCTTCAGTCCCAAAGGCTAAGATATCAAAATGCTTTAGGGGTCTGTTAACTATTTAAAAGAAAACCATCATTCTGTGGCAGACGTGTCATTCCCACTTCCACTACCCTTATGTCAACTAACAGAAGCTCCTAATGAGCCAAGGCTCTCGGAGGCCCAACTGCTAAGACCATTAACGTTACCAAAGACCTGTGCATGACTAACAGCTGTGTCCAAAGGAAACTGAACTCATACTTTGCATTTCCACATAAACTGCCCTAAAGTTAAAGAGTATCCCAGGAAGAAAAGGGAGGAGACGATGGGTAGAGAGGAAAGAAGGAAGACGTTGTCATTGCTGATTCTGATTCACGCCATACGGAACATCTATTAATCAGGTCTGACAGAGGAAGCCAACAAGTGTGAGCATGACTACAATCCAGCAGTTACAAAGGCTTATAAAGTAGATTAAAGGCTGAATATAGCTCTCTCTCAAAAGTGAACACCATGTTCACAGGTATTTGGAGTAGTGTTCACCACCCCTCTAGCTCAAAGTAGACTTGATTAAATAATAATAGAAGGGCTTCAGCAGAAAAAATTTAAAATCCTCTGTCCAGAATAACCTAGAACTCAGAAGCCAGAGCCACAGAAATGGACGAGAGCATTCACACTCCTGGTGAAAAAGAGACTCCTGTCTCCCCTGGACAGAAAGGGGAAGTGAGCATGTCTGCTCCACATCCTGGGTGTGTATTCCCACTACCAGGCAACGTGTCATAGGAAAACTACCTCTCTTCTATCATGTTATGGACACCTGTCTGTATCTTCCTAAAACACCCTCTGTGGTGACTTCTACTGCAGGGCCTTAGGCATCAGAAAGGCATTGCTGAGCAGCATTAAGACAAAAGCTCTATCTGTGCTTAAATGATCAATATGGTTCATTTCTCTGAACTGCTACAGTCTGACAATTGCCTGCAAAACATAAAGTTCTTAAAATGGTACCGGTGTCACTTCTACTTCTTGACAGCTGGTAACCAAAAACCTCAGTGTGCCCCAAACCAGCAAAAGCTGAGCCTCCCTTCCCTAAATGTTATGTAATGATGGTAGCCAATTCACACAGAAAAGATCTTTTGGGGCTGATACTTCTCTCATAGTAATCTTATGTCATTCAAGGTCCACTAACAACTGTTGATTTTACACCACGGTGCCAAAGAGGTATATTAGTTCCTTCAATTTCAAGCTATCCAGAGCTTGGCTCATTTGGCACTTCTGTGCTGCTGACACATGCAGAACTTTAACAGATGGTCTCACAATACTGGCAGTTGTTTTGTACTGTGCTGGCGGTGAGGGAAAATACTCTACACAAATTGTCTGCAATTCTGGAAAATAAATGAAGTACAAATCCATCAAAACCTTAACCTCAAAAGCCAAACTATAAAAAGTCAGATTAGTCATTTAACGATGTATGTGCTCTGGGTTAAATGCTCAGCTGCTACAAAATCGTAGTATTTCCCTGCAGCCAGGAGAAGTATGTTTTGCTTCAATTTCTGTCAGAAATATCCATAAAGATTGTACAATTACAAAGGTATTGAAATATACTAAAAATAAGCCTTGAGGCCCTTCCTCATGTGATCAGCCCTGACCATCAGCAAAAGTACCTCCATAAACTGGGTATTTTGACATAAACATGAAGCAACAGGGTGCAACTTAAGTTAACAATCTCTCTCTTTTCCTGTGCCAAACTGGATTCAAGAAAGAGCACATCAGCTACTGTGAAAATGCTGAAATCAACAGTGATGACCAAGTAAATAGCAATTTTACATTTTTCCTCACCCATTTAAAAAGAGATTATGTACAAGCTGAATTTTACAGTCACTAATTTCACTGGTTGCAGTGGAACTTGCACTGTACATAAAAGACCAAAACTGTTCCTCTTTGTTTCTGTGTGGCTTTTCTACTTTATTGTGCCAAACCATCAGATATAGCAACTGGGTTAACTAGTAAACCATGCATGCAGAATAGTGCTTTTTGAATGTAAGCACAATGATTTCCTTCATCAGTATAAAATCTCCAGCAAATGTATATTCAAACATATATTTGACAGTCACATCGTGCAATTTCAGAACAGAATTTTTGGAAATCACAAATACTTTAGTAGAGTGCTCATGTCTTGTATTTCCTTTAAATGAAACATAGTGATCTTTCAGAGGCCTGGTCTTTCAGTTCACATCAATTTCAATATATTTAATTAGATAATATGCCAATCACCTTCCATCTTATTTTCACAGTGTTAGTTAAGCTGAAATACAGTTCACATAAGTAGCTTCAAAGTCCTAGAAGGCAAATAGAACCTTAATAGCATTATAATAAAATAGTCTTACAATATAATAGGTACATTCCAGTCTTCTTCTGACTGAATCAAAGCTGTATCCATTTTTCATAAATTTTATTTTATCCACTACGGTTGGTTAAAAACATAAGTTCCTGGAACTGACTGATACTATACATATGTGACTGACACCAGTGAGTAGATCTTTATCCACTAGTTCTAATTTTATACTGAAAGATCAAACACCTCCTAAGTTTGAAGCTGTTAAAAAAGTTATTGAAACAACAATTTTCAATAGTTTTCATGTTTTATTTTCCTCCCTGGGGACTTTTGCCAGACTAAGATGACACAGCATACTTTGAGAAAGTACTTATAAAAGTGAAAGATAATGCACGTCTGAAAGTATAAATTATTTCTCCTCATGAAAATGAAAAAATCAGAAGAAATGTTACACAGACAGTCAAAATGTAGCAACATCAATCCCTCTGTTTCTCTTCCCAGGTATAAACTTTTTGTCAAACGTTTCAACCTACAATCCTCAATGGGGCACTTTGCTGTGGAATTCCCAGAAAAGCAGAGGAGTTGGTACATGCGTTTTATTAACAATAATGCAAGCACATCCTATCCTAGGCAGGGCTCTTCCCTTACAGATGCAGAATATGAGATAACATGACCACAAAACTTCATTATTGCCCTCCCAGTTACTGAGAGCCTTCCCAGCTTCTATACCAACTCTCCCCACCCTTCAGCCCATCCTCTGCAGAGCATAGCACAGGCCCACAATGAACACTTCTTGCTCTCAGAATGTACACAAACTCTCCTGGCAAGAAGGACATAAACCAAAAGTAGTCTCTTGGGAAAATAAAAGGCAAAGGAAAAGGGATAAGGAGCACAGGATTTATTTTATCCATTCTAACAATACCCAGCACTTCGCCTTTAAGGGAAGACTCAAGTAGTCTCTGCCTAAACAATAACAGAATCATCTGCCTGCAGCTGGAAGCAAAGGTCATTGTTAATGATTTCAGAGAACCATGGAATCACAGAATGGCATTACTGGTATTGGAAAACACCTTGAAAATCCTGCTGCCATGCACAGGGACACATTTCACTAGACCAGGCAGCTCAGAGCTCCATCCAACCTCTCCTTGAACACCACCAGGGGTGGGGCAGCCATGACTTCTCTGGGCAACCTGTTCCAATGCCTCACCACCCTCACAGTAAAGAATTCTTCCCTAATATCTAATCTAAACATACTCTTCCAGTTTTAAACCACTCCCCCTTTTCCTGTCACTACATGCTCCTGTAAATAGTCTCTCTCCATATTTCTTGTAGGCTCCCTTCAGGTACTGGAAGGCTGCAATTAGGTCACCTCTAAGCCTTCTCTTTTCCAGGCTGAACAATCCAAATTGTCTCAGTCTTTCCTCATAAGGTAAGTGCTCCATCCCTCTAATCAACTTGAGCAGGTGACCCTGCTCTGGACCTGCTCCAACAGGTCCTTGTCCTTCCTGTGCTTGAATGCTGCATTTGGTACAACAGTAGAGATTTAGTAAATTTAGAACCCAGAAAGAGGAATAAAACCCCAAGTTTTTTTCACTTTCACAAAGAGATTACATCTGTTACTTTGTGCTACAGCTCATGTCCCAGTCTGGGCACTACTCAATTTTGATGCAACAAAATCCTATGGGATCACAATAGAGTCTGTCTCTCTGATTTGTGTCTGAAATAGTATCTCCTAAAATCTTTCTCCTTAAATACCTTTATAGTTTCAGTAGGCACTCCAGGCTCTGGAACTTTATCCAAGTAAGTAGTCAAGTCTTGATCCACATGTTCAAACACTAATGTTAACTTGGTCTCTCTGTCTGTTCGTGACACGGTGCACACATCAAACAATCTGAGGAGAGGAAAAGAACAGAAGAGGTAAATACACAGGAACCAGTACAGACACACCTTGCATCTCAAGCATGTCTATTTAAATTTCTTACAGCATACAGAATGGAAAAGAGCCTTCCAAAGGTAGACCAATCTTTAAGCTCTTTATTCATCAGACAACAGCTGATATATCTAAATTATCGTCTCAGTCTTTCATTTCTGAATTCTGAAACAGGATTAATTATTAAGAACTCATCAGCTGTTGAATGTAAAATAATTTGTAAAATAATAATTTGTAAAATACATGAAAAGAATTTATTTTTTTGACACAGCAACCTGAGTTAATACAGAAAATTACGTGACATTTATCCACATTCTAGGCTACAGTACTAATAGTCATTAAAAAAAAAAAAAGACAGAAATATTTTTGAAAAATACATGTTTGTATGCACCTTCAATTTCTTTCCACATAATTCCCATGTTATCCATTACAGTTTTATGATTAGATCTCCTTCAGCAGAAACTGAATTTTTTTGCTGATTCCTCTTGCAAATACCTTCAGAATCAGCATACGTTTGGAAAAAAGCTTTGTGCACAAGATGCCACTACTACTTTCATCACTTTTGGTCATTCTTTTACTGGAATTTCTTTATCATTTCACCTTGTTGCACAACACCAAACTAATCTACAAAGCTCTTCATAATACCACATTCCTATCTGATTACTGTATTTTCTATTGTTTTCTCTTTTTAAGTAGGATTTCTCTCATCCTCTCCATCTACCACGCCAGGTTTAACAACTCTTTTATCTTTTTCAAAAACATCTGCCCACCCTTCTGTGCTTCACACCTATATTCATACCAGTGATCTGCACTATCCTTCCTCAAGCCTCACTTCTACAAAATCCTACTAGGAAATCATGTAAACAGCCAGAAGGACATTTCTTCCCTGCTCATGTGCTTATTTATTTAATTTTATATTCCAAGACCAGATCACATCTGTCTCTGAGGCAAGGCAGAAAAATGAATCACTACTTTTACTACGTGACAGTAGATTTAAAAAATGAATGGAGTTTCTGAGAAAAAGGTCTAGACAATTAAAATGAAGAATCTCTCATTGATAACAGACCAAACCAGTGTTGATACTATGGCTTATTTTTTCCAACATCATTTCAGTGATGTCCTTGTATTACTTTTATCTTTCATACTCTTCTTTAGAATTACTTTATTAGAATTAAGAACTGCAGATTTCTGGTAATGTTATCAAGTAATATTTTTGTTGTTTGTTCAAGGACTGAAGGCTTTATATGCAGGATCTGAAGACAACTGATCACACACAAAGTCTTGGGGGGTCCCTTCTTTTCCCAGAGGACATCTGATAAACAGACAAGGACAAGATGTACATGAGATCTTGCATTGAGATTTTACTTCTTACCTTAAATCTCAATGTATTTTGCAAGAGAAGGAAACACTAGAATTGGCATAACCACCTGGGAAGAATGTAATTCGGGTTTAAGAGAGCAGTATTTTTTCACTTGACATTTACCATAGTAAGGTCTTATTTGACAGCATTTCCTAAATAATCTTTGTTCTGACACTGAAAATTTGTTTATTAGCCACCATATTTTGAAAATGTATACATGCAAATTCATTTTAGGTTAAGGAATCTTTTCAGTGAGTAATAAATTAGGAATCAGAGTTCCAGAATATGATAACAAGACTGTCACCCTACCTCTACTTGAAGAATAATCTGTATTTAATCTGTAATCATCATCTAAACAAACAAACATTAATTATTATAGTAACACAGGGACTGTAAGAGAAAATGTGTTGGCACATTTCTCTTGACGACAAATAACGTTCTCTAAGATGGGTATTGGAACCCATTGGTTCCCTCAATGGGGTGTACACATCCTGTACATGGTAAATAAGTTTTGTGAAAAGTCACCTTCCTGAAAAGTGAAATTTGCTGGTATTTGGCTGGAGGTTAATAATCTGCAATATATTTATATAAATCAATGTGGAATGTAGCCGGACTGCCTATAACCCCAACACATGCAAATAGAGAGGAGCCAGACAGGTCTCAACATCTGAACATAAACACTGGAAAATATTTCCAACTCTATGATTCCTTTGTGTTGACCTACATTCACCTAAAATGTTCTAGAACACCCCTTTTGCCAGGTATTTAATACACTGGCAAAAATATATTTTCAACTATAGCAGAGTTATAATTCAAGAAAAAAAGGAAAAAGGATTTCACTGTATTAAACTTAGAAGCAACATGTAATTTCCAACTCACTGTGGAGGCAAATGTTGCCTCTGTTAATTTTTCTATATGTGGGTTATTTTGATTCTGGCATTTTCTGGCACAGCAAAATAAGGAACACAGAGAGGCACAATTCTGATTACCTTTTACTGAGTAATAATATTATCACCGAGTAATAGTATTATCTTTCCTTTTTATATACTCTTTCTGTGAAACTCTGAATGCTCTACTGTTAATCATAAAAGCTCCAGATTCTGCACTGGACAAGCACATTGTGTTTACTCACAGAAAATACAGCTGCTACCTTAGAAAGATAATAATTTAAATCACAGGTTATGTGAATCCATGATATTACAAAAACATCTGCCATTGCTCCTGCTAGTCATTCTTGAAATAAATTGAGGAAGATACAGCCTCTTTATTTAGTAGTTTCCACAGGTATAAAACTACTTTTTATAAATTATACTCTTTTACATTCACTGTGAAAATACCACCCATAGAATTGTCTTTGTTAATTAGGAACATCTCTGCTGCCTACATTGCACATCCCTGAAACCATTTCCTCATGATTTTCAGTATGTGATGGGTTAACATTGCACGTGATTGCCTCTCTGGAATAGGCAAAAAGCCTTTATTTAAAGAGTGACTATGTGGACACTGTCCTAAGTGAAGTAAACGTGCCTCAATTAATACAGGATTTCCCTACTGAATACTTCATAAACACAAGCCCTGCCCTTCTATTGTACTTACAAAAGAAACGTTTGAATTATTTGATTAAAGCAAGATCCGCTATGGGAAATCCTGCAAGTATTTAACAAGATGTTTGGCTGGGAGTCATACACCGCCCAACCTGTCCATCTGAACTGCAACATGGCTGAAGAGACACTAACAGAGAACCTGGGTTTTAATGCAGACACTTTTTCAAGTTAATTGTACTAAAGCAGAAGCTTATCAGCTACAAATCTCTGTCTCTGTTTTATGTGTTTAGTGCCTAGCGGATCTTCCTATAATCCAGCTGCCTTCCTACAAAAATACTTTGGCATTTTTTGCATGCAGAAAACCAGATGATGCACGTTGAAGTCTCCACAGCTTCTTACAATACAAAATTTGACAAATGTAACCTCAGCTCACCTTCATTTTACAATATGAATACCTAATGCTTTTAAAGAAAAGACAGTTATTACTTTGAAAACTATTGCATCTACTGAGTGGTAGATTGTAACTGATCCCAGAAAGTCCCTAGATGTTACTAGATTTGCTTTTGAGATGCTCTGAAAATTGCTATGAAGTTTCCTGCTTTCAAGTAGCATAAACATTTTTCCTGAGGAAACTGAGACAACAGCGATGGAGATCAGGTCCATCAGCCCAAGCCACCTGCAAGAAATACTGAAAGACAGATCTGACTGTAAGACCTGAAAAAAATGTAGGACATAATTTCTCTTGGCTATTGTCAAACAGATGAGTAGGTACATCTGGAAAATTACTTGGATCATAGTCAAAAGAAGACCAAGAATTAGATACCTGCTGCCAATGCGTCCAAGGGCTTACTGTTATTTTTACTGCAGTAGGACTAATCCAACATGAACACATATGTACCCCTGTAGGGTCACTCACAGCACTGAACAAAACCAGTCCTTGCCTCCTAAAGATTTCTAATAACATGGATTTGCTTTAATTTTCTTTGGAACAGTGTCTTCTTTGAAAGAGTTACTTTCTAGCCCATGCATAACAGAGGAAGAGAATTGGAGCCTTTGATTTATGTGTAGGAGAAATGGTTTAGAAGACTGTGGTTAGGTAAATAGTGGCATAATAATATGCTACAGCTTTAAGATTTTACAAGTCTGATCAAAAATACAGATGAAAAGAGTTTGGTGGCCTCAGCCTAACTCTGAAAGGTATTTATCTGCATGACAGAAAACCAGCACAGAACTTGTGTATTGACAGTGTCTATGTAAACACCATAAGACTGAGATACCAAGACTATCACAGGCCATTACTGAGGTTTATTGACAAAAAATGGGAGGAGGACCTGAACAACTTCTGCTTTTACTGCCTTTGGCTCAGGTTAATTCTGTAAGTTCATAAGCACAGAAAATTTATGCCTCTCATACCGAGAAGTACTGAAGAATGACAGTTGGTCATCCTTTTAGTCCAAATTTCAGCAGCAGCCTTAGACTCCTGTGTTCTCAGGAAGTCACTCAGCAGCAAGCCCTTTGTTCACCCCACCTTGATGAACTAGGTACTCCTTGAAAAAAAACAGTTTTACCCCTACTTTTAGTATTAGCTACCTTTTCCTTTCTTGATTTTGATGCAAAAAAACAGACTGCTGACAGAAACCAGTCTCTACGTGGAATCACAAATACCCAATGTATTGGAACAAAGGGATCATCTTTCAGATGAAGAAGACAATAGCTGGGCAACTGGAGTGGAACATGTGCATTAGGAGAACCAAGTCCCACACAGCAAAGCAGGAAATAAGAGTTTCCTACTCTGAAACATATGACAGAGCTCTTTCCCTCTGTTTAGGACATACTGCTTTGTCTCATTTTCATCAGCAATCACCCACTTCTCCATGCCTCTGAAAGACAGTATTTCAGATGTAGAGTTTGCTTTCTCAAAGGAGCTTTAATAAAACACTTTTAGATGGGAAAAAAGCGCACATGCAGATGAAGAGGCTGCTAAATTCGAAGTATTTAAATTGCGTTTTTCCTGGCATAACATTTGTAGAACCACAAAGTAATGCAAGACCTAAGTTCCATTTTCAGAGGCATGTGGGGTCTTCAAGAGCTTCACAATGCACTTGCAACTCCAGCTGCAGCTGCCCCAATGTGTATCAGTGCTCAGGTACGCCTCCCCAGCAGTCTGCAACATAACAAAGACTTTGACTGCACCCAACAGAGCCACCTCTGCACTGGAAATACACAGTGTGAGAGCACAGCCCTGCCTGCTGCACAGCCAGAGCCAAACTTGATTAAATAATCTTGGGTATGCCTACAGTGCTCATGGCAACTTTATGTCTTAAATACTTATTCGTTACTTTCTACTAGGTTCTTGGAGTTTGTGAACATTTCTCCTGCTCTGCTACGCTTCCAGGGAAGAGCAGCAGGACCACCTTTTGTCTCCAGGAGGAATCTCTTTCAGGCAAACAGAAGGAAAGGCAGAACTTAACAACAGGTAAAATCAATTAATTTATCTAGGACATGTAGATGTTCTGTGGAGAGATGTTTTCAACTCTGAAGTCACTCACTTATTATCTGCTGTGCACAGAACAGAAAGAGCTATTATGGAGAAGCAACTGTACGATAAAAGAAAGGCAGAAAGCAAAAGAAATATAGAGGAAAAATAAAAGAAAAGTGGAAAGTCCTCTTATGGAGACCCACTCCAGCAGAGCCCAGCCAACACTGCTGCTTACAGCCCACTCACCAGTGAGGTTTAAGGGAAGGAAGGGGGACATTAGGATGACAAGGCAATCGTTCATCTGCAAGCTGAGCTTTGTGCTGTAATTTTTTCCAGTCTCTCTCCCTTTCTGACTTGGAAAAATTATTTAAAATGCTTAGCTGTATAAAAGAGGTTTTTGTTCTTTAAGTGTGCGCGAGGAAGAGAGACAGAGAAAGTGACAGGGAGAAATAGATGCTCGTGAAAGCGAAGTAAATAGCACTGGCTAAAGTCCGATAGAGTGGGCTGACTGGGCAAGCGTTCAACGCTCAGTCCCGACTGCAGCCCTGACCTGCAACACCCCTGCTCTCCTGCGCTGGGCCCCACTCAAGCAATGACGAGCTCTGGTGCCAGACTGAATGGTTTTGTGATGCAGACAAATGTCTGCTCCGATGAAACCACCAAAACTAGTTTTCATTTTCAACAGAAACCAAGATTTGTGCCCAAAAGATGAAAAGGCCAAGTATGTTTTCTCAGTGTGCCACCCAAGCCACTAAAAGATCCAGCTGTTAAAGAGTTTTACTTCAAGGAATAATAGGTCTGACAAGATGTTCTCTGCACCTTTCTTTGTTTACAGCTACATGCTGTCTATTTTAGCCCTCACACCATCATTTCTCTTTGACCTTCTTCACAGAGGGAGATTATCTTTAACAGACAAGGACCAGAAAAGGATCTCGTAAGACTCTCTAATTCAAACTATATCCTGCCTTCCAGAACTTCTCTTCGTGACTCATCCTACAGTTCACCAGTGTTCAAAAGGCTTAATTCCTCACCTGTCCATGAACAATCTCACTGCAACTGATTTTATCCAAACTGGCCACACAGTGATCCCTTGACATTGCAGAGGGGAAATACCAGATGGGTGGTGCCTGAGCACACGCCTGTGTGCTGCTGTACCAACACTCTGTCCGAGGGCAGGCCAGGGACACGCCAAGTCACCTCCAACCAGAAAAATAACGTGGCCTGTTATGAAGACAGTCGTTGACAGATTGTTTAGGATCAGCAAAGCTGTCTGACCTATTCATAGTGCTCTCATGTGATCCCTCAACAAGCAAATGTACACTGCCTTTCCAAGTCATGTACACTGCCGCTATACAGTGCTGTGAGCCTCCAGCAAGCTGTCGCAAGCTTCCGCTTCAGAGTACAAATTAAAGATGCTCCCATCCATTGGCAGTGTGTTTGCATCTGTTGTTACGTTTTTTAGATTTTCTTTATAATACCTCCCTCAGGGAACAGCTGTATTCCTTTTCAGATTCCCTAATTTGCTCAACATGTAAGTAAAACTTATGCCTGAATATTGATTTTGTTTAATTCAAATGAAAGGAGCCCAGATGTTATTCTGGACTACCAGCTGTACATGGTGCAAGATAAGATACAACAAAATCCAGTCTTTACTGTAGCTCACAAACTGCTTGTTACAGACTCCACATTTCATTTTACATTTTGAATTCACTGCTGTGCCAGACCTACAGGATCTAAATCTAAGATGAACATTTCTCTTCTAGGTTTAAGTAAAAACAACTGATCTTCAAAAGTTATACTTTACAGCAATATAAATTATCATTCATTCTTCAGTGCCTTAATAATCTAATCTATTTACACATGAGATTTAGCCATGATGCCAACATATCAAAAATAACAAAGGAAATAATAACCTTTCACTCCACATAAAAAATATTCATTGCAAAAAATCAAATGGACTCTGTACAATCTCATATAGTTTTTTAAATGCTTGCAATATCACAGCAGTTCCTGAGGCATTTAATTAAGCTTTTTAAAAATTGTATATAATTGCAACGCAAATTTGAGTACAAACCCTTGCTTCTTATAAATTCATGGGAGAACTTAAGAGTAACAAAGCAGCCACCGTAGGTGACAGAAGAGGTCTTCTGTTTTGATACATATCATCAATCCAGGGGCTGCTGTTCCTGAAAGACCTCCAGGTTACTCTACAGCCACAATTATACTGGATGATGGTGGATGGGCTGAAAACTCATGTGCTGTTTGAGCCCTAATTAACCACCCAGCGTAGGCTAAGCCCTTGGGAATACAAGCAATCTGAAAAGAAGCAGCCTCACTGAGAGTAATTCTGAAGGGCCTAGCTGTCAGATACTGAAACAGCAAGGTAAGGGGCCTTGCCAAAGGCTGCAAATACACCTGAGCGTTGATGATGTTGCTACCACTTCCCAGGAGAGACCAGTACTGGCAGCACTTGAAAGGAGTCCAAAGCCATGATGGTGATGGTGAAGAGGACGGGAGACAGAGCAATAGATGCAAAATGTTTTGCTGTGGTTCTGTTGCTGGCATCAAGGATTGTTGTAATGATTTGTGAGATGCTGACGCATTAAAGCCTTGTGAGAAAATACATTTCTATGTTTCATAGGTAGAGTTGGGACCAAACAGTTTGTTTTTCTCAAAAAAGGATCAAGAGATGACTTTTAGGAGGGGAAAACTTCCACAGTTTAACAATACCATGAATTCCATTGCTAAAGCAAAAGAACACAAAACATAAGAAAAAAAAAAGCCTTAAGAAAAACAAAAGGCTTAATTGGCTGAAGTCGACAATACTAAACATGCACGAAGTAAATAAGTAGCATATATGTTAGTAAAAAGAGATGTTAATAGGAAAATAAAATTAATTCTTTTAAATTATTTGAATTGTGTTGTTGTAATGTATTCAGGGAATACTATTCCTAAGGGAATCTATAGACCTTTTAATGTAATGCACTATATATCCATGTATTAAACAGAAAGCCATCAGCAGACAAAGGAGTAAACCACAGTAAAACAGTGCATGGTTCACTCTCATGCCCATTTGTTTATATATGAGTTTATTATTATGTATCATTTGTTAAATAAAAAGTTATTGTCTCTCTAAATGACATTATAAAAAGGAAATCCTTGGTAAGAGAATGAAACCAACATCACTGGGAAAGAGAGTGCAAACTTCTACCAATCTGTTTATTGCTATGACAGCATGGTCAGTTGACATGGTAACACAAGCTTCGAGTAGTATGGTATTAAATCTTTTAGACCTGTCATTTCTGAAGCCAGAGTACCAGTGTGCAGAGTAAACCTGTCATAGATCTTGTCCTTGCATGATCCACCAGCCCTGAACTGCCAAAGAACTTATGCTGCGCTTAACTTGCAGCATGCAAAACACCTGGGTGATTTTAAAGTATACATATCACCTAAAGGTTCATATGCCTTATCTGCCTGGTATCTTTCCTCTTATACTCTGCCAGTCATCACCTGAATAGAGCAATGCAAATCTCTGTCTGCCATTTCAATCCCTATCTGGTTTTTTGCCGTGCAGTGAGAACTCTACAACTTGGAGCCCCACATGCATGGTCCTCTTTTGCACTTCAGCATCCTTATCTGTACCACAATCTCTCCCTCCTAACTTTTCGTTACCCTTGGGTACTCAATTCCTGAATATGGGCAATCATCTCTGGAAACTATGGTCATGATGTATTCTAAGGCATTCATCACAGTATTTGCTTGTCCTTAAATTCTGAAATGAATAAATTGTGAACTGTTGTTTTACCAGTCTTAACCTGGGGGACTAGAAAATAGCAATAGATGTGAATAATTCTTGTTATCTTAAAAATGGAAACAGCAATTTAACACCAGATACTTAAACTGCATGAAAACAACTTGTAAAAAATGTCTACATCTGTTGAAAGAAATCTGTTTATGGATTCAACTAGGATTGCTCAAAATTTCCTGAAAATGGATCAGACATATCTGCCCACTTTCAACACAAGCGATTAGGTGGTGAATGCAGTTGCCACATTCAGGATTAAGTCAAGTGAAAATCCAGAAGGTGTCTTACACTTTGTGTGTTGCTTTCCACAAATTTGTCCTGCATGAGGTTATATCACATAAAAACAGAAATGCAGTTCACAGTGCTTTTTGTATACACATGGTAAGGAGAGTGACTTTGATCAGGTTTTGATACCAAATGTATTCCCAGTAATACTCCTGTGTGCCATGATGCCAGCAGCACCATGAACTTCAGACAAAGGGAATTCCTCATTCACTTCAGCAAAACCTGGAAGGGAGCACAGTGAACTCAAGCAACCTTCCAATGGCACTGTACTGTGTCCTGTCACCACTACTTCACATGCTACGAATGACATACCATCTGACCAAAAGTAAACAGCACCCAGCTGATTTCCAAAAATCAAAAGACAAAGGCAATTGCTCACATGGATAAGAAAAACAAACAGGATCTGGCCAGGTTTTGTGAGGAAGCCAGATACACACATAAACATTGCCCTCTTCTTTTCAAGTTGCATTGCAACAGAAAAACTGAGTGGCAGAGTAATAGATAACTTTATGAGAAAAAGCAAAGTGTGAGAGAATATTTATTCTAAAACCAAACTATCAAGACTATGGGGCTACAAAGCACTTAAATTCAGCAGAAGGCAGATTTAAGGCTTGCAAGAAAACTATCAACTTCATTGAACATAGCAGGCTTTGGCTACCCATCACCAGAGAGGTCAAACGCCATCCATCTATACCTCAGCCCTGCACAGCTTGTGAAGCAACGAGCTCCCCTCTCAGCTTCCAAGGAAGAGATACAACTCCTGTAATGGAGCTACTCAGTGATTGGTGGTTAGTTTGAATGGGTCATGTAGGTCTTCATTTATTCAGGGGAAAGAAATAAGTTGACTGAATCCCTCTGGGGAGGGTATGGTCTCTCGCTGGTTGCTGGAAGATGCCTAAATGACTAACTTAGACAAGATGCTTTAATTTAACTGAATTTAGAAGATACTAGTCTTTCCCAGAAAGATTGTAACTCATTAATTTTACTTGGTGGGAATGCAGATTTTGTTCAGTTCATTTCTGAAGTTATTTTAAAAGATTTCTTCCATGTAGAAGTTAAAACAAAATGAGAGAGAAGTCAAAAGAAAACAGAAAAGACACTAAAACCACCTTTGCCCTATTCACTCAACCTTCAATGACCAGGATCAATCCTACACAGCTCAGCATACAAGAGCCTTTACCTAGGCCTCATGAATCTGTACATGTATTTAACTGGCTTTGGCACAGGTTCAGAATTTCCTCTAATTTGAAAGGGAGTCTCACCTGTGACAAACTTGCAGGACTGAGTTTAGTATTCATGTTCTGAAGAACAATAACAAATGGGACTAATAAATCTTCAATAGAAATTTACAAGATTCTTCTGGCTTAATAAATTTAGCTGGGGGCAATTGCTCTTAAACACTCAATACATGAAAAGGGATCCTTTTTTCCATTAGCATGCAAATTCCTTATATGTTTCATCAGAACTACATCTTGCAAGTGTTTCAAGAGTTGGACATCATAGTGGTCTTTTTCCCATTCCTGGCCATTTACATGTGGCCATGAAAGCTCACTGCCTGTCTTGTAATTTCTTCTATTAAGCTGTCTTTTTTTTTTTAATTAATTCATAGCACATTAAAGTAAACCAAAAATATCTATTTTTAAAGATTCTCAGGTGCAGTTATCCTCCAGCTCTTAAGCTAGATGTCTGATACACGTTTCCTCCCTTTCTAGCCAGTTTACATGGCACAATGAGCCAACCATTTAAAGATTAATGCACATGGAGTGAGGTATTCTAAAGGCTATACAGCTGTTTAAGTATTTCATTTAAAATCTTGCACACATATGTAAAAGAAAACAAATTAAAGATTATTTGAAGAGTTTGGCAATGAAAATGAGGTGTTAGTAGCATTTTGAGCTGGCAATAAATTTTATTCGACGGTTTTATTACTACAGGGCAAAGGCAACTATTTCTTTTGGGGTGTCTTGCAGCAGCATGAGATGAAGATTTACATTTTAATGTATGAGTAGTTTTGAAATAAATCCAGCATTTTGTAAATTACAGTTTATGTCAGATGTAAACACATGGCAAAACCACTTTTTGATTGTTTTGCATACATCATCTTTCACATTTCTGAAAGAAATGAGCAAACTGTAATAAATCTCGCAAAACAAGTTCTGGTTCCTGGAGTGCTAAAGCATTTTTACATGTAGGCAAATGAAAACAAGGTCCATGTACCCAGTGGTGCCAGCAAAGCAGGGTGTGCTCTGTGATGCCCAGGCAGACAGTGTGGGTCAGGGCTGAGCTGAGGGAGGCTGAGCACAGCACAGCCCATGACTGAGGCTCCGGGGCTAGCACGGCTTTGTGGCCCCCAGCCAGCTCACAGCATCAGCAGAGTCAGGAGGCATCTGCCTGGGAGTGAGGCAGGGCTGGCTCCCATCTGCTTGCAAATGCTGCAAGGACTTACAAAGCAGTGGGCATGGATTACTGAAGATCATAGAGAAGTCAGTGAGAGCCTTAATTTGCCAGGAATCTTCGCTTCAGGTCTGTCCCGCTCTTAACACTATTCCCTACATCAGGAACCACCTTTCTCACTTCAGAGTATAAATACTGGGTGAGAAAGAAATTGTTCTAACCCTTCCTAAGCCATATATGAATTGTTTTATTAATGTAATTATCTTCATTTCAAGAATCAGTCAACAGACAATGTGGGCTGAAGGAGTTGCTCCTCATAATTTTCTATATTCCATCCGTAAACTCCACAATCACCCTATTTACCCCTGCTGGGAGAAACAGCACAAAAAAACCATAGCTGATGGTCTTACACCTTTGTAGAGTTGACTAAGCAGGCAATGGTACAGACCATACAGGCCCCACACAACCACCAGAGTCTACAGAAAAGCCTTTTCTGCCGTCAGCCTGCCTATTCCAGTGACACACTACTTCTTTTCCCCCTAATCTTCACCTTTTTCCCATCTAACAGAAACACTTATTCCTCTTAGTTCTACTTTAGTGCTTCCGTTTATCTTCAACTTAAAAAAGCAGTCAAGGAAAAGACAAATTGTCACAAATACGAAAAGTATGTAATAATATTGGACATCATTAGAAAAGTACAATTTTTAAAGTGAATTTTCAGGCTTACTGCACCACAGGTATTTAATTATGGGGTCACAGAATTTTATCAATTGCTATATCATATAACTTCTGAACTTTTGTGTGAGTGAACAGTTACCAGTGATACTGGCCTACAAAGACAATTTTGTTTCACTGACATGTCCAACACATGATGGAACAGAAGGAGGCAGGAAATAAAATAAGATTCTAAACTCAAGGACTAATAAAATTGGATAGAGGGAACACATTAAGGGAATGTACGATCTTAGTAAAGATGTGGCTCCATTAATTGCATGGAGAAAAAAAATCATAAAACTATCAAGATAAGTTAAGTGATTTAGGAACAAATGTCCCAAATTACAAAATAATCTATGTATTTAGGGTAATCAGTACATTTGGGAATCACTTGTTGTCCAAAGTCTCAAAGATTCTCAATGACTTGTCAATGATTTTCAATTAGCTATCCTAAAGCCTAAATCACAATATAAGACTGGACGAAAAAACTGACACTAGTTGCCTGCATTAAAAAGCACTCACACAACATACATTTACATTGAGAATGTGTAGATACTGCAGGCCACGATGCTTCCCACTCTTCCACAGCAAATGCAGAGCTAGGAAAGCCCCAGACCTTGAGCTTTTCCTTATGGTGCACTTTAGTTTGAGAGCCTTACCGTCACACCAGGTCCCTGAAGCAGTAGGATATTCGTGAAATAAAACTCCTAAGTTATTCCAGGAAGCTGACCTCTACCATTTTACACAGGATATTAAATAGACCCCAGCTGTCTCCACTTAGAAGTGACTTAGCTCACATGTTTTATAGAGGTCCATTCAGCTGCCTTCTGAGTTATCGCAGAATTGAAGTGACTTTCTGTGAAGAAAAACAAACTATCCAGTGATTTCCCTTACCTACTTTTCATGCAGGCATATCTTGCTTTTCAAACATCACAACTGGCATCTAGATGTTCTAATATAAGAATCTGTCTTGATTATGAAAATATTTGACTGACAAATAGCTGTCTCAAGTCCTTTCGAAGAAACATACACAGTAAAGCTTTATTTTTGGCTAAATCCAGGTAGACACAGTAGTCTTCATTTCTGTAGATGCCTCTGTATGCAAGCACTTATGGTGTATGACTACAGATCTAAATGAAGTACAGTTCACACAATTTCACCACAGAAGGAAGAGAAGTAGCATGGATTCAGATGTTTCAAAGCAAAAGAACATTTTTTCAGGCTTGTGAAAATAATAGTGATCAATATATTAGAAAAGCCATGATAACCCATGTCCATTCCAAAAATTTTAATTTTATTTCAAGAACTCAACAGACTTTTCAAAAAACCCCTCCATTTAAAGGCTGACAAATGTTATTGCAGTATTTTTGTACAAAGGATCTGCTCTGGGATGACTGAATTCTCAAACTCAGTGACTAATGCTAATAAGGGATGGCAATTCCATGCTTGAAAGAAGAAAGATTAAAGTGACCTTGAATTTTGCAAAATCTGAAAACTTTAAAAAGTCAGTATTAAAGGAGATACATAATCACATCACCTAAGTATTCTCTAAAGCCCTTAAATATATATATTTGTACTGCAAATAAGAGGAGAAAAAAGCCATCTATTAAAAAACCTAGTTGTGCTGCTTTTAAACATTGACATTCCCTGCTGCAGTTGCCTGCTGCCCAGGTGAGGTTAAGCCAATAGATGCCAAAAGATGCCTGGGCTCTTTGCCACTGACATTAGGATTTATAATTTGTATTTACTGTTTCCAGAACACATTTAATAAAATGAACTATTTTATTATACTAAAGAGTGAGATGGCATTTCAGTTCCATGTTCCAATTTCCAGTGTCATACAACTTTTTAAAAAACATTAGCTTTTGGGACAGTTTTTTCCTGACTTGCTCTCATCCCCTTTCCATTTTTTCTAAACTTTAAGAAAGAAAACTGTTTGCACATTTTCAAAGCACAGGCAATAAACTAATTGCAGTCCTGTATGTCTAAAATCCTAATCCATGTTACAAAATAATAATTCTCAAGTTAAATGCAGTCAAATCTTGACATTTTCATGGTTTTCCTTTTCCACATATAACCACATGTGTAATATGCATATCCAAACAGCTTAATAGAGCAGATTATTTACTTTACTACTACTATATTGTCTTAGTAGTTCCATAATAAACAAAACTGTTTTCAAGCCTGTTATGTCAAATTATAAAACAGACACTTCACATAAAAAATCATGGAGCAGAATCTTTTACCAGTATTGATTGACTGATTTTAATTTTGAAAGCTATTACTTAACAATGTGGACTGACATGTTTTGAGTTTATCGACAAATAGAAATTCCCTCAAAATTATTCCAAGAGATAAAGGTATGCTTTACATACCCCTGCTTTACAAAAACTCAGGTCTCAGATAATTCAGACTGGAATGTAAGTCAGACACCAGAGTTTTCCAACTATTTGCAACTGTACAATCATGCAATTTGCCCAAAATTAAATTGAGACAATGAAACTATGTGCAGCATCAAATTTTTTTCAATAATGACATAATAAACCCCCTTAGTGGCAAATCCTGTATGAGATCAGTATGGCAGAGTAAAGAGTAATGACAAAAAGAGAAACCACAACTGAGAAAGCTTTAAAAGGTGCCTTAAACTACTTGTAGACCGCATGAGTGGCCATCTCCAACACACATCATCTGTTACTATTTCTCTTGTAAAACATGAACAATTTTTGACCAAAATGGCTTCTGCTGGAGCTTAAAATTGGGTACAGGGTAAGCAGGCAATGCCAATCCATCCCAGCTACTATCAGCTCCCTCTAGCACTTTAATGCCAAACACAACCTAGAAGCACTATATGAAACCAGTAAATTTCACAGAGACCCTATTACAGAAAGTGCATACATTTTGGCAAGTGATAAAAACAAGTGCCTTGTACAAGCTCTTAACAACAATCCACGTATGACAGACTTTGGTTAAAAAAAATTTCCCCTATAATACTAATTTCATTTTCCATCTGAATTCTCATAGCCCAAGTACCCTCTGATTTCAATACTACCCTTTTGTTCTTCCACACCCAAAATCATTTCCTATTTGATTTTGTGACATCTGTTATTTACTGTACAAACTCTCTACCAGCACTTCCACATTTCACCTTTAAACTTGACTGACTGGCATCAATCTCATTGAGATCGAGCAAGGTACAGTTGGGTGGCCACTCTAGAATCATAAACTGCTTTGGGATGGAAGGGACTTTAAAGATCATCTACTTCCAATCCCCCTGCCATGACCCTTCACTAGACCAGGTTGCTTAGCTCCATCCAGTCTGCCTTTGAACATTTCCATGGTTGGGGCACCCACTTTTCTGGGCAACCTGTTGAGTGAGTCTCCCACCCTCAGAGTAAAGAATTCTTTCCTAATATCTAATCTAAACCCACCCTCCTTCAGTTTGAAGCCATTCCCTCTTGTTCTATCACTACAAGGCCTTGTAAAAAGTCCCTCTTTTTTATTCTTGTAGGCTCCCTTCAGGTACTGGAAGGCCACAAGTAGGTCATCCCAAAGCCTTCTTTTTTCTAGGCTGAACACAAATCTCTCAGCCTTCTCATGTAGGAGAGGTGCTCCATCCTTCTAACCATCTTAGTGGCCCTGCTCTGGACTTGCTCTGACAGGTCTATGCCCCTCCTGTGCTGGGACCCCAGAGCTGGATGCCGTGTTCCAGGTGGGGTCTCTCTCACCAGAGCAGAGCAGAGAGGAAGAATCCCCTCCCTCACCCTGATGGCCACATTGCTTCAGATGCAGCCCAGGACACCTTTCACCTTCTGGGCTGTGAGTAGAAATGGGTGGGTCAGGTCCGGCCTTTCATGTACCAGCACCCCCAGGTCCTTCTCCACAGGGCTGCTCTCAATCCCTTCATCCCCTAGCCTGTGCTGATACTGGGGGTTGCCCTGACCCAGGTGCAGCACCAGCACTTGGTCTTGTTAAACCTCACAAGACTCCTGTGGGGCTCACTTCTCAAGCTCATCCACCTGGGCTCCCTCTAGAGTCAAAATCAGCATTTCCAGGGAGCAATTCATTGCACTGCAGTGTCAGCACTGAGGGTAAGTGGGATTAATTATTCTCCTAAAGCACATGCTCACTCTGCACTCACTATGGGGAGACCCTGAATGACTAGGATGGAGTACACTTTTAACATTCAGCATATTAAAGTGTCTAATCACAATTATCTCACATCCCTATCTTGTTACCATAGCAGGGCTATGTGTACCTTTTGTGAATCCATCGTGATACACTGGAGCACAGCCATAAAAAGGGTGAAGAAAGTCTGTTGTCTCCCTTGAACATCTCCCATTCCGCCGGAGAGTTTAAGAATCCAGTACTTCTGAACTGTCCTGCTGTATCCAGCACCCAAGAGGAGGATATACATCAAAACAGCAGCCAGGATTTCAGTGACTGGAGAGAGCATGTCAGTCAATGGTGTATGACCCAAGTGACAAAAACTGTGCTGCTAAAACTCTCTAAGTATCCACCATTTCAAATCTAAGCCTTTTCATATCATTCCTCTTGACAGCTGAATTTTTGATTACTTCTTGTTTCTTAATCTCTCTATTCTAAAGCCTATTGTTGAATATGTTGAGTAACATCCCTTTTCCAAAAATGTCAGACTTAGTTATTGTGGCCACTATGACTGTGTGTCTTGACTATGAGAATTTCTTTAATCAGCTATTGCAAGTTACTTCAGGCTATGCAAAGAGCAATCTCTCTTTTTTGTACTCCAGGAAGAGCTACTTCATTGATTGTATCTCTAAGTTTTTTCTTTAAATCTTGTCTACTTGTCTTTAAACTTTGTCTACTATGAACAGTGGTTGAATTGTGCTTAATGAGTATTTTCATGAACTTAGTTTACTTTACAGGTTTTTCCAGAATCACAGGCTCAATATCCTTTTGTTGATGTACAGGACAGCAGAAGATTTTCATGACTTAAGCTTTGCTTCTGCAGAATAGTCTTGTTCATTCTCAACTTTGGGTTACTGGAAACCAAGCACTCTTTGAACTGTATTTTCTTACAGACATCACAATATCCTTTTGATTTGGCATATTCCAATATACTTTAAATGTCTTCTAAGAAACTCCTTCATCAGTGTCATTCACCTGTCTGCCATTTAACTATATCCACAAATACCTTTCATTTTTAGTCAAACGGGTTACCTGTCTCTTCTGAGCAAATCCTAACTGTTCTTGTTCTTGTACTGCCATGATCCTCAGTTCCAGTCTCATTGCTGTTTGTATTTTCTCACTTCTGTACAAATATTTGCTTCTGAAATAACTGACATCTCTAAACGATGTTTTAATCTGACCAAACAAAGTTTTAAAGCAGTAAAACCTTGAGTTCTTAAGAGTAGAGACAATATGAATAATAAGCAACAGAGAATTGAGAAATGCCAGGTAACGCTTTTTTTGTTTTAAACAAGTCTACGAACATAAAGGCAGTAGGATGAACAGGATTCTATGCAATGAAGAGATACAGGTGCTCAGTTCTGCAGAAGTAATAACTTGTCTGGGCCCTTCCTTAAGTTTAATGAGACATATAATTCTAGTTTTCCAACTATAGTCATTGATTCCAACCTGTCTGGATATGGGTATTACTGCTTTGATCAAAACTTGTTGCTCAGCATTTTATAAAAAGCAAGAGATAAACAGTGAGGCAACAAATTGATTAGAGATGTCTGTGAGGAAACCACAAAGATCAGTGGGTAGGCCTATATCCATTAACAATCTAGAAGGCTATCTAAGGATAAACAACACACTAATTAAAGTGCAGATGTTGCCTAATCTCTATGTCATAAAATTAACAAATACAAAGTATGCTGATAAAGTCGGCAAAACGAGATTCACTTTATCCTCTTCTTCCTAGCACAGAAAAGGAATACAGGTCATTGACTTTCACTTTCCTGAAGGAACCTGGAAATCAGTAATAAAGGTTCTAGTGCTGTGTTAGTGAGTAACATTAGACATAAATTTCAATACTGTACAGCAAAGTCTCTAACTATAGCTCTAGAAGCATTTTCACTAGAAGCATTTGCCCTTGAAGAAAGGAGATGTACACTGCACTGAAATGACTGTATCTGTGATGGAACCTGGAGTTTGAGAGACAACGTTGTACAAGATGCTTAGGTGACAACACAGAAGCAGACATCGAGCATTTCAGAAGATACATACTGAGTTAGAGAGGAATTATTTGTGGTGCAAAAAGGGAGCGTAATTAGGAGTGAAACAGGTTAACAGAAGTGCTAAATTTACTTTAGTGAAAAACCTAATAAATTGCTGTACCCCATCTGGTGAAGTCAATAGTTGCAGCATCTAACAAATGGTGAAGTCTCAAACATGCATGCTTGATGGGACACTCTGCACAGTCTGCCTGTGCTAATTCAATTTTGTTCATCTTAACATTAGGACCTTATGATTTGAACAACCAAAGCTGTTTGAGTGCAGTTCTTTCAATTCCCCAGCAGAAACTCAAGCCCTAAATTTGCAACTCGATCCCTGGATTAGCTGAAGATGTGTATGCAATTCTGTCATTAGGAGCAAGTGTTAGACTGATGACACAGATGAACAGCTAACTGGGCATTTTACTTTGGAGAACATAATGCAAGAAGAAGCAGAAAGTCTTCCTTCAGCTGTAATCCTCTGGTTAAAATACTGTATATATGATGATGCACTATCACAAATTCAAGGCACTTAAAGATCAGAACTCTATTTTCTAGAGAACACCAGCTGACTACAATTTATTGAAAGTCTGTCATTTATTATGAGACATTTTTATATTCTAGACAGCCATTAGAGATTTTCTAGGAAAATTATGTGATCATCATTGAGGGAAACTGAAAAGCAAAATCATACAGAATACACAGTACTGTGAATCTTAAGTATCTAATTTGATCTTTAATATGCAACATAGAAAACCACCCCAATACATTAATATGATGAGGAAAGAGGTAGAAAATCAAAACTCCACAAAAGAAAGTGGGAATCTTACTGAGACTTACTAAAAGGGATTCACTTTTAACCTGGATATAATGTATCTATAAGAATCCCGCCATATTTCTATTTATATGTTGGATTTTATTACAACTTTACTCAAAATACTGTTGCTAGGCATGTTTTAAATTTGTTGTAAATATAAGACTTTCATATCCTATGTATGTTTTTGGTATCATGGTGTTTTCTAAAAATGTATGATTCTGTATTAACAGATTCTGCATTAAACATTTCCCATATTTTTTGCTAGAAAAGGAACTCAATTCCTTGTCACAATGAGGGAGAGTTAAATGTGACATCCAATGGCTCCACAGCCCTCCCTTTTTATTGGGAAAGATCAGAGTACACAAGGTCCTCTAAGGTTGTTTCACTTCAGCGGTAGCTGTGTATCCAAACGAGTCCTCCCCCACACATCTAAGCACAGTCAGTACATTCCCAACTCCTACAGCCAAGTTAAAGTGAAAACGGTCTTAGTTCAGTAATGATTGAGGTGGTTTGGTCTAATCAAATTAAACCAGCCAAATGTTCTTTTCAAAGGTAACTGTCTACTCTGCAGCTGTATGCAAAATACCACATCAAATGTGGAAAAAAAAAAGTGATAGAATTCTATCCTTACAGTAGAGCCCTGGCTCCACAGATGAAGAGAAACAAAAGCACCAGTGCAGCTAGGAATTACGATCACAGAACGCTCCCAGAAATATGCTAACTTAAGAAACAGTGAACAAAGTACTGAAATTTCCAGTTTATAATTAATTGATTGCAGGGAAAAGGGAGTTCTCTGGCATTGTTAAACAGCAATTTATCACACTGACCACACTTCAAACAGATATTAAAAGACTAGCCAAAGTTTCAAATAAAAGAGAGAAAAAAAAATCACACAGGCTTTTCCATTCTATTTCTCACTTCATTTCTCTGTTTCTATCAAAATACGTAATATTCTGCACTGACTAATGTTTCAAAAATCTAAACTCAATAGGTTTCACTTAAACTCAGTATGATTCACCTACACTAGAACTGAGTTCTCAGTCATTAAATATGGGAAATTCCTGTAAAGATGAATTCATGTCTGAGTTAGTTTTTTATATTCCTTTATTAAGAGAAGATCAGTCACCTGTTAATGATAATCCAGAGTAATAAGCAGTTGGTATGAACCCTTTTAAAACAGTACAGAACTTTTTGCTAAGCTCGTAGATTGCTAGGTATGTCATGGGAAATCCACCCAAGGACAGCTCTACCAATACCAGTAAATTTGCACACCTTGTATTTAGTTGTGAGACACATTCACCTCATCCTAAAAATTATGCGAAATACTTCAGAAAATAGGAACCCATTTTCTTCTGAAACCCTAAAAAGACATCTAAAGCATCACATGAAAGAGTTTCTTACTACTCATACAAAACATTTTTTATTCTGCCTAAAGAAAACACAACTGTGTTGTTAGAAATTTAAGGTCTGATTTTAAAGGGATTATTTAGCAGACTATTTCCTTTTTTTTTTCTAATGATGGGACAAATTTTCAAAGGTAAAGGGTAAATAAATAAATATAAAAATCAATACAATAATTTGGATGCGATGAGGTCTTTTGAAAAGAGTTCAGAAATCAACAGTCACATTTTCACTCTTTGATGATCATCTCATCAAAAGCTTCCCAAATGGAAAATGTCGAAGGATACTATGGGAAAAAAAAACATTCCTTGGAGAATTCTGTATGGGTTAATATAAATTCTTTAGAGTTTAAAGGTATACCTATTAAATAATTGTGCCTGCATAATTAGGAGTGTTTTTCAGAATACAAGAAGATATGAAGAACAGGTATAAGAGGAGAAATCTCTCTTTTAAAAGAAAAAACAGAGCTTAGTTATATATGTATATAGGCACACTTACCTTCTGATAATCTGTTAGATCATTAAGAATCAACTTGTTCAGCAATACTGGAAAATAACTAGACTTCATACCAAGCAAACTAAACCCTTTATATACAGCAGTTTTGGAATGAACTGCAACCTCTATTTTATTTACTGTTACAAAACTCTATAGAAAAAATTTAAAACTTCAGAACTAAATTACATCACCTAAGATTATTACAATGAAAAATAATCACTCTTGATGTCAAATTCATGTTACTACTCTGTCAGGATAGTTATACTATTTATGCCTGATTCATTTTAACTTTTAATAGAAATATTCTCTAGAAATAAAGATTTAATCGAATACATGAATAAGAATCAGTATCTGTGATTCGTATCCTGATGTATATTGTCCCTGAACTCTATCCAGAAAGATGTTTTAAAATTCAGTGCATTCTTAGTATCATACCTATTTCTATTAGATAATGCACTTAGACCTGTGCTAAGCTTCAAACAATGGCTTAGATCCCACCAAGCCCACCTGAGTGACTTAGTCAGTGCTTTGCTAAGTCAGACTCCAGGTCCAGCCCGCTTTCTCTTCAACCCTGGTGCAGCAAGCAACTTTTCTTCTCCCTACTCTGTTCCACACTTCAGCCAGAAGTGAGTACCATGAAGCACACTGGAAAATCCCAATGAAACTACCTGGCCCTTGTCTGTAAGTGTGGACTATCCACTCTCCTGGCATCTAAATCTTTTCAAGGCTCAGTTTTGAATCCTGCACCCCACTCCATCCCTTTGTCTGGAAATCACAGCCTGCCATCAGCAATGGTTGTGGTGAAAGAAGTTGGTTTGCCCTCCCAGGCAGGACCCAGCAAGGCTAAATCTCTTCAAGACCAGCACGGACATAACCATCCACCAGATTTAAAGAAGGAAGGGAGCGCTGGACATAATCTAAAATTACTAACATTTACTCATACAAAGACTGGAAACGTTTTTTGTAGAAAACTTAGATTTAGAATGAGATAAAATACTTTGCTTAAATTGTGTTGTACTCACTCCAGAAACTGAATTTCCTAAGGCTCAGAAGTTCATTCCATACTCAACCTTTCTTTCCTGACATGCTCTTATCTTGTCCTGTTTCTGCCAGACCATGTATTAAAACTAAATCATCACATCCATAACTGACAAACAATTCCTACGATCAGCAAGAATATCCTGGTTTTTCCTGTACATTTTCATTCTGTGTACTGTAAGGTTGCAAGCAGATGATGACAGGCCAGCATTCATATCCAGTCTCTGCCCAATGTCCTGTAACAACAAATTTCTCCAAGCCTATGTGCTCTGTTCAGTGGCAACCACATCATTCCCCTCTGCCCTCCAGCCATCAGAGAAGCCAGTATTTCCAGGCAGGCAGTCCGTTCCTCCCCAAGACCTTTGCACTGTCCCTCACAGTGGCCAGTCAGTACAGGGATTATCTCCCTTGCCTTCTGACCAAAACTGCTCTCCAGACTGGAAATGCCTTTCCCTTGCCAAGGCACTTCCCATCGTCACATCTGCCTTGAAGACCATCCTGTTTGTGTGAAACTAAAACTGACTCTGAAGCTCATTCAGTTTTTCCTTCCCATTACTCATCCACCATTTCTACCTCAGCTGAGATTCATCTGACACAAAAATTTGCCAAGTTTCAAGTTCAGTTTCTTCTGCTCCACTCCATCCCTGCATCTTATTTTACTCTTTCTGTGTGCAAGACAATCTTTCTAACTAGCAATGCAAAGATCACCATTTGTCTCTCGGGGCTTGCCAGATGCCATGTGGAGTGATGCTACACAAAAATAAATTGTATCACACAATGCAGCACAGCTGATGTGCAAGAATGACCTCACAGACTAGAAGTTTAACATTAGCTTGGCAGGAAAAAGATGGAAGGAAACAGAATTCACTAGAGACAAACACCCCCTAAAACAGAAATGTTTCACTTGACAGGATGGAACATCTCAATGGTTTTCAGAAGATCATCCTTTCAACTTATTAACAGTACAGTAATAAAGCCAGAAGCCAACATCAGCATCACCAAAAATTAGAAAGAGAAATAAAATTAGCTACTGCATTTTCAATTTTTTTCCCTCTGTATGCTTCCCCATAATTTCAGTTTAACAAACAGAAAAAAGCAAAACAAATACATGTTCAAATTGTCTTGCAAAAGGTTAACTAGGTACTAATGATCTGCTACTGATACGTTCTGAATGCTCTACCAGGTTAGAGAGGGAACTTCAAGACACATAAAAATACCTTCTAAGTACAAGGGAATTTTCAGCCCCAAGCCATTTATACACTGCTGGGACCTTTGGCAAGGTCAGGCAATGCTGGTCTTTGTGTCAGCGTACGCAGGGATGGGACAGTGACAGTGGCAGTGTGTGCCAGCCTCTCTCCCCTACCCAGGTGGCCTTGCCAAGGCAATCAGCTGATGGGCTCCACCAAGCACTCAAGTGCAAACCAAGAGACAACAGCATGGACCACTGGAGTGCAAAAGCAGGGAAAAATCATCATGACATGACTGCTGTACCACAGACAGCAGTTTACAGTGCCATTTATAGTTCAATGGATATAAAATAACATAAAAACTTGAACATGGCATAACTGTGCAAATAGTCAAAATTACTGTGTTCCCCCCTCACTGATTTGTATACAAAAAAGAATGAGGAATAGATTTAGACTTCCAGCTAGGTGGATCATTCTGTTGAACTGAAGTCAATTAGCTGGGGCACATATTCTGCAAAGTAACAGGAAGGAGAAAATCAAGATTTTTAATTCTTACACAGTTATGATCACTTTGAACAGCAAGATCTCTGACAGTTACCTTTGAAATAACAACCCAGACTAGAGTATATTTTACTAGGTCATATTCAATAACATTTTGGTTCTTTTAAAATTGAATAGTTACTAAACCATGAAAATACTAAAGAAGTTGTATTCATAAAATAAAAGTTATAAGATAGAAAGCAAAAATATACAGCTTTGCATTTTTGTTCAATTTGCTTAAGGTTTAATTCTATTAAAACTGTTAAATATAATGAAAAACAAGCATGCCAAGAACTACAGTAGTCTGTCTTGCATATCACCTTCCCAAAGTGCAAATTCACAGTTTTGATGATGATTAAGATATGGGGAAGATTATTCATCTGATTACCAGCAGGAGAGAGATAAAATGAATGCAAGATACAGCTGAATTTAGCATTATAATCACAAGAAGAATTTTTACAGATATCTTGCAGCAGGGTTTCACACACAGGAATTTCCTGAATCTAATATGTCATTTATTCCTGGCAAAGTCTGTTCTTTATCTACATATATTTCATTTTTCCCAACTAGAACAGCACTAAGCTATATAAGTGCTGGACCAACTTTTGCCAGATTTACACACTGTATATATTCAAGTTTTATTAAAGCATTACATCTTATTATCTGAAAGGTAAGCTAGAGGAGCACCTTGATCATCCTACCAGCTACAAGGGACTTTTCCAAGCCCACGACACTGCTATTTTCAGATTGATTTACAGTAAGCTTTACTCTTGAAGATTCTATTTTTAACTTTATGAAAATAAACAGAATAGAGTAAGGTGTCCTGACAGAGAGGAGCTCTATAAAAAATGTAAACGTGAACAGGAAAGGATTTTAAGCGCTTAGCAATTATCTTAACTGCCTTTTCTCTATGCCTTTCTATACACTATTCTTAACAGTCTTCAAAAATTTTAGATCAGTCCTCCTTACTTCCATTACAGTACAGAGATTTTCACTGCCATCGCTGTTCTGATGAAGATTATACTTCCCTTTGAGTCTTTTCTTGCACCTTGTGTTGCTTTATTCTGCAGTGAAGTCTTATCTAATTTCAATTATCTATCTTTGTACAACAACTGTGCTGCAAAAAATGCATCTCTTCATTGTACAAATATGGAAATGACAGACTTGGAACAAAGGAACACAAAACAAAGCTCTCATAATTAGCAAGCAGTAGCGTGGACAAATATGATAAATATTAAGTTTAAAATTATTCTGTGCTATTTAGACATCTCTCTCTTACAGAGAAAATTCTCTTCCAACCCTAGTGCCAAGCACTGGAAACCAGTTTTGGGTCTATTTCTCAGAGGAAGTGAATCTACAACTGTTAAGACAAACCTGGGCTGGAATAGCAATGCTAGTCCTGAATCCTGGTTCTATGACCAGCAAAGCCATGGAGCTCCACCTATCCTGCAAAGTACTGGGTATTTCCTTACCAAACTGCTCTTCACATTCAGCATCACTCCACAGCAACAGAGAAGCCCTGGGCTGCTAGATCCTCACTGCACTCTCTGGAAAAGCCCAGAGCTACCATCTGAGTTGAAAATCACACTCAGGCTAAGCTCATGTGGCCTGTGATCACTGCTGTCAGCTGATGCCAGAGTACCACAGTAGAGCACAGGGCCTGCACAGCTCATCTGTACAAAGCCTGTCTAAATCTTGACTCACTGAATGGCTGCTGGCTTGCATTGACCAACTCATGGATCACACATGCCACTACTCAGAGGTAACAGATACAACACAGTATTTGCAGTTCCAACATAGCTCTCTCAGGCTTGTTGCTTGTAATACTCAGAAAAAATTTATATGTCCCCTCAAAATCAAAAATATTTGGTTTTAAATATTTGTGCTGTTATCCCAGTGCTGTGAAAACAATGTACATTTTAATCCAGTATGCAGACAATGCATTTGGAATTGTTTTTATTTATTAGCCTGGCCATGATATCAGTTTCCAGAATGCATGCCCAAACAATTAAAATATTTTGAGCATAATATGTTCAATAAGTAAGTGCAGTTATATCAACTACTTAAAACTGCAGAACTTCTTTTATAGTATTTCCTTTTCTGTTATTATTTACATAATACAAAAATAGATGTTTAATTTCAATAAATTGCAAATTCTTCTACCATATTTTGTAACAGAACTGGGCCATTTAAATATTTTCAAATAATTTTCCCATTTGAAGGATATGATTCTGGCCACTCCAGAGGGCTCCTTATCTGTTCTACAGATTAAAAATATGGACAAAAGACATGAGTTTTTGAATAGCATTCCTCACATTTTAGAAGAGATAACATTTGAAATTGCTTATCTTCTGCCTTTTTGTGCAAAAAGGTGTGCAACCAGTGTCCCAGGCATCCTGATACATTACCAACCAGGCCTTTGTGTCTGAAATGCTAATTATGACAAAAGGTACAGGCTTCACTACACCACTATGAGGACCTGGAACACACTTTCACATATTTTTATATTGAAATTACATTCTGATATTGCTGGTTGAAATATTGCTGCTTTGCAGAGAATTACTTTTCATTCAAGCTTGTAAAAATATTTGAAGCTTTAATGTATTTATGCAATGCTCTGTTGAGATTCAACTGCACTTATATCAAGCAAAAGAAGCGTGCAGTTGCATACTTTCACCAAATAGCTCTTTGGAAAACAAGAACTCTATTCTAATTATTTAGCTGCATGCAAGATTAGAAAGCTCTTAAAAAGATCTTTTACATCATATGGAAAGATGTCAATGGTAGAAAAATTCTTAAGTATTATGTTTAATTACTCCCAAACAGGATTTAGCTTTCAAATATATAAATGCCTAAACCTGGACAACTAAATCCTCATTTTCTCCCATTAATTATTGGACTGCATTTCAAAGATTTTGACAACTCCCAATTATCCTTCTACTGCCAAGGAAGAACTTTGTGTGTGCTCCTCTAACTAAGCCACTTGATTCAGTGATCAAACATATGATGCCCACTTTTGAAGTATACTGACTAAGCCTCTGGCATTACCAGGTGCCAGCCTAAGTAAGATAATGGTTATTAACTGAATTGGATTAATTAACTAATTAATATGGATTTGCTTGATGAGCAATGGAAGTGTCTGTATGTGTCCCACTGCCCACTAAATGAGACCAGTGACAGCATTTCAGAATACATATTCAGTCTTGACATAAAGGAGACTGTCACATTACGCTGCCTTGAAATGAACAAAAGTGAATTCATCTCTAGTGATTGACTTTTGCAATTTAAATATTATTCTCTGTCACATCTTTGTTCTTGCACCTAGTAAACACCCCCGATCTCAGACCATACAAGGATGATTACACGTGCAAGGCATTTTGAAATTTACCTGTAAGTTCAGAGTATCTCCTTCTCTAAGACTGAAAGAGTCTTGGTGTTGGTGAAGTACAAAAATGTTTTCCTTTTGCTGTGTAATGTGTGCGTAAGTAACACAAAGAATGGGAAATACCCTTGCTAATATAGCACCACCAGCAAGACACTGACCAGTTTCAATGTGGGTATCTGCAAAGTGAAACTTACTTAAGTTCATAATTTTAATAAAAGACGCTCACAGGGTGCTGAAGGTTTCTAGCCACAGAAAAATGTAAGAGGTTACAGTAGGGCTAGCCTTATCACTGAGAGCACAGGCCATTTATCCAGGACTTATCCTACTGACACAACTGAAGGGACATCCTGGGGCCACTGCCACCATTTTGTGAGCAAGGTCTGACACCTGTACTTTTGCCCTCTTGGTAGCACAATCAACAGCTCGTGGTGAAAATTAGTACCAAACAGTAGTCAACCACAAAGCTGCATGAAAAGCTTCAAGTCTTAAGCTGTTGCTTCTATTTAACACAATAATCTATAGCTCATTTAAAAAGGCAGAATGCACATTCCACTACTGCTCTCATTCTTGCCATTTCTATAATGAACAGATCTGCTAAAAAGCAGCTGCAGCTGGCAGTACTAATAGGTCAGACAAAACCAGGGAGAGGTTGGTTTTTTTTTTCATTTTCTCTCATGCCTGAGGAAATAGTATATATATGGCTCCTTGCCCATCCATTCCAACACTTAAATCACACACCTATGCCTCTGGAGATGGGCGTTTGTGTGTGTAGGAGGCAATGCACAGGGATGAGGTGAGGTCTGGCAGGCAGCACCATGGCCTGTTGAAACCTCAAACCACACTTCATGCACACAGTTTAGTGCTCACTTCAGCCACAAACCCAAACTAGTGTCCATTCCATTTATGCCCCCAAACACTTGCTCACCCAATTCACGCACTAAACCAAGGACCTCAGTGACCAGGACAGTGGTCCCACTTCCTCACCTGACCACGTTGGGGTGTTCGAATGTCTCCAGGTGCCTCAAAACTGCCACCTCTCGGATAGTGGACAGCGGCATGCCCTCCTCGCTGGTCTGCACCCGCACCCGCTTCAGCGCAACAAAGCGACCTCCATTCTTCAAGTCTCGGGCTTTGAACACCTTCCCGTAGGCTCCTTCCCCAATCTCAGCCACACATTCATACTGCTGGTCAGCCAGATTTGTGGTGTCCTTATCCATGCTGGCACCAGTCCTCTTCCTCCTCTCCAAGCGCCTCGAGGTGGCTCTCAGTCTCACTGACTTTCTGAAAACCAGTACTTTGCTTGGATGCAGACAGGCCACACACTTGGTATCTCTGCCAGAGAGGCAGTAGGAAGCTCCTGCCCTCCTGTTCTTGTTCCTTTTCTGTACTGGCCACAATGTGCCTCCTCTTTTGGCCACCAGGAATTATCATACAGTCTTTGGGAGCATTGCCTGTGTAAAGCCAAACAAATCTGGAGGACAAACCAAGCAAGAAAAGTGAGTTTAGTTTAGTTTACTTCACGACTTTGCATTGTTCAAAACCTGCCAAAATTAAGCTAATACAGATACGTAAAGGAAAATCATGGTGGAAAGGAAGATGCGAACCATGAGGGTGACATATGTATCAACGTCCCGGAGTGGCTGATACACTACAAAGTTATCACGGTCCGTACAGAAGGCACGGTACGCATTCGGCTACAGAGCAGCAGCATGCTGAGGGGTTTTACTGAGAATGGGCTAAAGATGATGGCCCCATGACACATGGGTGATGGGGATGGCAGAGCTAACTAGGCACGTGTGAGAGCAAGTGTGCGTCCAAGAACTTCTGTCAGGATTTCAGGACTCAAAGTTTTCTTCATTCAACGTGGTGAAGACCTGGATATGTATATATCATATGTGGATATGATTTGCTGTATTGCTTGTAAATAATGGCATTTGGAGGTTTCTGCCTTGGTCTGCCCTCTCCTGTGCTAAGCCCTTCATGAACAGAGTGTGATCACATCGCAATAAACAAAGCGCCTGTGGAGAGGCAAAGTGCATGCATATTTAGATGACAATAATACGTTATGAAGCATTGTGTGCTCAAGTAGATTCAGAAATATGCACTTTAGCAAGTTTACTAACAAGCAAAAGTGTTGGCTGTGCATACAGCTACATGGGTCACTGGCAGCTCTTTGCAAAGCAGCATGGTCAAAGATGTCTTCAGGAACAGCATGCTCTGCTGCAGAGCACATGAGACTGGAGAGCAAAAGCACTTCCTTCTGCATCCAGTTTCATCCACTTTCTGCAGGACTGGGCAAATCCTTCCCTCACAAAGCTCCGCATCAATTCCTCCCTTCCCCCTGACCCTGTTTAATACAGCGATACAGTGATCTCCAGGACTGCAGCCCTCTCCTACACCACATTTTTACCACGCTGGGATGAATGAGTCCCAGATAGGTGAGTTGGGGATCCCTTAAGTGGAATTCAAGCACAAAGCGCCAGGGCTATTCCGCACACTTACGCTGATTTTACACCTTAGCTGGAGGTGAAAAGCGCAATCTGAAGGAAACCTGTGCCCACTGCTCATCCCTTCTCCTCGGCTGCAGCCCGAGGCGGTTCCCCTGCTTCAGTTCCCAGCACAGCTGCCACCGCACCGCCCCAGCTACGGGGCAGCCCTGCGCCCCCCGCCTGCAGCATCACCGGGCAACACCGAGCGCGGGCCGCCGCGGGGGATCCCTGCCCGAGCCCGGTGTGCGGGGCCCCCTGCCCGCCCGGAGCCCGGTGTGTGGGGACCCCTGCCCGCCCGGAGCCCGGTGTGCGGGGCCCCCTGCCCGCCCCGAGCCCGGTGTGTGGGGACCCCTGCCCGCCCCGAGCCCGGTGTGTGGGGACCCCTGCCCGCCCCGAG